>PVJO010001048.1:0-191300 GCA_004026905.1 Hystrix cristata
CCTACCCAACTCTAAATTTCTCCAATTTTCCGAAGCCCTTTATACATCTAACTCTGTAAGAATCCTGTTCTAAAATATGAAGATAATGGCAGTACAGTATGGCTTCCCATCAACCCAGTGATCTTTTCCTGGATAAAAGTAATTAGATTTGTTTATTTTCTCTTAGGTTCTGTATTTAAACACATGATTCTGACACCCTGACAGTTCTTGTACTGTATTAAATTTTATTACTCCTGGCACGCATTAGTAGATGTAATGTTCTTAATTAACTTTTCACCTACTTATAAGCAATGTGGACTCATTACATAGGGGGATAAATATACTTATACCCAACTGTCAGGAAAATGGCTGTTTAAACAAGTCAAGCAAAGCAATTACTGCATTATGTTTTGTCAAATCTGGAGAAACTGGAATATAGAAATATGGAAATTTGGAAAGCTGAAATATATACAAAGTAATTTTATATTTTAAAAGACAATTACTTATTGGTAAACACTCCATGAACTTTATAGATTATCTTTTACATCTCATCACATTAAGGAGGTAAAATAACATTTAGCATGAGATAGATTTTTCTGGAACTTCACTTTCCTTGATCCTTGATACAGAGAAAGAGCCATCTGATATATACTGTGTACATTGTGCCACATAAAACCAGCACGGGTTCAAGTATAAAAATTATAACTAAGTAATTTTTTGTTGTTGTTGTTTTGTTTTTTTGTGCCTGGGATTGAACTCAGGGCTTTTAAGCTTGCAAGGCAAGCACTCTAACCACTGAGCCAGATCCCCAGCCGCAAAGTGCTTGATTGTTACAGAAGGGTTTCAAAATGCCCATGCCTGCCCAGACAAAATGTCCTTTCTCATGCCAAGGCCTACCTTTTCTTCAATTCTCTTAATTCTGTCTCCTTCTTCCTCTTCAGCAACCATTCCACCAAATATCTCTTGGTTTTTCATGTTCAGTACAGTCTGCTTCATTTCATACATTTTATCTATTTTTTCATTGATTTATTCAGAAGACTTAAAAGTCTCCTTTATGTTTTATACCATGCCCAGTGTATGTATCAATGAATATAACAATAATGAGGCATAATCACTCTAAACCTGGGTATATCTTGAGCTTCTCACCCATTACTTCATGTCATGCTCACAATGATGTATGGGGTAGATGTTGCTTCTGTGTCCTTCTACAGATGGAGACCCAGATGAACTTGCCCACAGTTGCATTTCTAGTAAAAGATGGAACTTAAATTTGAGCCAAGACCTGAGACTGCAGGACCATCTGGTTCTGCCCTCTGGCACATTGTGGCTAGATATAAGGAGGCAGAGACAAAAACAGATGATATAATACTTGATCCTTTAAATAATGGAAATATGTGAAAGAAACAGCAAGATTTTATAGAAGTTTCTTAGACTGAAGTTCGAAAGAAGACCAGGAATTTACTAGTCTAACTTTTCTTTTTATTTATCCCATTAAACTTGGAAATCATCTTGGTCTCTTAAGAGAAGACTGATGACATTCACGGCCCCCATTAATGACCTTCCCATATTCACACCCTTTGCTCTAATGGCTTTGGAGTTCCATCGCACTCCAAGCCTGAGCTCTTTCCCGTGATTTGGTTTGGCCAGTGAGACCAGAGTCTTGAAAACATGCTCTGCATTTCTGCCTCATTTCTTTGCCTTCATCCTATGATGTGCCCACACCAGCCCACTAGAATATGAGACGGGAAAGGCAGAGTAACCTTCTTGTTCCAGCCAGGGTTCCAGACATATTCAAGAGCCCCACCAGTAGCAGCAGATTCCTGAGTGATCACCACTTTCCTAAGACCCAAATTCTCAACTGCTGTTTCTCTAAGACCAAAACCCTGCGCACTCACCGTCTAGTTTGAAACTTCCTTCTCACTTCCCTGCTGAGCTCTCCTTTACCTCATTACACCAGGTTGCCCTCTTATTATCCAACATCCGTGCACTGGGCACCTTCCCCTCGATCTAGAATGCCCCAGCCCCCTTCCAAGACATCTAAATCTTATCATTCCTGCATATCTAGATATTGTATCTTTGTTGCAGAGAACTTTTCCTGGTTCCTAGTTATGAACATTCTTCACATTTTTATACTGCTTTTAGAATCCTGAGCATTCAGATTTTACCGGTCATCCATGTATAGGACTCATGTGTCCCACAAAATTATGTTCTTAGGGTTGCCATAACAAAGTCAAGTACTTAAGACTCAGAAATTTATTCTCCTTCAGTTCTGGCAACCAGAATTCCAAATCAAGATTTTGGCAGGGCCACACTTCCTTCGAAGTCTCTAGAGAGGATCTTCCCTTGTCTCTTCCAGCTGTGGCAGCACAGATGTTTCTTGGTTTATGACACTGTAGCTCCCATCTGTCTTCACTTGCTATTCTTTACTCAGTACGTCTGTCTTTACGTAGTTCTCTCCCTATGTCTGTGTCCAAACTGCTGCCTTTCATAAGGCCATCAGTCAAATTGGGACAGGAGCTCATCCTAATAATTTCATCTTAACTGGATCACCTCTTCAAAGACTGCATTTCTGATAACATCACCTTCATGGGTACCATGATCAGCACTTCAACATGCCTTTTTGAGGGAATGGAGTTAGACTCCTAATGCCTGGTATAGTAGAGGGTGAGGACTGAGTCATATGCATCTTTATCTTGCACCACTCTGGTAAATCTTCCCCAGGACAGTGAGAGAGCCTACCCCTTCTCCGCCTGCTTTGCACATAGTATCTGTTCATTGTTGAACTTTATTTTGAATCGAATCAAATTGTCTGTTGAAGCATATTCAGAAGGATCATAAAAGTATTTGGTGACTGCCAAGCAATAGTTGTTAAGCATCAATAATATGTAGTGTTACAGAACCTCAAATATAGAGGTGGTTATTAATCAACACATTTAAAAATCTCCATTTGGCTGAGAGAAATGTCCCAAAGGTGCCACCAGAGACTGGCAAATCAATTTTGGGACATATGAGTGAGGAAGAAAATAATTATCAGTTGAATATGCTTTCAGATGGGCTAATGAATTTGCTAATTTGGAAAGTTAGGTTGAAACTCTGGTGTTAACTTCAGTGTTTAAGGAGTGTATTTTAAAGAGAAACATTGAGGCCTGTCATCCCTAGAATAGGCCAACTGGAGGTCAGTGCGGTGGGGTTATAAAAACCAAGATATCCAAAGAGGGCAAGAATGGTGATTAAGTGCATACTTGCTGATCTTTTCAGTCACATGATCCTTTTGGAGAGAATTAATGGCATGTCTCTGCAGGAGAGGCTCAAGAAAATTTTCTGTTGATGTCACAAAACAAAGCAGAGCAGGAGCTTATTCTCCGTATTCCAGACTATCACCACTGGATGTGGTGGCAAGTCAAACTCCTGCTACTGCCCTGGGACGCCCCGCAGAGATGGTGCTGAAGGGGGCAGACAGGCGATCGGTGCTGAGGAGGGTCCCAGCTCAAGGGTCCTCATCTGCTGTAGGTCACCGGTCAGCTCTCACTAAGAAGCTCAGAGATGGGGGCTCTCGGTCAAAAATGAGACTGAGCAGTGTGGGTGAGTGACATGTGAAGCTAGAAATTGTAAGAAAAGCATGATTTGGTTCAGTGGAGAAAATATAGATTTAGAGTAATATTTGGGTCGGATTTACCACTTGTGAATAACAAACATTAACACATTTCTTGTCTCTCTGAGGCCTTGCTTTCTTATTTATAAAATGGGAATAGCCCTGTCTGGTGGCCATGTTATATAGGTAAAAATATAAATTTAAAATGCTCATTATATGGAAGTATACAATAAATGCTAATTACTACTACTCTTCTATTGCAAAAAAAGATTTAAAGAATTTATTACTGATTGTAGAACAATACTCGCATCTTTTCCTAATGCAGTTCTTTCAGAGCAGGATGCAGTGAGAGATCAAGGGAGTTAAACCCTTCCAGGGCGCACCCCAGTGGCCCACCTCCTCCAACCAGACTCACCTCCCAATATCACATTTAGCTATAAACTCATCAGTGGACTAATCAGCCGATGAATATCACACCCTCATGATCCAATCACCTCCCCAAAGACCCACCTATGCGCGCACGAAGCTTCGGGTGGCATCTAGATATAATCCGTAACAACTGGAGATGTAGTTTAATGCAAAGGCCCTGGGTTCAAACTCCAGGAATGCAAATAAATAATTAAATAAAACAAACAAACAAAAAAAAAAAACAAGCTAAATACTTTGCACCAGGCTAAGAGCAAAGATACCTTGATAACCTTTCAGGACTTGGCAAGATCCCAACCACTTCAGACTCAAGGCAGTAAAAGTGCAAATTTATTTCAAAGACTTCCCAGGGCACAGTCACTGAGAAGAGATCCCTGCTGACACAGAGCTACCTAAGGAATTATTTTCCTGGGATTCATTTTCCAGTGATCTGAGACCAAGGTACTGTCAGAGCACTCGCAGCCTCGGTTCAGGTGGGCCTTGGTTCAGCTTTCATTGGCAGGAGACCTGTGTTCTCCATGTGGTTTTGTAGGTCATGGACTCTTCCACTGAGATTTCAAAGGAAACCCTGAGAGGCCAGGCATTGTGAGGCAGCTTTAAAAACTGTGCTGGCAACCCCCAAGAGGGCAATATGTGAAGCTGTAGGAGTGTTGCTGAAGCTACAGTGGAGACCCAGGGAAGTTAAGGATGCTAGGATAATGGGAAGTTTGCAGAGGGGAGCTGCAGTCAGCAATGTGTGGGCTGCAGCCAGCAAGGTCCCAGGGGTGGGACTTCCCAAGCTCTTTAGAGCGCACATCATGCCACCATGTGCCCCAGATGCTGGACATGGAGCTATAGGATTTAATGCTCGCTCTACTGTGTTCCTCTTGCTTTGGTCTGACAACTCCTTATATTTCTATTATTTTCTTTTGGAATAGAAATGTTTATGCATATCACTGTGTCTTGGAAGAATATAACTATTTTTACCCATTTTTTTGTGGGGGCTCCCAGCTGGGTGTGCCTTAAATCTCAGAAGAAACATTGGACTTAGACTTTTGAGCAATGCTGACACTGTTAGGACTGTGAGACTCATAGATGGACTAAATACAGTTTGCCTTGTGAGAAGGACATGAGCTTTTTGAGGTTGGGAGCAGAATGTTATGCTTTAAAGGCCCTCCAAAAACCCACATGCTAAAAGCTCAGTCACCAGCCTGTGGTGAGGTGGCGGGCTCTTGAAGAGGCAGGGTCTAGGACATGTGCTTGAAGGAGATATTAGGATCCTGGTCCCTTTATCTCTTGCTTCGCAGCCACCATGAGATGAGCAGGGATGGCCCACCCTGCCTCTCCCACAATAATGTTCTGTCTTGCCACAGCCCCAAAGCAACAGAGACAGCTTCCCATGGACTTGGGCCACTGAAACTGTGAGCTAAAATAAATCTTTTCTCCTTTCAAATTGTAGAGGTCTCAGGCCACGGTTGGCTGGCAGGGAGACAGGGAAGCATGGCAGTGGGGCCTGGCAGAGCAAAAACTGCTCATGGTGGTAGGAAGGAGTGAGAGATCAAGGGAGGAAGTATTTATTTTAGGTATTTTGACATAGAGATAGCATCTGTGTTTGCATGTATTGAACTGTCTCCTTTAGGCCATGGCCACTGTCAAACCTTCGTAGTGACATGCTGGAAACCTGTTTTCACTTTCATCCATGGTGTTAGCTGAACTTTTTTCTTCAGGGTACTTCACTTGTATTTTGAGGCCTCTTCAAATTCACCCACTCATTTCCTAAATTCTACCTCCTTTGGGGATTCTGGAAGGTTAATATCTTAGTTACTTTTCTCATTGCTCAGCACCTGAAGTTAAAGGAGGAAGATTTATTTTGGTTCACAGTTGTAGAGGTTTCAGTTCATAGTTGGCTGGATCCAAGGCAGGGTGGTATGGTAGAGGGGCACTGAAGCGGAGAAACAGTTCATGGTAGGCAGAAGACAGGAAGGCAGCAAAACAGTGAAGTAGCAAGCAGCAAGCGACACCAGCAGCTCTCTTTAGTTCCTTACATCCTATCCAAGTTAGCCACCCTTAGAGTGGGTAGCACTCTCATCCAGGGTGGAACACCTTTGATGTTAGCATCACACCATGAATCAACCCCAGCATCACACACCCTAGATCCAGCTACCTCTGAAAAGCCCCACCTATGATTGCATGAGGCTTTGCAGGGGGGATGTAGATACAAGTCAAAACAGGTGACCTGTTCTGCCATATTACATTGGCATTGGAGGACGTCTCAGCACAGTCACCTCTGGAGCCATTGCTGTGCTAGAGATCACACACTGCAGTGGGTAAGGCAGAGTCCAGCAAGGCTGCCAACTCTAGTGCTTGTTATGGGAAGTAGGACAAGGTTTCCCCCACTTTTAGACCTCAAATCTGTGAGGGATTCTGCTGCCCGACTCTCTCCTCTTTCAGAGTCCACAACATCCCCTCCCACACATGATTTCCCTCACTGGTGTTCAACTTCCATCACAGAGGGATTCATTTTCTTCACTGGAATAGTAAAAACTTGCTCTTTTATCTTGCAAATTCTTCCAAAGACGCTCTTCTTGGCATTTGTTTTGTGCTTTGATTCCTTCAGCATCTGGCCTTTAAGCATCAAACACTTTTCTTTGAAACTATTGCCCTACTCTGTGATTCCAAAATCAATTTTGAAACTCAGAAGCTAAAAACTAGCTATATGTTTTTTCTCATCTCTGAATACTGCTTTAGCAATCCTATTCCAAGAGCATTGAAGCTGTACTGTGTCCACGTTTATCTGTGACTGCTTGAAAAAACACTGGGACACAAATTACCCCCCAGCTAATATTTTGCACCATTAGTGTAGCACAGCTGTATCTGCCACTGTGCCCTGTTGAACTAGTCATGTAACCTGCATGCAATGAGAAGAAGCCGTCTTGAGACCCCTGAGTTTAAATACAAATCCTTGAATGGAAGAATATGTTTGCAACATGGTAGGTTCTCTGCCATGTCTAAGGAGGTAGGTAGCCAAAAATTCTTAAGAGATTTTATTCAGTTTTTGTCTTTGGAAGTTAGCATATTCTATGACTATGATTAAGTATTTCAAGGATTAATGTCTATTTTATCTTCTACCTTCATTAATTGGGTTCTTGGTTCTGTGAACAAAAGCAAAAGAATGGGTTAGAATGCCCAACATGGGTTCCCTGCGTTAGAATGGATTAGAATGCCCCAACATGATAGCATGTTACCAAAATTAAGAATAGGAAACCAGAAAGCATTGTCTACTGAGCATAAAATGTCAATGGTATATGACATTTTTGTTCAGTTTTTTGAAAGCCTGTAAGTTTATTTCATGTTTAAGCTATGAGGGAAGACTAAAATGCAGGTCAAAGAGAATTTTAATTCCAGCCTGTCTTGTAATTTGATCATGAGGAGCAATCTAAAAAAATACTATAGTTATTCTCAAGTATGGTGATTTGACCAAAATTGTGAAATTTTAGGCTACCATTGAAAGGTCTCACATCTTTCTTCTTAAACTTCAGAATATTTGAGAAGACAAAAAATTGCCAACCTATTATCTGCTGTCAAGGCAAAGCCAATCATCACAAGTTATTGCCTGTCTCAAGAATACTTAACAATTAAACTTTTGTTTTGTTTTGTTTTTGTAATGCTCAGGGTAATTTTTATCTTTCAGAGCTCCCTTTGCCTCCTTTAGTCATTCTTGCCAATCATTGTGAATGTGGGTGGTAAGTTTGTTTTGTATAAATTTTACTTAAAGTCTAAGTAGTAAATCAAAGACATCAGGGTCACAAACCTTTCCTATTATCTTAAATTAACAATTCCAGAAAGTCTCAAGATTCATGGAATTTGCTGAAAAAGGATTAGAGCTTCTTAAATGTTTTTACAAAATCAACTTTATGAAACTGCTTCTAATTTGGGAGAATTACTTATCTTCTACCCTACATCTAAGTGCTCTGTTCAATTAATGAGACTTTGGCCGCCCAAGACAGAGTTTATCCACTGGTTATCTCACTTGCAAAAGGGGTGTTGATGGAACGTGTGATAAGCTCTGCTTTTTTCAGGGAATATTTAGTCTCTACCCTGTTCCAGAATGAAAGCTCAGAAAATATTCTGTGATCCCAGACAACTAATTGGTTGGGGATGGCATGCCAAGCTTTGAGCTGGAGATTCAGTGATTGGGTCTTGCCCTGGAGTTTTAAGTCCTCATGCTCACTTCTGAGCTGCAGCTAAATTGGTAACAAAGGTGCCTGATTAGCCAGGATCACCTAAGTACTACCGATGACTTTGGGCATCATACGTGCCTTGCCCATCGCGTGGCAAGATTAGGCATGGCCGGGCCTGGTGTGCGAAACTGTTGATAGATGAGGAGTCAGTCCTCTGTGCTTCAGGAGCCACAACCAAAGAGCTAATCGTCTGTGGCAGTGCACGTGAGGTAATCCACTTTCTTCCTGAGTAAACAGATGGAAAGAGTTTGCAGTTCATTTCTTTCCGAAGTAACAAATTATTTCATTTCTGTGTTTTACAGTACCTGAACCAAAAGTTCTTCTCTCTGGGGAACTTCTATTTTTCTTTAATTATTCTGCCTGAACAACAAAAGGCTTGAGTCTTTGGGATATGTATGTAGGGAAGTCAAAGTTAATTAGCTTTTCTTATAATGTACTGTATTTGAGTAAATTACTACGGCAGGAGCACAATGGTAGTCAGACTTCTTGACAAGTGCGGTGATCCTAGAAAGGTAGAATTCTACCAGAAAAACCTGTGAAGAAATATTTCACCTTGCTGAGAGTTGACTTCATTTGGTACTCTCCTTGGAGTTCTCGGTTCATGTAATTTCTTTCATCTCCACTTTATCTTTCCTGTAAAATGTCAGATGGCAAGAGAAAATGATGGAGTGACCTCAAAGTCCCCAGTGAACCTAAGCACTATGTCCTATTTAACTATAACATAAAACTCACAAATCAAATTCAGTTTCTTTTTCTCTTATGATTGCCTAAGTTGTATGTTCTGCAAAGCTTCAAGATTAAAACAAAGAATTCTTGCCATGATCTAGACAATGATCTTTTTCCATTTCATAGGCAGGTGTTCAAATCAGGCTGTGAGCATCACACATGAGGCACAACAATCAGCCCTGTTTGCTCTTTTCTTATCTGATTAAAGCCTGATTACACTCAAGCATGCCAAGTGCATGATTTACATTATTAACATGTACGGCTTCAGCATTGAATATTATTCCCAAGTGATTTTATTCTTAATTTATTAAATGTGTGCCTTAGACTCAAAGTTTCTGTCTCACAAAATGATAGCATTATCAAGTACTAATGCAATAGATGAGGTATGAATCTAGACATACCAAAGACAGCCTATGCATTGATCTTTTCAAGTCAAGGTCTAAGAAAGGTGGCCATATAATTCAACAAATTCTGGAAATAATAAGCATATACATGCCTCTCTTAGTTTAAAAAATAAATTAACATTTCAAACTAGGTAAGTATCTAGAAACACATCCATCCTTAAACACGTTTACATACCAATTTTGTTTATCCATGTCTTTTTAGAAAATCATACATAATAAATGGACACCAAGAAAGGGTTCCTTCCCAAAGTTTCCTAATCAAAAATCATATTTTTCCTTCTTGTGTTATTGGGTGGTTATTTTCCAAATAAACATTACCAGGTTCTGGATTGCTCACCCTCCTTTAGGGAGTTAGATTCTAGGTTCTTCTCACCTCAAAAAAGAACTGAACGAAATGAGTGAAAAGTGGTTATAAAGTTTATTTAAAAGGCAAAATGGAGATTAGGAGAAACTGGCTCTGCAGAGTGAGTTTGGGCCAAACAAAGAAAAAATAAAAAAGAAAATAAAAAGAAGTAAAAATATCTACCATGTCTGAGAGACATGGTATGGACTATCATGAAAAAATATGATAGCATGTGCTCCTTATGGCTTCCTTTATTTTATACTCTCTAAATCTTGAGGAAACCCATGAGAACTTCTACAACTGCATCCTGAGAAGTGGTATTGAGATCTTGTGCCTCAGGCTGACATCAGGACTAGGTCATTCTTGTGAGAAGTTGCATCTGTTTGGGATCTTGTAATTAACAGGTCACACCTACTTTCCCAGCCAGCTTTTGCCACGCTCTGCTCCCCTACGTCGCTGGGACTATTTTATATACTTGATTCACAGGGTAGTAAACATCCAGCCACCCAAAGTCTTCACTGCAAAGCAAGAACAACAAAAATATCTTCTTCAGTAAGGAAATTTCAAATTTGAGGACCATATCTTTCTGTTTCCAATTAAAAAATGAAATAGCCTAACTTGTATTTTTTAAAATAGGAATGAATTCACTATTATGAAATAACTTACACGGTCATGTCAATCTTATTTTTGAGCTGTCAGACATCATGAAAATAAGAAGGGGTTCCTTGAGAGACCAATGTTGCAATGGCATAATAGATGTCATAGAATCGAGCTTTAAACTTTGAATAGTTAGGACTAATTTTCTTTGATTATTAGTTCCCACAAAAAAAAATGTAGTAGCAGTACAGAAACCTGTGTATGCTTTGAACCACATCTAAGAAAAATAGCAATCGACAGAAACTGTATATCTAAAGCTGCAGGCCAGATTTACAGTCTGTGATCCTGCTGGAAGCCAGTAAGTGATGTCAGGCATTGATCTCACTGCTCTGTGTAGGCTCGTTTCTACCTTTCCATTGCATTTTGTGCTTGATTCTGTTTATTCATTCCTTCACTCACAAAGTATTTATTGAGAATTTATATCATGCTAAGTACAGGGTAGGCTGTGGGCATATAGGAATACCCTCCCAGAGGTTAATAATTCCCTCTCTCTCTCTCTACTAGTTGTAATGAAATGAATGTACAGTTAAAAGTCAATTATAGCCATGGTAAGCACCATTAATGAAAGACACACAATTCAATGGCAGACTACAATAGAGTTTAGAGTCTATGAGGTCTTAGATGCCTACCTTGAGGAAGTGACGGTTAAGAATAAAAGTGAATGCAAAGGTTAAATGGCAAGAGAGAGCTTGGTCACATGAGGAACTTCTAAAAGAAGTTCCATTTAGCTATCCTGGTGTAATGAAAGTGGAGTGAGGGCTGAGACCAGAGAGGCAGGCAAGACTCTGAAGGGTACTTTTTGTTTGTTTGTTTGTTTGACACAGAGAACTGTTGCCGTAATTCTAACACAATGCAAGGCTGCTGAAGTTATCTTGAAGGGGCAGAGAATCTGCAGCATAATTCTATTTGCAATTTAAAAAGATCATTCTAGGTAAAGAAATATGAATACACAAGAAAAGAACCACTTCTTATAGCGAGGCAAGGGGCAGAAACAAAGTAAAACACTCAATTTCCATTTTACAACAATTAGTTTCAAAGGTTCAAGCATGATAGGGAACTTTTCTCATTTGGTAATCACCACTTAAGTAACAAAGAAATGATAAAAATAAGTACAAACACTCGAGGACTGAGGGAAATGAAAAGAGGTAGCTAATTGAAGGGAGGTAGCTGAAGTAGCAGTGTTGTGTGAATAACAAGAACCCACCAATTTGTGCACAAAGAATCAAAGAGGCTTAGAAAATAGAAGTATGAAACACCCCAGACAGGATGGCTGAGATGCTGTGTGAAAAATACAGGCATTGACTTTAAAGACTATATTTGAAGTAGAGGAGCCAGAAGATCCAAATGGAAAGTCATGCAATTTTGTTCTCTCGTATCACCACAAGCTTCCTACCTGACCTGCAATATATTCTTGGCGTGAATTTATTAGAGAGTTCAGATCTGATTGGCTCATACATTTATTTACTCATTGGTGGTTATTTGTTGGACATTTCTCATGGTTAGGTGGTGAAGGAGACATAAAACGTGTCTGGTCTTATTCTAGAAGGTGATACAGGTGAAGTAAATGTTAAGTAAGTGAGAAAAATATCAGATAAGAACAAGAATTATGCAGTGAACAATGGGTGTAGACAACTGCTTTAGAAGAGTTTCCTCTAGAGAAAAAGGAATAGAATAAAACTGGTAAAAATATGCTAATGGAATTGATAATGTTAAACAGAATAAAATGATAGGAGAAAAAGGAGGGATTAATGGAGCAGTGTTCTTGGTAGGTGGGAAGGAAAAGGATTTAGTGCACCAGTGGAAAGGTTATTCCTAGATGCGCCAATAGTTCATTCATAGCAATAGAAAGGGAAGTGGAGAACATGGGCACAGATGAAGACTGTGGTATATATCTAGGGAGAGTTTAAGGAAGGTCTGCTCTAAGTTTTCAATAAGACTAGGAGGCAAGGTCATTGGCCAAGAATGGCAATCTGTTAGAGTTGTGTGGGTTTGGAGAACGTCAGCACTCCAGGTTGAAGATCATTGGAGGCATTTTTGACTTCTCTTTTGCCCCAATTTTTAATTTATCATAAAATCTTGTGTCAAAATCCAGAATAACCACTTTCACTATTTACATCACTGTCCCACTGGTTCAAGCCACACCTGCCCTCCCACCCCCTTGGATTGTTGCAGTAGCCTCCTAGGTGATGTCCTTAGTTTTACTTTGCTGCCTTTATTGTCTTCTGATAAAACTGTAAGAGAGCTCTTTAAAACAATCCCAGGTTGTTTGAAGGATCCCTGGAAGGTGCCAGTGGCTTCCCCTAATATTCAGAACATGAGGCAGCTCCTTAAGTGGGTTTATTAAGGACTCCATGGTCTTCACCTGGACCACTGTCCCCCTTGCCTACCGGTCACTTTGTTGTTCCTGGAATGTGCCTAATGTGTTCCTTCCTAAGGCCTTCACAGGGCCTGCCCCTCTGCCTAGAAAACACTTCCCACAGACATCCATTACATTTGCAAGTGGCCCCTACCCAGCAAATTCAGATCGCCTTTCCCTTTCCCTGCTTTATTCTTTTTCACAATACTGAAACCTTTATAAGGTATGATGCAATTTATTTATTTTTAGATTGTCTTTCCACAAGGGCATAGGTTTTGGTCTGTGTTGAATGAGTGGGAGAAAGAGAGTGAATGGATTAACAAAATAAATACAGTATCATTAACTGGCAGCATTGAGAGCCCCTTTGAGGTTAACAGTCACACATGTAATTTCCAATGTGGGATGCATCAGAAGGGATAATTTGGAAAGATGCTTTGGGTTGCTGAGGGGATGAGGGAGTACTGAGACAACTTTAAATGTCTTACAGCAATAACAGTAAAGAATCACCTACAACCTAATTGTCTTATAAGACATGTGGGTACAGTTAGCTCCGGGATGCTCTCTCTGTTGTATACCTGGGGCTAGTGTTAAATTGCTTCTCAAGATAGCTTGCTGATTTGAGACACTGGCAAATTATTAGCCTTTCTGAGTTCTTTTTTTATGTTCATCTGCCTCTGGGTAAATTCAGCTCTTCTAAAAATACTTATAGTGGTAAACTTCAGACTCTGACATTGGGTTAGACCAAAAAGCACATTATTTTTTGACCTTAAAATAAGCTTTTCTTATTTGTTTACTTAATATGTGTATGCAAGTCCATATGTGTCTTTGTGCTGTATCTATGATAACATTACAGAACATATGGACTGGGTCCCCAGACATTATATGGGCAGTGTCTGTACACATGGTCCCTTTCCTGGACTGTAGGCACATAGGATAGCTGTAAGTCTTGCTGTTTTTCAGACTGTATTATATTCTGGTTTTGATCAGGAGATGATGATGTTTTCACTGTACAAATTTCAATACCTCTTCTTCCCTTTAGAAAAAAAATATGCATTACTTTTTTTCTCTTCAACTCCCTCTTTTCCTACCCTTTCCTTCCCTCCCCTCTGCCCCCTTTCTCCCCACTCCCCTGCCCACACATACACGCACAGAGTCATAGACACAATTGTTAAACTCTGCAAGTGATTGAAGTGTGATGAGAATTAGGAGTTCTAAACTCTCTTTGAATTTGTATGACAGGAGTAGTATGTATGATTCCTTCATAGTCAACTGGTAGAAGTAGAAGCCCAGGTATCATCCGGTGAAGACTGAGCCTGTCCCTGTACTTGTAGTTTCTAATCTGGAACAGCTACCCAATTTAGTCTGTAAACAAACTAAAAATAAATTATTATAATAAGTTGCTGGGGTGGAGTCAGTTATAACAGCTGAGCTTCAGCCAGTCACATGCTACCAAGCAATCAGATGAAGTAGATATAACATGGAGGCCTCATTACACCATACCTCTACATGAAAATGTTGAGCCACAGTCCAACTCTGTTCAGAGTTACCTTTTTCTTTCTGTAAATACTGCCTTCCTACCTGGGTAGACAAAGCTCTCAACTGCTGGTTGAATGCTGCCTGATTCATGAATCATTTTTACTCAAATAAACTCCACCAAATTTAATGTGTCTAAATTCACCCTTTATACTTATAGGTAAAGTGATCTACCCTCCACTTGTAAGAATACCATAGAGGAAAGTCAAATAACCCATCAATTTCTCCTATTTTAGGCACCAGATGGTGTAATTAACAAAATCTAATTTTTTTAAAAAAGAAAAACTTTTTAAAATAATCCATTAATGTTTAAATTAAAACATTTTCAAGTAGATTTACTTTGGAAGATGTTATTTTGTAGAAAATAACATGATGCCATTTTAATTATAGAAACAAATCCTTCTCATGCTGTTTATTTAAGTGAAGAGAAAATTAATTTACAACCTCTTTGATGGCCTTTATTTTCATTAATTTGATTTACACTGCATGTTGAGATCAGAGAGGCTGAAAGAGATGTCAGTGATATCATTTGTTAGTCATAAAACAACCCAGTTGGGGGTTTTCTTTTTTCTTTTTTTTAAGAGGATTGCTAGTGACAATATTCCTACACTAAACAGTTTGCTGCAGAAGATAGCAGAAATAACTTACTGAAAAAAAAAATTAAACACGAATCTTTTTAAAAACACTTGGTTTTTAAAATGCCGCTACCGTGACACCTCTTTTCACATGAATACCATTGAATAGTGCCCCTTGGAGAGTTCTGTTCAGTGTTCAGATGTGTGAGGCTCTTCTGCTTTGTTCATGAGACATGGAGGTCCTTGGACCACTGAAAAGCAGACTAGGGATTGTTGGGACGGGCTGGGGCCCAGGGACCTACATTATCAAGACTCCAGTAAATTCTCATTAAGATATCTGTGGTTTGAGAGCAGTGTTCTAAACTGTACCATTTTTGTTTTTATTCTGGTTAGCAGAGCTCAGTATGATTATCCCCATCTTTGCCTGAAGTCGACCAGACTTTTTTTTTTTCAATGAAAGCAGAATAGCAGAAGCGAGATCTTCAAGCAAAAAACAAAACAAAACAAAACAAAACAAAACAAAACAAAACAATGAAAGCAAAATCAAAACCAAACAAAAGTAAATTTCCTTTCTGTGAGTGAGATCAGAAGGCTCAAGTGACAAATGTTGCTCATGAAACATTTTACTGTGAATGATGCACATTTCAGATATGTACGATTCTTCTCTATAAATTGATGCTGGAAAATCAGGACACAATAAAAGAGCAGTGGGCGCTGGGCTCACTGCAGGCTGCAGTCCTAGAGAAAGGGGAAGAAGGATACAGAAAGAAAAGGCTGAAGTCTAAGGAAATTTAGAAACACTACAATTTTTCATAAATTAGATTTTTTAATATTGGCCTAGGCAGAAGACGAAATAATATGTTTGCACTAAAATATTGTTGGTCTTGTAGCTGCAACACACAAGGTGCTCAAGGAGTTTTATGGTTGATTTGCTTGTTATGGTTCTTACAGTATAACTTTATATGACCTTACATAAAGTCGGTGTTTCCTATAAAGGAATTTTGGTCACAGATAGCTCATTTAATTTATTCCTCTTTGGACATACAACAGTCAAATAAAATAAGAGTATTTGAAATGCTTTCAGGTCTCCTTCCATCCTCCTTCCCTCCTCCTGTCCCATTTGAGATCTGAAGCATTTTTGATTAGGTGTTTGCTAATTTCTGGCAGAATAGTGAAGACCGAGCATCAACTTCTGCCCTGTAATTAGTGAAAGATGCTGATTTCAGTATTTCTGTAGAGGGAAAGAATTTGGATGTATCAAGGTGTTGGGAATAAAAATGATGCAAAAGAAGGCATAAACTAAAAGGATTGATTTAAAACAGGATGAAAGAATTTTTTTTTTGGTTTGTTTGTTTTTAAAGTCTGTTTTGTACTCAAGCAAAAAAATAATTGGAAAACGTAAGAGAGACTGGAAATCAAAAACAGTATCAGATAGCATGCCTAAATTTTGTTATTAAGGTGAGTTTGTTAAAAATTTAAGGATGTGTTTGATATTCCCTTTGCCTTGTTTCATTTTAGTGCCCCACCCTACCCAGATCTTTTGGAGATTTAAGCATCAACAAATGGCCTTATGGCTTCAGTTTGAGAAGTACTGGCCTGGGCTGATGTGGTGTGTAAGTTTTGACAGGGTTTTCTGAGTTATTCTTTTTGGGGGGCAAAAAGAACAACTGACAGATAAACTTGATCAAATGTTATCAAAATCAGACTTTGGTTTGATAAATGAAATAGAACTATTCTCTCCATGAAGCAAGACTCTCTCAATATGGGAGTTTGTAAGAGCTGTGTCTTCTAGCCTCTTACTCTGCTGAAAGCTTTTCATTTCTTCTCATTTCATTTTAGTATCTTTCAAAGTGATACCAAGTATGTACTCTCTCATGAATATGAGGTAAAATATCATTACCTATTGATATTGCTTGCCATGTAGGTGTTGTGTATTTAAAATATATTAAATATTTAATACATTAACATAACCTCATTTTCTTGTAATTTCATTTAGAATAATTTTCTAAATTTTGAAAGTTTAAGAAATTTTCTAAATTTCATTTAGAAGTATTTTAAAATTTCTTCATTGTCTATGGGTTCTAGGCTTAGTTCTGTTCATGCTGAACAACATACCTGAGATGTTCTAGTTTGGAGATTTTATCAACTAAAACCACAAAAGTGAAAATTGACCAAGATCTATTTGGAATTTGATGACTAAAATTATATCTTATGGAGTACAAATTATTTATTCGGGAAAAGTAAATTTTGCCTGGTTTACCTAGGTTTTTTTTGGATAATATTTTATACCTACTCTATCCATCATAAAATTGTTGAATTATTTATTTTTAGTTCACAACTTTTTAAGTGATTTACCAGAAAACAATCTTTGCTTCAAATGCTTATAGGAAAGAAAAGCAAAACTTCTAAATGAAAAATGTTAAAAGAAGTCAAACAGAAACTTCTCATTTTACATCTGAATAGTATTTACCTTAATGCTATTTATTTTGTTAAATATGAAATTGTAAAAACACTTTTTGAAGTTACTGTGCCTTATGCTGAATCACATGAATTGATTTTTGTTTAGGTCAAGCAGCCAAGTACCAACATTTTCAAAACATTTAATCTTTGTATGCAGCAAGGCTTCAGTTTTTGTTCTTGTGCCTTCTGTGGGTAGTGATTTGAGAATGTCAGGAAATCTTATTTCCTTGGCTCATGATCCTGTTTCTATTTTATAAATTTAGATTAATGTGTGGCTGAAACCGTTTACTCATTCTGTGGTTATAGTTGTACCTTACAGGGATTTGCATTAAATCATCAATTATTATTGTGATGTTGTAAATTTTCCTGAATTTCCTCGAAGGAGGTATTTATTAATAGGAAGGGGGAAATGACTGAAATTTAGGGAAAAGCTCAGAAAACAAGAAAAACATTTGTTTGATAATGTAGAAAGAGCTACACTTATGGATCTTACTAATTTCCAAACAAAAATCTATTTCTATTGCATGCTAGATTATGTTTCCTTTACAAAGCAATTTTGCTGTTTTAAACAACACTTAGAATCAATCATAGACATCATGGAATGGAAGGCAGATGTAAAGGTCACCATTTAAGCAAGTTTTCCTTGACCTACTCCAAACTAATCTGTCTCTATTCTGTTTCTAGTAATCTCCAGGGATGGATATTTCAGAGTCTCTTTCAGTAAAGTGTTTCAGTGATTAAGAACTATAAGCATTGTACAATTTCTCTAGTTATTTATATGATTATAAAAGTAATAAATGTTCATTTGTTATCTTGAAAGGCATAGAAATTAACAAAGAAAGGAGTGAGTACCTCCCAGGCCCATAATCTTACTGGTGACTTCTGTATAGTTAAAACAATTCCTGTTGATATAGTATCTCTTAGTTCTGTAAGGGATTGGAAATGCTTAGACATGCTTCTCCACATAATTTTCTTTCTTCCTCTCTTTCTTTCTTCTTTTCCTCCCTCCCTCCCTTCCTTACTTCCTTCCTTTATTTCTTTCACAGTTCTTAATTTATGTTTTTAAATTTTGGTTCTGGTATTATAACTCCTCTTTGCAACTTTTAAAAATTCTTCTAAGTTATGAAGCCTTAACTGGATAAAATATTTTATTGCTGTTCTTGTCAGTGTTCATTGTACATAGTTCCACTTTGGACTTTTCTAATCCTCTGGTAGTACATCAAACTTTTGAGAATTGTATTGATTCTTTTACACCATCAGAGTATCAATTCGTGCATTTCATTAGGCTCTGAAACATACTGGAAATAATTTGACAACATAATAAAGGGAATAGTGAACCTAAATATATCTCTATTGGAAATTCCATTGTTTGCTAAAGTGTAATTACTGAGTGAAGACCTTATAATAATATTCCTTAGAGGCTGAAATTACAATTATATACTGAGAAGGGGGTGGAGAATAGATGGTTTATTGTTATAAAACTGGGTAGGTAGAATCATTCACCAAGAATATTTTTGGCAGAGATATATATATATATATATATTCTTTCACATTTTGATAGAAAAATTCAATATGTATTAATATTCAATATGTATTAATAGTTATAATATGAGTAGATCAAATATGGAGTGAATATACTTGGGCTATAAGATGTGTGCAAGTAGAGAAAGAACAAGGATTAAGTAACCTTTTTTGTACATGTGAAGGAATCTCATCTATAAAGAGAATGCAAAGGTTTGAGTTGCATTCTTCATGCAACTATTTTCTAGATAAAATGACCAAACTTTTATTATGTTTCTTTCTGAATTTCCTCAGTCCAAACTTACTTCTAAGTTTTATTTTAAAACATAGAATTGTTTTAGAGCCTTAGATTATTACAAATGAGCATACTATAGTAGAATACCAGAGATTTAGGACTTTCTATATTCTGATTGTGTGTTTCTTGGACTTCATTTCTTAGTCCATAAAAACAAGTAAGGCAGATTATATAACTTTTAATTTCACTCAGCAAAAATATCCTGTTTATACCTGTAGCAAGACATTATATCAAATATTAGCCTTATCAAAAGTGACTGCCTATTCCATTTTCTTGATGTTCTGAATTGGATATTTTTTCAATTATTTTGTCAAAGAATTCTGGGGACCATATAATTTAACTCATACCCCTTCCTATGAAGATATTTAGCCTAGTAATGAAAGAGAGATGTTCTCAAAGAAAAACAACTTACATACACCAGGCCTACATTCATATGCACATAGGCATAACCCAAGAAGCATAAAATAGGCTTACTTGGTTCTTCCAGTTATTCCAGGTCCTAATTCAAAAGTGTTTCTTTCCTATTATTTAAATGTTCCATAGGGAAAGGCTTGTCACTTTTTAAAAATACTTCTGCAGAACAAAATACCTCAATGTCATGACAAAAGGATGCAGGCAGGAAAAGACAAATGGGCTTTGGCACTGTTTTCTCACATGGATAGATCCAGAAGGAGAAGCTAATAAATCAAGATGGGTCATTGCCTTGAAAAGCTCCACTGCCCATTCTTGAGACTTATAAGTGGAGACTTATAGAAATAGCTCCTAAGGCTTCAACCCACCTTTCTTGGTTTCAGCATCAAAGGGGATAGGGGGAAGTAAGGGTAACTCTAAACATATGTTTAAATTATTTCAAAAAAGAAAATATCTCTTAATTTTATAATAATGTAAAAATAAAAAAGATACTAAGCATTTAGAAATAGGGAGAGGATACAAATGGATAAAAATTTGGTCAATGGTTAATGAAAAGTGAAAACAAATTATGATGCCAATGTAACAAAGAAGTACGAATTTTATTTACATTTTTAAATTTTGTATTTCAGAAAAGTTCTTCATGATAATTGGTTATAATATTTTAACAAACCCAAAGGGTGAAAAATTATTCTAATGTTTTTATTATAAATGCATTTTCCAGATAGTGTCTTTTAAATATTGAGATTAATTCTCAAGTTTAATTAAAGTATTTGGGAATTTAAATTGCAATAAACATAGAATATTTGATATAGTACTGTCTTTTGCATGTATTTTCTACTTAAATTGTGAACTGTTAAATTTAAAGACTATAAGGATATAACCTAAATTGTTTTATCTGTAGTTTCTCTTGTAAAAATAGTTTGTAGTTAACAGTATTTCAATCTTATATCCTTCATTTCCAGATATTAGGAAATAATTTTACATGGCATTCTTTATAATTAGCTGTGTGTCTCATATAGTGTAATAAAAATGTACTTTTCCCCATGTATAAGTATGGTGTCTAACCACTTTTTAATTCTGTTCTTTCCTTTGCTCATAATAAAAGATAGATTTTAAACTTATAGCCTAACTTCATTTCTTTAGTTTTCATTATAGAATTTATAGATGTTTTAATTAATTACTTAAAGGGGCATTCCCGTTTTCTGTAGGTTTCTCTTTGCTGTTTTAGAACTAGTTTGGGTTTGTTACTTCAGTTATTTAAAGTAGGTACGAACAACCTCATAGGCTCAAGCCACACATGGGCATGTAAACGTGAGGGCATGCAGACCTGGCCATCTGCTTCGTGCATGCTGTATGTTAGCCCCAGTGGCAACAAAGCGAAGACAGGGGTAATACAGAAAAATGCGTTTCATTACTGGAAAAATTTAAATGCACTCTCTACAGCATTAGATAAATTGACTAGATGAACAAACAGTGGCTCATAATGGAATGATCAACACTGAAAGGGCTCAGTTCCTTCCTTCTTGACTCATCACTGATGTCTTTGTACTTTTTGTGCAGCTAAAAGAGAATACAGGAGATTGGAAAACTTTTAAATAATACATCAGTCCTGGAGGCTGGGAAGAAAAGTATCAAGAAGCCACCCTCTGACAAGGGCCTTCTTAGAGTTCCATAATGTAAAAGAAGGCATCGCAAAGACAGATAGAACAAGGGAGGAGGGGAGAAGAGAGACAGAGGAAGAGGGAGCAGAAGAGGAGAAAAAGAAAAAGGAGGAAAGGGGGAGGAAGGGGAGAGGAGGAGCAAGCAGAGGAGAGGAGAAGCCAAAATCTTGCTTTTCTATTGACTCCACTTCCAGGATAACGACATCATTCCATCTTCAGGGTGTAGCCTTTCTGGCCTAGACGCCTTCTGAAGGTCTCAATAGTGTTGCCATGGCAATTAAATTACAAGGGGAGAAGTATTCAGGTCATGCTAACGTAGGTGAACTCGATACTCAGATGAACATTCTACTATGGAAGCAAAATGCCAACTTCTAAGAATCCTTACTTTTTTGCAGAAATAACATTTATAAAGAGTAAACATGCAAATGAGCAGATGTATTTGTGAACAGTTGCAATGTGAACTCTTGTGCAATTAATTTCCTCCCTCTGCTCCAGTAAAGTCAGGAAGTAGAGCACTGCCTGTATCCAGCAGCCCCAGGATCATCCACTGCAACATGCTGCCTCTCTCTAGAGGTAACAGATACACTTATGTAATCATTTTTTCCTTGCTTTTCTTCATGGTTTTGCCACATATGCTTGTTTGACTGAATAATATGGTTTTGTTTTACTATGCTTTAAAATTATATAAATAGAATCATATTGTAAGCAGGCAGCATGTTTCTTTGGCTCAATATTAAATTTATGAGAGTCACACGTGTGTAGCTTTATTCTATTTATATTCTATTTGCTCTCAGTGCTATGTGACTGTGCTCCACTTTTTTGAAAATGGGTTCTGTTACAGATGGGGCTATTAAGAACGACACTGCTATGACCTTTTTTGTATGTGTATCCAGTAGCACGCATGCATAATATTATAAAGAAGTGGAATTTTAGGGCGATAGAATGTATTTGTATAGCTAGTAAATGGCACACTCAGATTTGCTACTATGTTTATTAGATTCCCTTACTGTCTAACACTGCCCTACTCTTAAAATTAATCATTCTTGAGTATATATTAAAATAAACTAAAAAATTTATATATGAGTATATATTAAAATAAACTGAGTATATATTAAAATTAACCATTTGTGTGTATATATTAAAATAAACTAAAAATAATTCCTTATAACTTAAGTATTTTTTACTTGGGAATAGTTAATAAACGTATTTCTTGGAAATAAAAATCAATATACAATACATATTAAGTACATGCATGAATCCAGTAAATTTTATGTGGTACTTATCTACTATCTAGGGTTTTAAAAATAAGTTGTGATCATAATTAAAATGAATCTACACAAGTTTTTCTTTCTTTGAATGAATTGCTGAATGTAAAGTCGACATGTGAAAAATGAAACATTTTAAGAGTACTTAGAAAAATTAATACAATTTCCTCAACAATAATTTATAAATTATTTTCTCTAAAAGGCAACCAATGTTAATATTAAATATAAATATTTTATATTCACTAATTTTATGCTAGAAAAATTATCCTCATATTTATTAAAAATGAGACTAGATAATTTTTGCATTTTATTTGTTGCTGATATTAAATTTATTTATTTATTCTTGTTTATGGCTTCAGTTACCCTTGGGAAGATGTCTTTGTTGAGATTTTTGTAAAATCTTATAACGTGGCATTTAGATTTAGATTATACATTTAATCTGATAAATATGTTGAAAATGTACTTTCTCAGTTTATCATTTATCTTTCAGTGCTTAAAATTTTGTATAGATATATTTTATTACCTAGTTTCAAAATTTATGTGTTAAAGTCATTCTTTTCTATTCATGAGCTTTGGTTTGGGGATGTAATCCCTAGATTGTATGAATATTTGCCCATGTAGTTTTCTAGATCTTTTAAAATCTCTTATTCTCAGGTTTCCATATTCCAAAATATATGGGGCATAATTCTTATATAATACCACATCTATTGCTTTTGAATTTTTATCTGTAAATCATAATCATAATTATAGACATATACATAATTAAGTACTTCATAATTTATTTTTTCCAACTGGTTAAACAGTGTCCAAATACCAATGACTAATCCATTATTTTCACCATTGATATAGTAGGGTCTCTGAGTCATATAGAAGTTTGTTCTCTGCATTTGTTAATTTGCCCATTGATTTATTTATTTCTGAGTCAGAAATATGTATTAACACTTGATTAGATAAATTTCCTTAATTTTATTCTTTTTCAACATTTCTTTCCTATTAGTCATTCTTTAAAATGTGTTTTAAGAGTTAATTGTCAAACTCCAAAATATTATTAAGATATTAATTTGGTAATGCATTAAATTTGCGAGTACATATTTGAAAATTTACAAATGTATAGTGTTGAATTTTCCCAACCAGGAACATTGTTAATCTTTTCTATTATTCAATTCTCAAATATCTCGACACTAAATAATTTACAATAAATATCTGAGTGTTGGGAAACAAATATTTTAAGTATATTAGGAATAAAAATGAAGCTAACCATGTACTGTCTTTTATTTTGACAAGGAGTAAAGAAATGAGCAGAAGATAAGTCTCCAATGAATATACTTTGTTATTTCCACCTGTGTGTTTTTAGCAAAATCCTATTGCCAAGAAAGCTATTATAGATAATCTTTAAAATATTGTGTGACAAAGCCATAGTAAAACATAACTTTAAGGAACGAACTTTGCTGAATCATTAATGAATAAATGACCGATCTAATTGCAAATACCATTTAAGAAGATACTGTAGATGAATAGGACTTTCTAATTTCATAAAGATTAAAGATTACAAAGTGCTAAAGAGACAAGATCAGCCGATGCTCCATTATATCCAGCTGGTTTGCCTTCGTGTGTGACTTTGGAACAGGGTAATGAGTGGTGTAACAATATGTCCAAGCATACAGAGAACCGGCATGTCACAGCAGAAGCAGATATCAGGAAGAGACCTGCCAAGATTTCAGGGTATGAAATGATCCAGTCTTGGTGGAGAACAATTATTTAATACATTTAAAGCAACAAAAACCAGGGAATAAGAAATGTTTACCCAGGGTATTAATAAAATAGAAATTAATATTAAAGACAAACAATTAAAAACCTAAAGTTTCCTAACTGCTGATTTAAAATCCAAAAGTAATGAAAGACTTATGAATTTGACTACACAAAAATGAAAATAAAGAAACCAGTAAATTTAAAATAAATTCAAATAGATGAAACTCTATGTGAAATTGCTGGCATAAGCAAATAGAGAAAAAGATGATTTCAATTAACTTTAGAATGTAGGATTTTGTCTATACTTCCTAGATTTCTTAGTAAGATAATCAAAATTACATAAATAGTTTGATTCCTTATAAAACAGTTTTCAGCAAGAGGTATATTCCTGCCTGCCTGTCAACCTATTTCTTTTCTGTCCCAATTGTGGGTCCTGATGTGATTACTCTCTGTTTTTATCAGTAATTAGATTTATGCCCAGAGGCAGGCAACTTAACATGTTTGTGCTTTAATTTTCTTATTGACAAAATATGCATTTAGTACTAAAATACAGCAGTACTGTACATGGTTTTAAATTAGTCAATTCTTTATAAATTTTCTATCTCTAGAAAGTACCTAAATTTTAATTTTATTTTTCACACTGTCTTGTTCTTAGTGTCATTATAATAAACATGTGTCTCCCTTTTCTTCCACCTTTATTCATGTGTGACTGAAAATAATTTTACAGATTTTAGGTATACAGTTTGATGACTTGATATACATATATTGTGAGTTATTAACCACAGTCAAGCAAATTAATGTATCTGTCACTTCACAAAATCAGCTACCCTTTCCTTCTCTCCTCCCACCAACTCTTCCTTCTCCTTTTCCTTCTTTGTGTTAAGAACACTTAAGATTTACCTTCTTAGTAAATTTGAAGTGTACACTATTGTTAGCTGTAGTCACACCATTGCACATTAGACAAAAATTGTATGGAAAGATACTAAACCTAACATCAGGTATATGCAGATCAAAACCGCAAGGGTTACCTGTCAGAAGAGCATATTAGTCTGTTTTGGGTTGCTATAACAGAATACATGACGCTACAAACTTTATAAAGAAAACAGGTTTCTTTGGGTCAGATATAGAGGCTGAAATTCCAAGATCAGAAAGCCTCATCTCTTCAGCTTCTTGTGGGGATGTCACTAACTATACCACCACATGGTGAAAAATCGTAAAAGAAAATGGCCACATGAAGGGAAGCCAAGGAATGAGGTGGCCTCACTTTATAACAGCTCATTCTCCAGAAAGCTAATTAACTCCATGAGACCAGCATTAATCTCTCCCAAATACGGTGCTTCATGTGATCTAAGTACCTTCTTTTTAACCTCAACTCTTAAAAATTCCATGCCAAGTGAGATAAATCATATGAAGAAAAATTTTTTGGCTATTTGTTATCAGAATTGTTATTCAGGTTCTTTTCCAGTTTTCTGACCAGATAATTTTTTTTTCCATTGAGTTTTTTTGAGTTCCTTGTATATTTGGGTATTAACCTCTTACCAGGTATGCTTTGACAGTGTTTTCTCACATTCCACAGGTGGCCTCCTCATGTTGCTGTCTGTTTCCTTTGCTGTGCAGAAATTTTTTGGTGTCATGAAATCCCATCTGTCTATTTGTGCTGTTGTATCCTGTACTTTTGGTGTCATATTCGAAAGAATATTGTCCAGACCTATGTCAAGATGCTTTTCTGTCTGAGTTTTTTTTCCTGGTACTTTTATAATTTCAGACCTTATATTTAAGTCTTTAATCCATTTTGGGTTGATTTTTGTACATGATGTGAGATAAGGGTCCAATTTTATTTTTCTGCATGTGGCTATTCAGTTTTCTCAGCACTATTTATTGAGAAGACTGTTCTTTCCCTGTTTTCTTGTCACCTTTGCCAAAAAAAATCATTTGATTACAGATTCATGGATTCGTTTCTGGGTTCTCTTTTCCATTTCACTTGTCAATCTGTCTATGTACCAGTACTATACTGTTCTAATTACTGTAACATTGTAACATGTTTTATAATCATATTTTGTATGGTACCTTCAGCTTTGTTCTTCTTGTTCAAGATTGCTTAATCTTTATGAGCCTTAATTTTATTTCTAAACTGAGAGCATTGGGCTAGATAAAACACTGTAGTATAAATGTTTCTTATTAAATTACTTAAATTGGAATGCCATAGTATATAGGTAAAGGAAATTTATTCATTAAAAATTTTAAAAATGTCAATCTGTTGAATATTTAGAAAACCGTTAATAAGTTAGTAAAGGGGTCCTTGCAGAATTTCTGAAAAGAAAGTTAAAATGCTGGTGGTGGTCATCTAAAAGATACCCTCAACATCTATCAAGTTTTTTCTAAACTTAATCCTGTTTCTTTTAAAAATACAGTGATATGTCAGTTGTCAGATGGTTCCAAAATTGAACTTTACATTGCTCGAACAGCAAAATTCAAAACAAATCTGTTCAGTATTTGTAACTTTGCTCCATAGTCCACTGAAAATCTGACTTGAAAACACTTGTACGAGCCAAGAGTGAGTCATGAATTGCATTTTGCTGTGGACAGAATTGTGACGCTTCAGTCCAAGTGCCGCTCTCACCCAGACAACACATAGTGCCGTGTTATTGTGTTAAAACATTTGGCACCGTGCTTTTTTTTTGCATAAAATATCTAACCATCGCTCCAAAGAAGTTAGTGATAGCAGCAGTAAAGCCAAGAGGAAAACTGTGAGAACCATGATAGAGTTAAAGAAAGAAATAATTGTGAAATTTATTAAAGTCATGGAAAAATGAATTTGTAAGGGTAACTTTTGGGCCTCAGAACCAATTATTTGGTTTTCCATTATTTCTTATGGGAAAAGTATGTTCAATTCTTGAACTTTTCAGTGTTTAAACACGAATTTGGAACAAATTGAGCTCAACAACCAAGGTATCCTTGTAAAGTCTATCTTTCTAGGTAAGGAAAACAACAGACAAACTACATGTATCTTAATTCCAACAAGGCATTCCACGGTATTTTTGACAAATTTTATCTCCAAAGGATGACAGGTAGTAATATGATTAGATAAATGATTTGGTGATTGAATAACCAAATGCCAGGAATTCTAGCAGCATATTTTGCCTTGACACTCCTATTTCTCAAATCAATGCAATAAGCAAAAGATGTTCGATGAGGATCATATATATTCTTTTACATTGAGTGCTGGATACACAAGCATAAATATCCCTTAACCCTGTCATGAAGATTACTGGTTCATAGACGTCACCTTTTTGACTTCCTTCATCCTTATCCTACCTTGGTTCTTTTTTCCTTCATACATGTTTGCAATTCTAGCAGTTTACAATCATCTTGGGGAGTAGTTACATGTACAAATTATAACTCTTTTTTTCTAATTCCCTTCCCCTTCCCTTCTCCTCTGTCCTCCTCTGATTCCCCTATCTCCTTTTACATACTTGTTGATATTATTTATCTTATCTCATTTTCTTAGTTACTTTTCTTTCATTGGTGAGACAAAATACCGGCCACCCAAAGTTAGGGGAAGAAAGGTTTATTTAGCTCACAGTTCGTAGAGGTTTCAGTCCACAATCAGCTGGGTCCAAGGCAGAGTGGCATGGCCAACAGGCAGAAGGCAGCAAAGTAAGCAAGGGCGTAAGCAAGGGGTAGGCAAGCCTCTTTCTGTCTCTTAAATTTTATCCAGGCTACTTGGCCTTACGGTGGATAGCACTCCCATCCTTAATCCCAGCACCCTTAATCCTAGCATCACATCCTTGATCCCAGCAGAACTATGCCAAACCAACCAGTGGAGTTATTTAGTAATCACACACTCTAGATCCAGCCCCACCTATAACCACATGAGGCTTTGGGGGGACTTCTAGACACAAACCGTAACACTTATGTTACGGCATATGTTTACATTGATTGGAATTATTAGGATCCTGTACATGGCACATCTTTATTGCTCTCACTTCCCCTTCTGCTCCTTACCCTTCATCCTTGTTTCCTTGGACCATTGTCATATAGGGTGAGATCTGTCCCCCCGTCCATTTCTATCCGTCCTTTATCATTTTCTTTGCTTGTATTTTGCCTCTCTCAAATGAATGATATCATATGATATTAGAGTTAGTGTCCATTTATTCCTTTGAATTCCTCTGCATTCTTTTTTTGTATGTGATCAAATTTATATTCCTATATTAAGAAATCAAATACCTGCTCAAGTCAACAGCAAGGAGGTCAATTATTTAAAATTTAACCATTAGGAAGAGTAAAGTAGAAGTTTTGATTTTGAGTAAGAGGAATAATTATACTTATTTCATCCTGTGTGTATTTCCCACCAGACAACTCTAAAACCTGGACAGAATCACGGAGTAGCTATTAGAAGTCCTTGGAAAGTTTGCAAGTAGTAGTTGGAGATTAGGGAAAAAGACCAGTATTTGAAGTGCATCAGATTGACTGATTTCCCATGCTCCTCTAGCATGTCCTTGCTGGGTGCAAGGTGATTCCAAAGCCAGAAGAGGGCACCAAGGTGCAGGGCTCCGGTTGAAGGCCTCTAGCTTTTCTTTGAGAAATGACACAGGGGAAAATAAATAAATAAAAGAGAAATGACACAGGGGTCTTCAAAAAACTCGGAGTGGGGAAATCCCCCCCATTTCTACAGTTTTTCTCTCTTCCCTTGCACCCTGGCTTCCAGACAAACCCATAGTGGATATAAAAACAAAGGCAAAGTGATGGCAGCAAAAGCCTGCAAATGTCAAGAATTCAAAGGGACGGGGATCTCCAGTTACAGAAGCTTTGATCCTGAGAAAGTAGAAGAAATGCCTGCTGTCCTTCTTCTCTCTGTCATACTGCGCATTGACTCTGGACGTGGTTGAAGTCAAGGAATCATACAGAGAATGGGGCAACCAAAACCTAACCAGTAGGCAGTTTTATGAGAGTTAAATGGGAACAAAGTTACAGACTTGAGAGTCATTCTTACACAGTTGATATTATATTACCTGATGGAAAAGCACCTATAATCCACATATTCATATTTTAAAATTTGGAATGTGTTTTACTTTGGGTTTGTTCATATATTTTTTCTGATTTTATGTTTTACGTTTGCAAATCTTTGGTAGTACATTCTATGAGAGTAGATTAAAGAGTGGAGAGAAAATATTAAGGATTGAATCTTAAATTTGGGATTTGAAGAAGAGATGAAGACTAAAGAATGACAGGAAGCTATGGAGGAGAGCAGAATTCCAGCCACTTCTGGAACTACCTATTCATTTCCTTCTGGCTGGCTACTTTTACTATCCAGTGCAGAAGGATTAAAAGCATATGTAAAACAGCTCACGTTAAATTTTTTTTTTCTGTCAGTAAAACTTGAAAGTAAATTCAAAGAAAAAGTTTGTGAAATAACTATAAGACACCCTTTGTCTTACACATGATACCTACAACATTTACTTGCTCCGATCTTACGTAAGTACAGCGTAGGGTAAGAGATGCTGGGGCGTCAGTCCTCAAAGAGGGCATTACTTCCAAGTCAACCCCAGCACTCTCAGTTTTTGCTGAAACAATTATGATTTCTACATTGGTAAGTTCCACCTTTCAATGTCTGATCATTCTGTTGCTGGACATTAAACATTTTTGTGTTAGCTTCATTAATAGCTTGCTTTCTGATTATTATTAGACTGCCCTTATTGTTAGGGGAAAACCTTATTAGCATAGCAGTTCATTTAGGTCCAGGTCTTAATTGAACTACTCTGTTACTTTTGCTTCTCCTTACAAAATAATAAAAATTGTTGTACATTTTTTCGGGTGGCAACAGAGTCAAGATGAAATGGCATATCCTTCAGAAGCTGGTAGAGTCTGTGACTCATGTGCCACAAGGACTCTTGAATGGAACCTATTGCAAAGACACTTCCCAAAATGAAGGACAGGTGAAGAGTAATAGGTGCTGTAAGATTTGGTTTTCCTTGAGACTTTTAAGAAATAATTTAATAGATTAGGGAAAAATACTAGCTATTTTAAGGAAGAGAATTTGAATTTAGAGAAAATTCTCGTATACTTAAAGGACTGCAAGAAAGCACTGATTGAATGTTTATGAGAATAGCCAGCAATGGTTCATTCTAAACCACCAAAGATTATTTTTGAAAGATCATAACATAAGCTAAACTTAGCTGTCCAGAGTCTGTTTTCTGGCTAATGGGATAATTAAAATGTCAACCCAAAATGGATATATTTCAGTTATAGCTGTGACCTACGGAATTAAAAATGCCTCATAGGAAAATAAACTTGTTATTTTTATTACAGGGGCATTTTTATTAGTTAAGAAATGTATTATCAGATGATTGAGGTGATGTAGTAATGTCACCCTAATTCTCATAAATCAAATAAGGAACCCAAAAAGTGAACTTTTAAAAACATTTAAAATGCTTAAGCCTGAAGGAAAGTAGATAAAGGCATATTGTATTGCTTTCGCAATATTAGGTTCATAATTACTCTCCACACAGGTGAGCAAGTAGAAACATTTGGCAAACCACAGGAGTTTAATGCTTGTAAAATTACCCTTTCTTGAGTTTGTTAGCAGATGTGTAATACTGGTTACCTCATTTTCACTCTCATTAAGTAGAAATTGTGGCAATGGTAGATGAATAGAAACTAGTCTCCAGAAATGTTTGTCTTCTTCATGAGTAGATATACAGAGACTATCCATTCAATTAACCCATATAACACAAAAAGAGAAGTATGGCATAAAAATATATTGGATTCAAGCTGGAGTTTTTATCTCTCATATAGTAGACAAAAAATAGCATTTATTTTTCAATCCTATTTTTTACATAACCGTGTAGTTCACATAACAAAAACTTATGCTGTGAATTACTGTAAAATAAATTGAAACTGGTCAGTAAATATTCACGGTTTTCCCAGTTTGTGAAAATTGAGGAACCTCCCTTGATTTTTCTTTTTCCTTCCTATCTGGCATCGATTTGTCATCAAGTCTTATTCAGCTCTGCTTTAAACATATAGCCTTCAGCTGACCCTGTCCAGCCATTTCTCTGGAGTCCAGTCTCCCCTGTGGCCAGTGAGGCCTTTGTGGTCTGCACTTTCGATTGCTCATCGACTTCATCCACTCCTCTCCAGACTCCTTGGCTTGTTTTTCCAGTCCTGGTGTCTTGTACTTGTCCTCTGCCTAGAATATTTCTCCCCAGACCTTCCCACCTACGCCACTTTGTTTTATTTAGTACAGTTTTTGGTTTCTAGAGTATACTAGGGTGTTCCCCAGTAAGTCCTTTCTCTTGGCTCCAGCTGTGCTTAGAACTTTGACCCGCATATTCGGATGCCAGCAGCACTACCAGCAAGGCCTGTCTGACCACCCTACTAACAGTATCAGCTCTTCCCGTTCCTATCATCCAGAATCTTCTGTGTCACCTTCTACTTTTCACTATAAGACATACCACCCTTTTGGCACACTGTAGAACTTAATTATTTATCACCCAGCAATTGTCTCTGGTATATTGTGTCTAAGTAGGTAAAGATATTTTCTATATAATGAAGAAAGAAAATGTTCTAAAATGCTGCAGAAGATTAGGAACTGTCATGTGAATCTTGGTATAGTTACCAATAAGTGGGAGAGATGGCTATTTTTCCATGAATACTAATTTATGTCTTGTTCTTTAGAAATTTAATTTCTAGGCTGTATTTGGGTGCATGGTCACTCATAGAGGATCAATGAGATTCATTTCCATCCAGATATGGCCATGTGACTATTTTTCACACAAAAAGAATATGGGCAAGCAAAGTAATATGCACAATTGTGGGTCACGCCCTCCAAGGGAAGAGATACATAATGTGTGTGAACCTGTCCAATTAGATGAAGGTTTTAAAGGAGCATAAGGCCGGTTTTCTCCAAGCTAGAAGGAATTCTGCAGCACGTTGTCTTTGGACTTACGCTGCTCTTTTCTAGATCTCTAGCTTGACAGCTGGCAGTCTGGAACAGCAGATTTTAGATTTTCTGGTCTCCATAGTCACATCAGCCAATTATTTAAAATAAGTCTCCCTCTCTAAACACAGACACAGACACACACACACACACACACACACACACACACACTCTCTCTCTCACACACACACTATTGTTTCTGTTTATCTGGAGAACTTTAATATATACTTCAATGTTCTAGTCTCATAAACATGATGATAATGATCTTAAAATTGGTAATATTAGCAGGCATTTAGGGATCATTAACTGTGTGACTGCCACTGTTTTAATATTTGTGCATAGTAATTCATGTAACACTTCCATAGGTGAATATTGTAATTATTTTCCCTCTGCCAATAAAGAAACCAGATAAGAACTTGTCCCAAGTTGTAGAGTTGTTAGGAAGTGGAGCTGGGATGTAAATTCCAATTAATGAATAAAATACCAAACAATTATCTTTCATATTAATCTAATAATCATATACTTGAGTTCAAAGCTTCAGGTAAGTGAAGTTTTTCAAGACAAAAAAATGCCTGTGTTTATCTTTGGAGGCCTGTAGAAGTCCTTTGAACATTTTATTGGCATATGTTTTAAATAGTCCTACTGCAAAGGAACTTCCTTTGTTTATTTCTAACTCATGACTTCTGTCCTCCTTAAGCTGTTGCTGACCTTTATCGTTTCTTCAAGCTGTAAAAAAAAACAAGAGATATTCTAAATTAACCCCAAATTTCCGACTTGGCAGAACTGTATCAGAGATAATGCCCTGATAAACAGCGAGCAAAAGGTAGATATCTGGGGATTACTTAATTAAGCCCTTCGTTGAGACTTTTCAAAAAGATGTTAACCTGATTTGGGAGCTACGATGGTGAAAGGAGGAGGATATAAAGATAAGTATTACTATTTTTTTCAAGACTGTTTATTAGTGAGTTATTGTTGAAATGTTTTAGTATTAAATGGTTGGGTCAAGATAACTAGTCATCAGAACATATATAAAACAATGATTTCTTTGATCCCAAAAAGATACAGAATAAGGAATATTTTATACAATTTTTATGCTACTTTTCCACAGAAAATAATTTGAAAGAAGCTATGTTTTTTGAAATTCATAGATTTATTTTAAGTTATGTAATATGAAAAAAACTTTGAAAAAAACTTTCTTGGCTTCCCCTCTAAAAGAAGGGATTGTATTTTACGATAAACATAATTCCATTTTTTGTTCATTGATATCTGTTCTACAAATTCTTTAAATTATTACTCCTTTTAAAGACTGTCAGAAATGTGATGTACTTCGCCTTACTTCTCAAGAGAGATTCATTGACTTCTGTCCCAAACCACTTTTTTGCTTTTACTGAAAACAGAAAACATATTACCAAGAAACAGAAGAAAGTGGATTCTATAATTCTTAGCTGAACACCCCAAAATGCTCAATCCCTATCTTTGTTTGTTACCATTTGGCAGAGGAAACATTAGGCAGTTGTAATATTCATCTTATCATTTTCTATCAACGGATGACAGGACCTTTCAGAAAAACAACATGGAAAAAGAGAATAAACAATAATTTACTGGAACAATGTTGAAGTAGGGAAATATTAGAATATCAGTGAGAGGAAGAATGATGTACACTGTTCAGCTGTTGATTTGGGAATTTAAAACCTTAATTTTAGGCACTTTCAATTTTGTCATTGGTATAAGAAAATCCATTCAACAGAGACGCACAATTTGAAAGCCAAATTGGGCTTTCGAAAATAGGATCCAAATGTTTGTGTATGTCTCTTGTGTGTTTTGGGAGAACTTGTGAAGAATAGTTTCCATCACATGGTCTCCATTTAAGTTCTAGCCACATGACTTCGGATCCTACAGGGACCCCTTAAGAAGAGGGAAGTAGGTTGGTGCAGGTGTCAGGGTGAGATCAAAGTACCACAGACCATCTTCAAAAAACAGAACAGGAAAATAACAATCTGTAATCAAGCATTCTAGTACTTTGATATTGACAGCTACTTCAAAAAAGCCTTTTGTGAATTTGTGATCCCCATTTACTGAACACAAACACACTGTATATTAAAATTAACCAACAGTTATTAGGACAGTTCAGTAGTTTTAAAAGTCACTCTTATGGTAAGGAGAGTGATAAGGACATCTGTTTCCTAGTGATAGCTTCTTTCTGAGAAATATTACCTGTAGGTGACATTTATCTGTGTGGAAACAAAGTTGATCTCTGTGTTGTTCCTGGAGCTTACACTTCAGGTGGAGAGCTGATGCTATGTTCTCAGATTAGTGAGTGGATCCTTCATGATAAATTCAAAGAAAATGGAAGTTAGTCCTAGAAGAGCACAAGACAGACACACTTGACCTAATATGGAGAAATAAAGGGCATGAACTTTCCCTGGCTCTGAGGCCTGGGGAGGAAGAGATTAACTAGGGAAAGGTGGGAGCAGTGGAGAATTCTACATTGAGGAGCAGCAAGTATTCAATCCCTGTGTAGGGAGGAAAGCCAGGAAGAAGGCCAGAGTGAGTGGAGAAGAGAGAAGATGGTGAAAGTAGGTGGAGGAAAAAGCTGGAGAGGCTGGCAAGGGCCAGATATTAGAGTAGCATCTTGTAGGGCTTGTTAAAGACTTGGGTCATGATTCTAAGAGCTGCAGAAAAAAAACAATAGGTTATAACTGATATGTGTAGGGGGATAAGAAGTGTTAAGTGGTGTAATAAGATCTTTTCTTTTAAAACTTACCTGACTGTAGAGAGCAGGTTAGACAGAGACTAAAAAAATTCCAGGAGCCTGGTTAGGATGAATCTAGGTGAAAATGAAAATAAATTGAATAGATTGGAGGCTGTGTAGATGACAAGAAGTTAATGGAATTTAGAAATGATTAAGTAAGTGAGTTGACTGAATTTGGTAATTTCTTTGATGTGAGGGGTGACACATTGGGAAGTGTGAATCATCTTCAGTTTCTAAGTGGAAGTTTGAACAGCTGATGGGTAATATTGCCAGTCCTTTGCAAGAGAGTCAGTATTGCGGTGCTAAGAGCATGCTCTAGTCTAGGACAGGCTGACTGCAGAACCTTTGAGAAATGCACATGAAATGTCCCATAAGGAGTGGAGGATAAGTGTCTGGAGCCTAGGAGGATAGAAATATGATAAGTGGACATTTAACTGTATACGATAATGCAAGACTATTGTTGCGGTGCATTTGTATCTAACATTCCATCAAGAATATTTGATAGTTCCAGGTGCTCCATATCCTGACCAATTGTTATAGTTTGTTTCTAGATGTTCTCTTAGAGCCTCATGCAGTCATAGGTGGGGCTTTTCAGAAGTGACTGGATCTAGAGTATAACTACTAATTTAGCCCACTAATTGGTTTGGCATAGTTCTGCTGGATTAAGGGTGTGATACTAGGATTAAGGGCACTAAAATTAATGGTGGGAGTGCTACCAAGGGTGGGTAGCCTGGATAAAATATAAGGGACAGAAAGAGGCTTACTGACCCCTTGGTTGCCTTGCTGCCTTCTGCCTGCCAAGAACTGTTTCTCCTCTGGGATGGCCCTCTGCCCTGGCACCCTGGCTTGGAGCCAGCCAACTAGAAATTTAACCGCTACTAAGTATAAACCAAATAAACCTTTCCTCCTTTAACTTTAGGTGTCCCAACAATGAGGAAAGTAACTAAGACACCAAGGTACTGTCAGTGTTTTTTATTTTTTAATGCCTTAATTGAGGCAAAATTGACATGTGGTATATTGCATGTACTATTTAAATCATGCAGTTTGATACACCTGACTTGGGTTACCTGTGCAGCCATCACCACTATCAGGACAGTACACATATCCTTGACCCCAGAAGTTTCCTTTCTGTCACACATCCCTTCCTCACCATTCCTGACAATCGAAGTTCTACTTTCTGGCCATAATCAAAACCAGATATTTTTGTTATACATTCTGATCCTTTGCTATTTTTGGAAAGTATAAATTGTACTGTAGCAAATATCTTAGTAATAGGAATTTGTACATATCCATTTGTAAAGTGAAAAAATTCAAATTTTCTAACATTTAAATTATATTTAAAGCTCTTTAAATACAGTGCCAAATTCACTGCAGAAAAGTTTGACCAATTTTTAGTCATAGCTGTGGGTAGTAAATTATGTATACCTTTATTAGCCCAAACGATGATTGGCTAACCGTCATTTTTTAAAAAACCAAAAATCTTTGTCCACTGGTAAGCAAGAATGCTATTGGTGGTAAAATGTTTTCATGTTATATTTTAGAAAAAACACATATGTCTGGGATCTTGTAGTTTACAGGTCATACCTATTTCCCCAGCCAGCTTTTGCCATGCCCTAAGCTCCTATCTCAGTTTGGGGCTGGCCATTTTATTCTAGTTCTTGTCCTCTAGTCAGTAGCAAAGAAGTCAGTATCTCTCAAAACAATAGTATGATTATAGTCCTGGGTAGGAATTCAGTCCGTATTTTGGGGGGCATTGCTCCACTTAAGTATGGTTTCTTTTTTTTCCTTCCCAATGAAAGGGGTATTAGTTGGCTGAACTGACCTCTTTTTATATTTAGTCAAGCTTTTGATTTAATATTACTCTTTACAATTTTGGCTATACATTCTCTTTAGGTATTAAAGATCAAGTTAAGTAGAGATCTGTGTTAATCAAAATTAATCTTGCTCTTTATGTATATATTAAGGTCAATTTAGAGTCCTCAGGCATTATTTTGGGGACCATGAAGAGGGCCTCTAGGTTCTTTTAATTCTTTCTCTGTCACATGTGTCATCTGCCAGGGTGAGTCATGCTCTATGCTAGACCACATGGCTCTCTTTGGAAGCATGGGAATGTTTTCCCTTTAGTGAGCCCTCTTCTAGCATGATGTACACTGATCGACTCCTTTCCTTTGAGGTCCAGCAATCTCCTTGCTCAAGATGACTCACCAAAGTTATTGGATCCTGTAGAAAGGTCCCCTTATGTCCTGGGTCCTTGTTGACCTTGGAGGGCCAGGACCAAAATATTGGCTTTCTTCTAGGCCCAGTAACCTTTCTAAATTTGGTCTCTAGGTCTTAGTTGTTGAACACCCAGGACATAAGGGGAATTCTATACATTTAATCTTTGTCATTTAATTTATACTCTTTATTCTATAAGGTTGGTTTAAGGTATGATTTTTACTAGCTCTGATTTTTCATAGGTATGGAATATATTTATTCTCCTGTTTGTTGTAATGTCTACCAAACATAATTATTATAAGCACAAATTAGTATGCCCTAAATCTTAAGTTTTCACAGAACAAAATCCAGCTCCTTGCCATAAATAAACAGAGACTCTCCTTCTCTCCTTTGAACAATTCTTCTATGTCCTTTAGAGTAAACCCTCACATTTATCAAGGACTTTGGCAATTTATCTATAATCTTTTTCCCAAAATCATCCATAGCTATCGTGCTGTGGGATTTCAATATCTGAAGGATTCTTTATCACTATTAGTTGTAGGTTCCTTTGTCTCTCCAATTCCAATAAACATATTTTTTTTCCTTTTATTTTACTTTCATGTTGTCTCAACTGGGATTTATCATCACCATGAGTGTTCCACATCTAAAATCTCTCAGAAAAAATTTTTCTGTTTTTCATTTTTTTATGCACCTCATTCTAACTCTGTCTGTACTTCAATCTCAGGAGGTCTTCCCAATCCATAATGCTCTTTTTCTTTCTTGACAAATCTTTACTTGGTCTCTCTTTTCTCTTTCCCTAGTCTAGCTAGCCCCAGTGCCAATCATTTGAATTATGGCTTCATTGGAACATTTAATGTTTGACCATCTATGATCTTCTAGAAGAAATACTAACATCAGTGCTGCTTCATAAATTTTTCACTCTTTTTGACCAATTAATTCATACATCCCTCATAGTAGCGTCTTTTGTCTTTATTCTTTCCTCAGGACATGTACTTCCAAACCTTGTTTATTCTTAGTAGATGATCTTTTTTGCTAATTGAATGACAAGATTTACAAAATTTGCTCATTTTCCCGTACATGCTCTACTTATTCTCTATATATACTTTCTCAAACTTTTTCCACACCTAAAATTATCTTCATTATCTCCATTTTCTGAGGATTAACGATACTCTTGCAATTTTTTTTTTTAAATCTAAACCCCTCTCCAATGATCAGGGACTTTGCTTCATCTATTTTTATTCTTGTAGCTCTTCCCTACCAATTTCTCTTCATTTGATGTATCTTCCATCAATATATCCTTTTAATATAGTATCCATTTTGATTTCTTCTCCTCACTTACTCTCCCCTGGTTGGCCCTTAGTTTCTCCGTCAGATGAACTTCTGATCTATTTTCACTCATCTAAATTGTCCAGCCCTGATTCATCTCATTTCAGTAAATACTTACTGTTGACATTAATGTGTCAATCACTGTGTCCCTGTTTATTCTCCAAGGTACATGTCCTCTCACAAGTGTGTTTTGTATTTATTCTGTCATCACCTGTTTATTCAAAAAGTCCTTTTTATCCTATGTCAGACAGACACCATGCCAGTCACTACAAAATCAAAGCTGAACTCTACAAGTAGACACTCTCCTTTCTTCCAGGATGCTGATGGTGTGTAACACTTCTATTCCCATCTCCTATCAGGCTTCAGAAATGATTTGAATATGCTTTGTTTGGGCAGTTCTTGGTAATTCTTTGATAGTTAGGATCCTAAGAGGCTTTCCAATGATACACACCTTTGTATGTCCTAGCTCTGTGAATATGGAGGCATATGAAATAGAGTGGTTATTTTATGCTATACCAAAGAGTTGATTACTGGTGTCAGTAGGTAGGGGAGAAGCACCCGGTCACTGATTTGGGCCCAGCTTTGACGTTCTTCCAGAGAATCATGAGTTGCTCATTAAAGTGCTCAGTATGAGGTTCTGGATGGCCCAAGGTATGACTGAGGATAAACTCTACTTCATTTTTTATCTCACAAGTCCATGTGTGCTCTGCCTGGGACCTTTTCATGCACCTCATAAATAGTTACAGGTGGTATAAAATATATCGGTCAAATTCAATTTCTATGTAAAAAAAACTTAGCGAAAGACAACTCTCTTAACTACCAATTTAATTTTTATTGAATTGACTCAGTATTCTTAATATAATCATTCTTTGGAACCTAAATTAAAAAGTTCTGCAGCTCAAGGATTAAATTTATCATAAAAATGAATTACCAAGCTGTTCTGTGAATGGCTCTTTTGGGTATTGGCCCAGAAATATGAACAGCAAGGGGGGCAGTATGGAATCATGGTTCATCCTAAAACTCTGGAGTCTTATTTTATAGGTTTGATTCCTTCCTGAGATAGTTAATAGCTGTGTGGCTTTCAGGAAGTCCCATAACCTCTATTGCTCTCAGTTTTCTCATTTGTAGAATCAGCTAATAATAGTAAGCATCTCATGGGTTCATGTGCAAATCAAGCAAGATATTGTAGGTAAAGTGCTGAGCAAGGAGCTTGGGCCATGGAAAGTAATCAGGTACCGGTCTATGTTATTATTAAGTGCTCATGGGAGGCACGTTCCTGTTCAGATTTGATTCTTGTGATACCTCCTGAAACCATAGTCATCCCTGGGCATTATTAAAATAGTTCATTGATCAGAGGCTCATGATTTCTTAAAATCCCCCTGTGTTTTGTGTGTCCTAAAATTGATATTCTGCTGCTTTATCAAAATACTTTTCTTGTAAAGCATTAATATTTATAAAGGAGGGGTACTTTTTTCTCTGATACCATTGAGAACAATAGCCCAACCTCAAGCCCACCTGCCTTAACGACTTTTTTCTTTCTTTTTTTTTTTATTTTTAATTGCAATTCCATGTGACAGGGGAAAAAAAAGAATTTAACAAAAGCAAGAGACACCCCAAAGGTAAGAAATTGAAGTTTTGGTAGTTGTGCTTTGATGACTCTGAAATTTTTTCTTTCTTTCTTTGTGTGTGTGTGTATGTGTGTATAAGTGCCAGCAGAAAAGAATAGTAAACATTAGCCTTGCAACAGTAACAGTATTAGTACAGTTTACTGGCTTAGCAACTGACTTGTAATAACCTTTAGGTATCAATCATTTTATGGTTCCCAGTCCTATCTAAAATTTTTATCCTTTCCATTTAATGTTCATATCCTTCCAATTCAAAGACATTCTTTTCCTGATGGGTAGTAATTCAGTAAACATGTCTTATACTATAATGGATATTGAGTGTCTCTACCTAGAGAAAAAATCCTTTGATTATTCTCAGTGAATATGTGAAATGATGAATGGGAAAAGACAACTACTATTTCTTAAATACCTACTGTGGGTCATGCACCATATCAGGTCCTTTACATGCTGTGTCTTAGTTAATCTGCAAGGTGAGCCTACCTGACATTTATGGTTATATCAGTTTTCAAGGCAAGAGAATACTGTCTTGATTCATTATAATCCGGTGGAATACTTGCTACAGTATTCAGCCTTAATTTATGCTGTGATGTCTGGTGGCCATATTAGGTGGCTGGGTGATTCAAATCCCTTCTAAAATGTTTTACATGTCAGATGTTTTACATAGGCTAGATCCACTCAAGACTTCTGCCAAACTAATTTTGTTTTTTAGTACATCTAGACTCTTTTGATCTAATACTATATTGGTTGTACTCTCTTCTTAGAGAAGTCAAACCACTGGATTATGATATCACATAACAGGATTTAAAGAGGCTCTATCCATTCTTGTATACTACACAGAAAATTGAGGCAGGCCTAAGTCTTAATTGTCTCCCAGAAGGTAAGACTATTTATCAAGGTTATCACTGGATTGCCAAATAATATTATTATTAAGTTGTGTGCTTTAGTTTGAATCATGAATGTTCCCTAAAGGCCTGTGCATTGAAAGCTGGGGCACTAGGCTGCGGCACTATTGGGAAATCATGGAACCCTTAGGAGGCAGAGCCTAAAGGAAGGAAGTTAGGTCGTTGGAGGCACAGCCTTGAAGGCCATAGTGGGACCCTAGTGCCTCCTCTTCCTCTCCCTTTGCTTTCTAACCACCATGAGAAGAACAGCCTTCCTTTCCCAAACACTCCTGCCATGATGTTCTGTGCTGCCAAGGTCTAAAGCAACAGAACCAAAGATTGTAGACCGAAACTTCTGAAACCATGAACAAAATAAACTTCTCTTTTTACACTGATTATCTCAGGTATTTCATCATAGTTAGAGAGATCTGACTAATACATTTTATTTATATTTATATACATTCACACTTCCTTCAGTTTCCTTCTGATGCCCTGATGTTTTGTGCAGCAAATACACTAAAACGGAAACACCAAATAAGGCACACATTTGGTACTTTTTCAGGCTCCCAAGTTTCACTGTTTCCACTATATCAACACTGTTTTATTGTTAATAATTAATCTGGGGAATAAAAACTTTTATGAATATTTAAACTCTAGTAAAATGTGTAAGGTAAAGGAAAATGAATTTCCAATTTTTATTTGATTACAAAAATAATATACACTCTTTGAAAGGATATCAGATATTATATATGTACTACTTAGGATATAAAAAATTCACAAATAGATTTATTTAGAGATAAATTTTGCTAATATGTTGGTAAAACTTGTAGTTCCATTTTCTTCTGTCTTGTCTCTGCCTTTTTCCCTGCATTCTACCATCTCCTGTATGAGTAAATCATTGTGTTGTTCTCATTTGTTTACTGCTGAGACAACATTGTGATAAAAATCGTACTATGTGATAGACAAATTGGCCCTCAAATATCTTTACCTTTTAGTCCTTGGACTTTGTGAATATGTTACCTTATGTGGCAAAAAGGACTTAAATATGATTAAGTCTCTTGAGATGGGGAGGTGATATGGATTATCTGGGTGGATTCAGTGAGAGGCCAAGTACCCTTATATAAGTGAAACAGGAGTGCTAGTGTTGGAGAAAAAGAGTGATTCTGGGCATAGAGGATGAGAGGGAGAAAAAGAGGGGGAGAGAGAGAGAGAGAGTCTGAGAGACTCAGGTAACAAGTTGGAAAAGGTAAGGAGATATGTTCTTGCCTGGAGACTACAAAATGATGGCAGCCCTCCTAACACCTGGATTTAATCTCATAAATTTATTTTAAAATCTGTGACCTCCAGAACTAAAAGAATAAATTTGTGTTATTTTAAACCACTAAATTTATGCCAATTTATCACAACAGAAACAGTAAACAATATAGCGTGTGCCTCTTTGAACTCAATGCAAGTAAGAGGAATGAAATTTCAAAGCCAAAGACATTTTAAGTTTATCACATACCAGCAGAATTCCTCCAATCTCTCCAAAATGTCAAACTACACATTCGCAGGATGGCTTTTCTTTTTTATCCCCCTAAGTATCATCAAAGGCATTACTATCAATTTTTTTCATCTACACTAGCAAAAGATAATTTTAAGTATTGTTTTGCCCAACTATTTGGTTGTTATGCTGCTGAATGTATTTCCAGGTACATATTACCTTCGTACTTATCAAAGTTTAATGTGCATATGAATCAGTGGGAAACTTGTTTGGAAGCAAATTCTGATTCAATGAGTTGGAAATAGGGGCTTAGACTGTTCACTTCTAATACCTTCCAGTGAGATGCCAGCATGGTGGCCCATGGAGCTTACACAAATAGTGCATCAGACTTTCATATTAATTTATGGAAAACACTGTAGGATGGTAGTTAAGAGCAGAGATGTACGAGTGAGACAAATGGAGACCCTGCTCTATTCCTCTTTGTGTCAGATTGGACATGTAGCTTTCTTTTTTTTATGTTTTTTTTTTATTTTATGAAAATGTAAAACAAGTTTCATGACAAAATAATGAGAGAACAACAATAGTTAATACCCTGTGTATCATCATGTTCAAAGTAGTTACTCAGAGTAGGAGACACGGACAAGAAACAGTTCTCTTCTACAAAGAGGAAACAGAGAATAGCACAAAACTTTCTTTTCAATGAACCAAAAGAACATAGTATAAATGAGACAAATTAGCATATTTGCAAAGCTGGAATAGCATATACACATTTTATACAATTCCTATGATAATATTTTGCCTCTGATTTCTTTAGTACAGACTATTATTGGTTAAATGAATTGAATTGACAATTTATATACTTCCTTCAATGCTTTTTGAAATATTACCTGTTTCTTATTATAAACTTTTTATGTTTTAGATAGCAAATCTCTCCTTTTGTCCCTTTATTTCACTAACATTTTCTGCAAGATTTAAAAATGTGTTTTAAGTTTAAGGCATATTTCACAATTACGTGGTAAAAGGTATTACTATTGTTCTTCATTATTTCTGATGTTTGATCTTGCTAAAAAGGGTTTCCCTACAACAGCATTATTTTTCATTTTTTTGATACATAATTGTGCACATTTCTTGGGTACAGCATGATATTTTGAGAGTATAGAATGATCAAATCAGAGAAACTAACATATCCGTCACTTCAAACATTTATTCTTTCTTTGTGACTTTTTTTGTGTACATTTTTCTCCCTGTGCTTCAAGGGGTTGGTTGCTTTTTCTTTTTTCCAGCCTTTAAGGTTTTTTTTTTTTTTAAATCTATCTGGAATTAATTTTAACAGAGTGAGGTAGAGATTCTATTTATTTTTTCATCCAAGGATTAGCCATTTATTTTAATATCATTTATTGAATAATCTATTTTTCTCTACTTTTGAAATTTTATCAAATTTTATAAACAAAATTTTGTATGTGGTTAGTTCTATTTTAGGAGTCTTTATTTTGTTGCACAATTTGATCCACTCTTTATTTTATTTTATTTATTTTTTTTTTCTTTTTGGTGCTGGGGATCGAACTCGGGCCCTTGGGCTTGCAAGGCAAGCACTTTAACCACTGAGCTAAATCCCCAGCCCTTTGATCCACTCTTTAAATCAATACTAAATATTTAATTGCTCTAGCTTTAAAGTATAATATTCAGTAGTTCTAAATTTACCCTTACTATTTTTATTTTAAGATTTTCCTGATTCTAAATATGTGGCATTTTGTATACATTTCAGGAAACGTTTTAGTATAGCTGTAGTTTCTTTCTGTATATAGTCCAATTCACGTATCTTTTTCTCATACTATACGCAGTTCAAATTTATATAGCTGCTATTAAAATAGGAGCGTCTTCCAGTAATTTTAAAAATTCCAATTAGTTCCCACTTCCTGTATATCCAAGAATTTATAGTACTAAAGACTGGCTGCTTCTTTGGTGGTGATGATTGTTCTCTGTGGTTGGTACCATGCTGTTGCTGTACTGTCTGTGATTAACATCAGAGTTATTAAGTCAGAAATCAAGTTCTCTGCATCTTTAATTTACTCTAGAGAACAAAAGGATATAGCTCATGGGAGGCTGAAGGGGAAAGGATTCAGGATCAGCCATAAACTGCTTCAGATGCGAGAGAGATATCATTAAATGTCACAGAAGAACACTAATAATTTCACATTAACTGTGACTCCTCTTGGCAGAGTTTTTGACGTTTCATTATGTTTATGTGTGTTGTTTTTTAACGATCAGTTTAAAGTCATCTGTCACTATCTAAAGACCAATGTGGCAGGAAACGCTTTTCTTGGCCATTATAAAGCATTGTGAGACTGTGAGACTCAAGGTACTAAAACTGTTTCACTGCCAATCTACAGAGTTTTTTGGCTTTTGGCATTTATAAATAGCTTCCCTGTGTTTGTTTAAGGTACAATATTATACAACATTATTGGTAGAGTTGAAACAACTTTTTTTCTTAATGATGCCTTTGTAATTATTTCTCTTTTACTTCATTTGCAAGATAAAAATCTCTTTTCATGTGCTCAAGCAAAACAGTTTGTAAAGGGAAACAGCATTCTTGAATTTCTTTTTCTCTGACTTTTTTTTTTTTTTAATAGAATGGTTTGTTTTGTGGAGCAGCAGGTTTTTGTGCCATTTCAGATGGTGTTGCATGCAGCAGAATAGGCCCCATTCACGTTTTCTGTGGGACAATTTGTGAAGGCACTGTGCTGTGGGAATTTTTTTTTTTTTTTTTTTTTTTTAAGGAGAGTCTATAGGGGCAGGCAAAGGGCTATACAACACCTGTAGTGAGACCCAATCTGTTCAGGACCCAGCTCTGATTTTATACTTTGTTTTATTCCCCATAAGTATTCAGCATATGTTCCTTTCTGCGAAAATAAAAGACTCCCTCACATGGTATGTATCAAGTGAGCTCAAGGAGGTTAATAGATTAACACCAATTGATCTTAACACTCCCTCGTGAGACCCATGGCTGGTAATTCACTGCCTTGTTATGATGATGATCATTTTATTAGAGAATATAGCTCAATAGCCAGACAGCGCGATCTTTTTACTGTGAAAGTCTTTATGCCTTCTTTTCTCAGGAAGAAAGTACCAGTGAAATGGTATGCATTCCCTTTACAAGACTTGCAGTGAATCTGGAATAACAGAAATAGGTTTTCCATTTTAAATAGCTTAAGTGAATGTCTAATCTTTTCCCGGGCCTGGCTGTACATTCTGTCGCCTGGAATTGTTAAATACGTTATTTCTAAGCCCCGAGTCCTGGCCACGCTCTTTTCAGTCTCCTTTCCCCCTTCTATTTCTAAATGAGAGTGGTTGGGTCTGCACGGAGACACATACAGTAGTGATGCTATGTGATTCCAGTCAAAGGATGTTTAGTCTGGATTCCACAAAGGCCCACAATTCCCAGCACACAAATAGATATAGCAAAGGATGGAGAAAGCAAACGTGGCATCAAAGGAAATTTCTGAATGTAGACACTACTAAAAACCCAACTCTGTGTTAGCCCAATTAAAAAAAAAAAAGAAATAACAAGGAGTTTGAATGCTAAAATGTAGAGAGTTGTATGAAAGGGAGGGATACATACACAAAGTAGACTAACTGAATAAAAGTATTTATCTTTAAACCACACAAGTCATGGTAATTAAATTAGGTCAGGCTGGTTACAATGCTACAAAAAGCAGGCTGTAACTAATTTCAAAAGAAACAGAAAAGACTCGAAAAGAAAACAGATTGACAGCTTCTTACTTTTCTTTTTATCCAATCAAGGCAACCCAACAAATGAAAGAGAAACCCTGGCTTACCAGGAATTTTGTCTCATCATAATATATGCACTTTGTAGATACATTTAGGAACAGTTTGGAATTATGGGAAATTATTTATTCTATCCAAAAAGCAAAAATTTGCCATTTAGAGGAAACTGTTGTATTAAAAATTCTGCTCCTTAAACAGTTCAATGTCTATTATGAATGCTATAATCACCCCTACATGTTGTAATCACACAAGAACTTCCTTCAAGTCAGGATACTCTGCTTTTAATTGTTTGTTACAGACTCTGAAAGTATTATATGAAAGGGAGATGATGAGAATTTCTTTCAAATTAAAGACCACTTTCTACTGCTTATTAAAATGGCTTTTTAAAATAGTTTCAAATATTTACTGTAAATATAAGTATGTCAAGTTGTGTAGGATATTTAGAACATAAATTGGGATAGGTGGGCAAGTAACACAGAAATATTTATATTTAAATGCATTTGCATTTTTAAAAGAATGCTTCATTCTCTTTCTTTAAAAGAATTAACATAAGATTTAAGTGATTTTTATTAATTTAATTATTTTAAGTAGGAAAATTACTGAATATCAAGCAATCGCTATTGCAAAGAAACGGTAATAAAATTGCTTATGAAAGTTTCAAACACATCTTTCATCCTTGTAATCTAATAATTGATTTTATTTCTGTTTATGCTTCACAAGGGAGATTCAAATTATGAGAAACATTGTATAGCTCTGAAAGAGTAGATTCTGGCCAGGGAACACGAGTAATGGTGCTGACTGATCACATATTTTAGGTATTTGCTCTCCTTTCCGAATCTGGGACCCAAGTCTGTCTTCAGCTGCCACGATATATGGACTTAATTTCTTATTTGTATGATGTCCTGCTCCTCAAGAATTTACACGTTATTGGGAATTCTGGCACTGATGACTACACATGACATCATAGGCACATTTAAACATAGTTTCGCCTTTCTGAGGTTTTAAATAGTGTGTTTACTTGCCCATTTGCTGGTGGCCTTTGCTGGAGTGTGATTTGGTGATTTTCTTGGGGTGGACCAGTAGTGGCTGCTGCTCTGGACTTTGAGTGGTGGGGTGGGAAGCATGGAGATGGGTGCCCCGGATGTAAAAATACCATTCTCACCTTCAGCAAAGAAATGAAGTAGCAAAAGTCCGAGTAGGGAACAAGTCACGTTTAGACTCTGTTATGGCTACTGTTTACACAGCAAATTAGTTTAATTCTCACTTAATCCCATCCACACGTCAAGAGGAAGCTGTGTGAAAAACGCGGAAGAGGCAGACGTTGTCGCATTAACCTCTGCGCGTTGCGCCAGTGGTGTGCACCCCAATTCTCCAAGGGGTCGGACCCCATGGGGTGGTGAGAATGCTTACTGCTGCCCTTCCAGGGAATCTTTGCAGGACCCAGACATCTTAGCAAGGTCTGCTGTGTCTGTTGGGCCCTGGCAGGGGTGTCTGTGACCTTCTTATTGGGAGGGGACTGTCAGGTTCCTGTTAGCTCGCACAGCATTGCAGCCATCTCAAATAACCCTTCGAACTTTGACTCTGCCTACTTTTTCAGTTTTGTCTCACAGGGAAAGCAACATAATAAAGGAAGCCCACTAAGGCAGGAAGGGATGGATTTGCAGATGGACACAGCAGGGCGAGCTAAGGAAAAAAATGTGGAAACTGAAAGGGACAGAATGTTTTAGAAAATGGGCCGAACAAGGGAGCTAATATGACCCTTGCCCTTTGTGAAGGTGTGTCTGGGGAAAGGGGTTCTGTTGTTGACTATTCAGCCTTGTAAATGGGAGCCCCTGAAGGCCTAGAATGGAGGTGGATGGGCCAGTGTGGGAGGGGAAACAGTCTTCCTCCCACAAGTCCATGACCTCAGGCTGCAGAAAAACCACTGTGCACATCCACAGTGCCAGATGCTAAGAACAGGAGGCAGTTTCCCTGCATAAGCCAGAGAATGAGGGAAACTATATATATTTTTTTCTTTTTAAGGGTGACATATTAACAGAGTTGATGTATAAATCTAGACAATATGCACAGAAATAGAATACTTTTTTGAAAACTGAATGAGCATATGAAGCGTAAATATCTGTGTCACAGGAAGGACTTTGCTTTGCGATGGTAACAAGTGATCCTCATGCTGACATGGACCTCCGTTTCAGCACCTTCACCAGTTGCATTGAGGTCATCTTTAAGACACCATACTCCGTATTTCTGTGGATCTCAAGGTTAATTTAGGGCAACAGTCTAGAATGAGGATCCTGAGCCCTCACAGTGGGGGCTGGAATTATTAGCTTTGGGACATTAGATACTTGACTGAATCTTATTTGACTCACACTAAGTGTTGGCTACTATGGAAATCGAACTCTCAATAACCTAGATCATGATGTTCACTAGTGCTTTGGATTTCAGCTATAAAACTCTTCCCCATTACCTTATAGCGTGAATCTTATTCTTGGAGGTGCTGTAGATAGGGACTATGTTTTATTTTTCTCTCTGTGTCTAGCTCTTAACACCATACCTAGCACTTATAAGGAGATCAGTGGCTGGCTGACTGAATGAGTAAATGAACAAAGGAAATAAAAGTTGTTTTATGCCATGAGATTTATTTTTTAGTTGAATAATGTGTATACTTTTAAAAGATTCGTCAGAGCTCTGGAGCAATGGAAGGCTTTAGACAAGTTCAGAAAATAAACTTGGTTTGGAAAGTAGTAAAAACCTCAAATGAACTTTCAGCACATCAGTAACTGTGATCTCCTTTAATCTTAAACACTCTTGGCACCCTTAATTATTACATCAATTCCCAGACTTTCTTGGAATTTTGATCTAGTGTGCAATCATTGAGCTCATGTGTTCCCAAGCATTTTTAATTGAATTACTGTAGTTTTCCATCATGAGATGTTATAAGATATATTTGTTGCTTGCATAAATCTCAAAGAATAAGAAACTTGTGAAAATGTTATACTAGGTTTCTTCAAATTTTTGTGGTCAAAAATGTGTATTTTGTTTTCTCATAGTGTTTGCTCTTATTAATATCATGTTGCCCTAAACAGTAATTCTATATTTAACTATTAAATATTGAAGCCAGCAGTTCCCAACAGGATCAGATTTTATCCTGCTAAATTCTATTTTACTTTGATTTCCTGGAGGTGGTAAAAATATTTCTAAAGAAATTATGTCTTGTGATGAATATCGAGTCTTTCTACCTACAGAACAAATCCTTTGATCATTAATAATATGGAAGTTTATAATGTGCTATGATCAGAATATTTGAATTCTTCAAAATTCATATATTGAAATCCTCAGCCCTAAAGTGATGGTAGTGGGAAGTAGAACCTTTGGGAGGTGATTAGGTCATGAATGGAATTAGTGTTCTTATAAAAAAGACACAAAAATGACACCTCAGCCTTTCCAACATGTGAGGACACAGTAAGATGCATGTCCTTGAGTCTGGAAGTGTGACCTCAACTAAATGTTGAACCTGCTGGTGACTTTGTCTTGGGCTTTCCAATCTCTAAAACTGTGAGACATAAATTTCTCTTGTGTATAAGCTATTCAATTTATGATATTCTATTATAGCAGCTCAAAGAGTGTAAGATATAAATATAACGTTTAGATCACGGACAGTGCTTAGGACACTATATTTTTCCTGGCTCTGTAAACTCTAGATTTCTGACCTCAGACAGAGAAATGATCTATAATTTTGTTCAATAAGTGCGTCATTTTTAAATATAAACTTTTTATATAACTATACTGTACATACATGTAGGCACATCAATTCTAAGCATATGCTTTGATTAATTTCTACGTACTGAATGCATGCATGTAACCAGTACCCATACAAAGAAATAGAAGATTAGCCCTCCAGTTCCTGCATGTTTTCTTCCAGTAATTAGTCCCCTAGTTTTCCTCTTTGTGAACTTTATGTAAGTGGAAACATAAAATAGGTTCTCTAACTGGCATTTAATAAGTAATTCATGGTGTTTGTGTTTCTGTTTGGCTATGTGCAGTTGTACTTTATTTAATTTCACTCTTCTATATAATTCCATGTAATATATATATATAACAGAAATTGTTATTGTTATTTATTCTACTTTGATATACATTTGGATTGTTTTCCAGTGTATTTCGTCAACTACACAGAAATGGAATTGCTGAATCACAAGGCACACATGTTTAGATTTTGTGGATTCTACCAGAATTCTAAAATGGTTTCACCATTTAAATTATAGCAGCATTCAAAGAGAGTTCTGGTTGCACAATATCTTACCAATATTTCATTTTGTTTGACTTGTTTGGTTTTGACCTTCAGCATATGTGTAAGGGTATCTCTTTGTGGCTTGAATTTTCATTTTTCCAGATGTCTGAAGAAGTCAAGCACCTTTTTACATGTTTACCAGATATACGGATATTCTCTTTTGAAGAAATTATTCAAATTTAAAATTATTCCATTTTATTTGTCTATATTTCTACTGCACTGTTGCCTTTATTCTTATTGCCATGTAGAGCTTCGCTGTAAATACTGGATACGTGTCCTCTGAGATATACTTTGCAGGTGTCTTCTACTATGTGGTTTGCTTTAAATTTTCTTTACAATGCCTTTTGATGAATGGAACTATCCAAGTAGTCCCATTAATCAGCTGGGGTGTGTGTGTGTGTATTTATATCTGTGTGTACGAAATTTTAAATCTAATATTCCTTTGGAATTGATTTGTGGTAGTCAAAATTCATTCTTCCCCCGTAAGAAAATCCACATGACTCAGCACAGCACATTTGGGAAAAAATTTCCTCCACTGTACTCTTGTGTAGTTATTGTCCTAAATCGAAGGACATCAGTTAAGATTTGATCAGAGGAGCACAGCCACTGAAAATAAACATTCACATAGATTTATTATACAGATTTGCCATCCTGTAGTCATGTGGGCTGGCTGAACAGTTTATATGAGGCGGTTGCTTCTGGGTCTGGTCCTGGAGAGTGAAACAGAAAGGAGGCACTGGCACAGATAAGGAAAGTAACATCCCCGGAACCCTGTGAAGATGGCACCTTGCAGTGGTGGTTACAAGCTAGAGTGATCTGGTCCGGGGCTCACAGAAGCCGAAGCCAAAGCGCAAACTGCTGAGCTTCAGGCCTGGCTGTTGGCCCACACCAGACCAACAGGTAATTGGGCCGCCAGGTAAATGACGGTGAGTGAACTGTCATGGCATCTACCACTTGGGTGAACCTTGGGAATAATATCCTGAAAAAGAAACCTTGCCTATTGCTTCACCTCCGGCTCCCAGATCTAATGGAAAATATCTCTTATGACTCATACTGACTTGGAAATATTCTGAAAAGGCAATGCTAAGAAATATAATTCTGGTGTAGTTGTGTTGACAAAATAAAAATTCACCCTGTCTTGTAAGCGTGGGTCCCTTTCTGAACTCTGTTCTGCTTCACTGATCTCTCTGTTCTTGCCATGCACTACACTTAACTCATGCAGCCTACGATAGGTTTGATGTCTGAGAATATAAGTCTTCCAGAATTTTTTCTTCAAATTCCCTTAAATAGGTTTTCCCTTTTGCATTTACATGACGTTTTGTCAATTTCAAAACAAATTGTAGGGATTTGACTGGGAGCATAATGAATCTGTAGCACATTTGAAACATAACTGACAAATTTGTATTATTTAATCCAAGAACATGATGCACTTTCTCCTTTTTAGGTTCTGTTTAAAACCTATGTGTTTACATTTTCAAAGGGAAATTCTGATATATATTCCATTAGTTGTGTTTTTTGTGTCATTCAAAGGCTTATATTTTGTAATCATTTATTTTCTATTTTTAATTTGTAGATACATGTAAATATAATTTTTGTTTACATAGCTGAAAAATTTGCTAAACCTATTTTAATTGTCATTTTCTGAATGCTTTTCAAGTTTCTATGTAGAAAACCATACAGAAATAATTACATAATAATTATAGATTTATTCCTCTCTTTTCATGTATGTATGTGTTACTTTCCTTACTTGTCTTACTAGCTAGAAATTCAGTTAAATGTACAACAAAAATGGCTATTACAGATTTTACCTTATTGATCTTAATCTTGGGAGGAAGCTTTTAATAATTTACTGCTAAGTATGATGTTTACTGTATCATTTTGTAGGTACTTTATCAGGTTAAAGAAACTTCCTTCCATTCCTACATTGAGAGTTGCACCATTATGTGGATTGACACTGTAGCTGCTTTTAATGTACACAATAAAGTTTCTATAAGAAAATTAGAGATTGCTAATGGCGATGCCTGGGAAACATTTCCTCTCTCATTTTAAGTTCCAGTAAATAGAGACATTGTTTTATATCCTCATAACCTCAGTTCTTCCTTTTCTACTTTCAGCTTGTTCACATGACACTAACCTGTAATGAATGGTGGCCTTTTTGGTTCCATATAGTCATCAAATTATTTGAAGAACTGGATTGGAAAAATGAGGTACAGCTTTATTAAAAGAGAGAGATAAAAGCTTGGGCCATGTAGAAAAAAAGATTAGAGATCTTCTAGGAGATGCAGATACTGTAGGTTTGAAAATCTTACAGCCATTGTTCTCATTTGACCTGATGAAGATGGGGCTCTTTGAGAACAGGGTAGTTCTGAAGAAAGTACTAGTTTATTTAGTGCAAATAGCACTGCGGTCAACAGCTTGGACTTTGGAGCTGAACTTCTTAAATTTAAATCACTGTTCTTTCCTTTGTAGACTACATTACTTTGGTAATTCAAATTTTAGTTTTCTCATTCACCAAGTTCATATTTTATGGAATTATAGTTAGAATTAAAAGAGTTTATATGTGAAGTTGTCATAGTAGTATTTTTTCAGATGGGTTCATTCAGATAAGTGTTTTATATCATCATCATTAAAGTAGCAGCATCACATATGCTTTCCAGGCAATATTTGGCCTCTTTTCTGCTGACATGAAGTAAAAAAATGTATAGAAACAGTGGAAGAGGATGATATAATGAATATTTACATGAGGTGTAATTTTTAGTGAAAAGTGGCATTCAATGTTATAAACTGTAGGTGGGACTATTAATACAAGGTCTTCATATTTTTACTTCTATTAACAGAATAATTTTGTTGATGACATTCATATTTCAAATGTCTTTTTCTGCAGTTTAACTGTTACCTTTTTAGTCATGTATCATCTATGCTCAGTTTTCAAGAAAATGAATCTTTATTTTATCATAATCATTGCAATATCTGTGCATATGCCTTCTTTTTTTCTCAGAAGAAATTTTAGCTTTCCACCAAAGATTCATACTTTTTCCCCATTATATATATTTGCTGCTATGAAATGGCTGTTCAAGTAGGGAACTGTTACCTTGTCACTGCCTTAAACCTAGAGAGGGCCATACGGTTTTGCAGAATAGAGAGCAGAAGTCACATGTATCTCTTTTGCCATCCACTGGCTGAAGAAAGAGGAGGAGAATGCAGCCAGAAGATGAAAATCTCAGAAAAGTCATCCTGAAGAATAATGTCCTTTATGTCATCCCTGTTGTCACAAATGATAAGATCCCATTTTAAAGGTAGAGTGGTATTCCCTTGTGTATCTACACCTTATTTCCTTTATCCTTGCTTTTGTTGACAGACTTTTAGGTTGATTCCTTATCTTGGCTATTGTGAATAATCTGCTTTTTGTTTCATTTTAATTTTTTTTATCTTTCTTTTCCTTTTTCTTTTTAATTTCTAGAATTATTTTAATTTTGAAATATAAACTGTGATTGTTAAATACTTTCATGTGTTCTTTTGATTAATATTTCAGTTGCTTGGAGATGTAGATATTTGAACATCTTATTCTTGGAGTAAAGGCCAATATTCACTTCTTTCTATACATAATTAGTAACAAAATGATAACCAGAATCAAATTCACCAGTAAAACAATTGGTGGTGACTACTACTCTGTCCTCTCCACCAAGCAAACTGCTTCTGTGTGTCAGGTCCTTGGGGTGAGGGGAGCTTCTGATCAAGCTGGTCAGCATGGAATTGGGTGTATTCTTGGATGTTTTGGTCTGCAAATTGAGCTGATCTTTGGTATTACCAGAAAAGTTGATTTTTCATATGTAGTAATTCAGTCTATCTTGTTCAGAAATTTTCAGGGAAACTAAACTAACAAAGTCTGCATTTGGAAATTTTGTCTAAAAACTGAAAATGGTTCAGGAAAAAAGTTTATAGAAACTAAGACTAAAAGTAATTTTGGATTCGCAAACTAGACACATAGTGTATATCAAACACTTCAAGTTACCATCCACTGACACCAGATATATGTTTCTCTTTATTACTGGACAAAGCTTAGGCTGTCCTTTGTCCCTGTCTCAATCATTTGCATCCTATTGTGTTGTGCAGTATTTGTGTCACACATTTACATTTTAAAAGTTGTAGTCTGTGCAGTGTGACTTTCAAACAATTGACAAACCTATTCCCATGTCAAACCCTCTGCTTAATCGGCAGTCACTTTATTCCCAGTCTTTTCAGAAGCACTCGAACTGCCTGAAAAGCTAAGGGACAATTCAAGTGAGTGTGCTGGGCTGGTCCTCTCAGTGTTCAGCTGTTCAGATTCACGTGTGCAGTCCTGGAGTGGATAAAGGACCTTCAGAAGCACCATTACAACTGTGTGGAGCAGATGTCGTAAAATAAAAGCACACAAGTTTCCTTCTAGAAAGCAGAGTCGATTTCTTTTATTCTGGGCATGTGAGTGAGTGGTGGTTGGAAGGTGGAGGCTAAAGACTAAAGTTAGGGAGAAAAACACTTTATATAAATAGTGGATGATCCCACAAGACCTTCATGTTAGGCAAACATGCCCTGAATGTGGTGTGCATGTATCATAAGCCCTGTCCATCACTTGCTGAAAAAATCCAACTACTGTTTGTACCTTGTTGGTTTAAATATGCTCTCAATGCCATCCAGAGTCCCGATGCTTACGTACTTAGGCCTAAAACTATTACAATATTTTTGATAAATAGATGGATTTTTATTTGTCTGTTGATTTTCCTACAGATCACTGATAACCAATAAACTCAAGTCCCTTGAACTTTTGAAGAAATGCTTTAGTTTTATCTTTATTTAGAAAGTCAGAGTTGGCTAAAAGTAATTATAAACAAGAAACTGATATGCAAATCATTTTGGGTATGAATAAAACATTCAATTTGAATAGTTTATTTGAATATGTGTTTAGAACTTTTTGCAAATAAATTGAGTTACGTGGGAAGTGTACCATGAAACTGAGTCCTGAAAAATATCTGTGTTTACATGAAAATTTTGTGACAGTCTTAACTCTCAATGTCCAAATGCTAAATTGAACATATTGATGTACATATCAGGGAAAGATATGTTCTTGGTTACTTTTTTCATTGCTGAGACAAAATACCCAACATTCAAAGTTAAGGGTGGAAAGGTTGATTGTAGCTCACAGTTTGTAGATATTCCATAGTCAGCTGGCTCCAAGGCAGGGCAGTAGGGCAGAGGGCCATCTCAGAGGAGAAACAGTCCACGGCAAAGCAGGGCAGGCAGAAGGCAGCAAGCAGCAAGAAAACAGTAAGTGATAAACTCTGACCACAGGAGCTCCTTCTGTCTCTTATAGTTTATCTAGGCTACCCACCCTTAGCCCTTAGGGTGGATAGCACTTACACTCTTAGTCTTAGCATTCCACTGGTGAGTCTGTCCCAGCATCACGTCCTTGATCCTGCCACCCTAGATCCAGCCACCTCCAAAAGGCCCCACCAATGACCACATGAGGCTTTGTGGGGACATTTAGATATAAACTATAAGAATATGTGATGATAAAGGATACAAAACAAAGCATTAAAACATTTATTTTAATGTCCCAGTCATTAACCCTGAGACTAGCCAAGATCCAGCTGTTACTTCAACACTGTCTCTGATGGAAAAAGCAGAATTTTAGTCAGACACATTTAAGCTTGATTTAGGTCATTAGCTGTGTAACCAATAGAAATTATTTTACATGCTTGGAGAGTCAACCTTTGTTTTTAGTAAAAAAAAAGTTACCATTCCTCTCCCTGTTCCTCAAAGCTGTGATTTAGAGAGAGTAGCTAGCTATGAATATTTTTCGCTGAATGTTTTGCCTAAATATATTATGGCACATATTTGAGAATAAAAGTAAAATCATACTTTAAAATATTTTATTATCTTTTATTTTGTCATGTTCAATGTATTCATCCTTTCTTAAAAATATCAGAATGAGGGGCTGGGGATTTAGCGCAGTGATTAGAGTGCTTGCCTTGTAAGCACAAGGGCCTGAGTTCGATCCCTGGCACCACACACACACACAAAAAAAAAACATTAAAAAAACAAACAAAAATATCAGAATGAGAATTTTATTTTTTGGGGGGGATAAACAGATTTAGGGGTTTTACATTGTGACCTATACTTTCAAATGGGTTTACTGCTATTGCTCAATTTGGTTTGAAATTTGAACCTATTGCTTTTTGGCTTACAGGGATTTGGTTTAATTTCTTCTGTATGATCAACATGTATGTTTAGGGTACCTTAACTTCATTTCCGCCCTCTTCTCATTGTTATATCTGGAACTTCAGAAGTGGCTAGAATTTAAATAAGGTTTGTGTTCAGCAGAAAATCCTGGACAAGACAGAGGGCTAAGAGGTACTGGATAGCACCTTTAGATGGGTCTTAGATGTGAGGCAAATTTTAGTTTAGTGCAGGAAATTGTTGTACTTTTTTTTTTTTTTTTTTTTGTGGTGCCGGGGATCGAACTCAGGGCCTTGTGCTTGCAAGGCAAGCACTCTAATCACTGAGCTAAATCCCCAGCCAACTTTTTTAACTTTAAGAATTCATTGTCTACTATGTACTAGTCATTGCTGAAAGTTCTTGATGGCATTGATAGCTCGGGGAAGATGTATTACAAAATTTGATATTGCTAGTAAGAATTGGAAAATGCTAATGTACTTGTGGGATTAGCTCTTCATGATTCTTTGATATATGTCATTCTGATTTAATCATTTTGGTAAAAGTGTTTTGATCCCAGAGATTTCTTGCTTCCAAAATTGAAGCCTTCAGCTTTTTATGGTTATTGCTACTCAGTAATCTCCATAGATGGCAACTCCAGTTGTGTTGGTTCCTCGAGCCACGCCTGAACCTTGGAGCTGACAATGCTGTCTCTTCCTTCGCACTCCCCTTACTCAAGTGTGAGGTGCCTCAGGCTCCATGTTTGACCCTTACGAGCCTTCAGCGTGGGGACACCTGAGGGATGAGTTGGGATCTACAGTGGGTGAAGGATCAGGGCTGCTTTTCACATCTATCACTGAGAGCACAAAGCAATCATGAATTAAATCTAAATTGTGAATCAGCATATCTATATGATACACTGTATCAAGTTCTCCAAAATATTCTGCTTCAGAATTCCTTCTTTATGCTCATGGTAAACTGACGGTATTATACCCCAAATTAAAATACTCAAATGCTGAAAGTGCAATTATGAGCCAACATTTTCCTAGTGATGTGGTTTGCTTTTGTTAGTACTACTTTTCAGATTTTCCTTCTGTGGTATAAGGTTATAAAAATGCCTTCTGGCTGATTTCTTAGGTAACAGCAGAATCTGTTTTCCCAAACAGTAGCATGGGGATTCTCGATATACCACCTTTCAGAGGCACTGAAAGCAACTGGATAAATGTGCTGAAATGTGGATTTATTCACAAATTCGTTAGAGGCTGAGTCATGGCCATACATGTCAGTTTAAGTCATTGTTTCTTTTGTCTAAATCATTGTTGTTGAGCCACATCCATCTGTGTATATAACACTAATTTGGTAACAGCTTCTTTGCTTTAAGCCGGGACTCATTTTACCTGGTGGTTTTATTTTGAATGTATGAACTGTATTAAATAACATTCAAATAAGTTACAGAGATTTAACTCAAAGAAGATGGAAAGAAAACCCATATAGGCACATTGAGAACACATTAGAATTTGGCACCTGACAATGATTAACAGATTAGAACTAGATCTGTGTAAATAATATTGAAAGAAAACCTATTTTATGAAAAGGAACTTCAGTGATTTAACAGGTCTACAAGATTATAAAAAATCAGTTTGTTTATGGATCCAATCAATATTAGCATAGCCTGGAAGAGTTTGAAAACAACTTAGGAAAAGGGAAACAAAAATTAGTCAAATAGGCTCAAACTTTGTCTAATTGAAACCAGACTTCTGGGTATTTAGCAATACCAAATGTGTGTGTGTGTGTGTGTGTGTGTGTGTGTGTGTGTGTGTGTGTGTGTCTGTCTGTCTGTATGTATGTGCATATGTATTTATATATATGTATGTATATATATATAAAATGAAATGTAATAGAAATATGGTTGATTTATGAAATGTAAGTGAAGTATGTTTATGTGTATATCCTAAAATCAAGCAGTCATGAATTTCCTATTTTCTAAATAATTTTGACTAAAGTATTAGATATTATAATTGATTTTCAGCATTCACATACTATGACACACTATTCATTTCTTTATTTTGTCTTGAGATAAAATATGCCTGAATGTGTACTGACTTTTTTTAAAAAGAAAATAATCTTTTCCAAGAAACAATTCAAATATCAAAAAAGTCGAGATATTAATATGTTACATATACATGGTTTCCTGAACCTTGTGTTAATTTTTAATACTTGGTTTTGTACATAAGTGTTTGATTACCTAACACATAATAAGTTTTTAATGTTAAAGTGAACATACAAAACTTTCAGCTATATCCAGATAGATAATAAGTATGGCTGCCATTTTATAGAAGACATTTTAGCTTAATATACTCTTCTGTGTATGTACCAAAGGGAAACCAAACTATGAAGAGAGAATTTTCTTTAGATTCTTACTTTATCTTAGACAAGCGGGTCTTCTGAAAGATGAAAGATTCTGTAATCATTTTTCGCCTTGCCTCCTAAACACATCAAGGAGCTCCATTCAGAATGAACTCTGGTTAGGTGAATACCAGGGAAACTATTCATACTTTATGCACTTCTGCTCATTCCCAGAATACATCGTGTTTCCTCAATAAATTTCTTTCACGGAAATGTACAGTGTCTTTAGAGTTTTATTGGGACACAGTTCTAGAGATGTGGCAAGCAAATAGGTAAAAACTAAAATAAAATCATAAGCGTGGCCTTCAAAACCTTCATTCTTCCTCTAAACATGTCTCCTTTGTGGTGATCTGGCCCTGGCTCAAATTGTCTGTGAATAGAAATATCCTGGATAACATGAACAAAGCACCAAATCTGGTTGAGATAATAGTCTTCTTTGAATATTGTTTATAACTTGAAGACTTTGCTCACTCGTTGGATACATTCCATTGTACATAGCCAAGAGCAATACATAGTATGGATTATATGACTTTGCTGTAATGGGCATGCAAATACATATTTTTCACATACACTATACAAACATCTCAGCAGGACAATTGGATAATGGAGCCAAAACATTAAAAAACTGGCATGTATATAATGAGTTATAATGGCTTCATCCCACACTTCAAATATAATGAACGTTTAATTCATCTGATGTCTTTTTCTAATTGGAGACACATTGGGAGTGGGGCATTTGAGTTCACAAACATTCTTAATTTCTTCCATGTTAACCACATTTCACACACTTCCAACTTGTGAACTACTTTTAAAAAAAAAAAATTTATGTAGTAGAGTTTGCAGATTTGACCAAACCATGTTTTTATCTATTTTTCTTTGGTTTTGTCTCTTAAATTGTGCTTTACCGAAGTCAGATTTCATGTTTGATCGTGTTCAGCAGTTTAAATGTAAAACACAAAATCAGTCACAGAGTTTGTTCATGGGTCTTATGTTATTATGTTTGGTGATTTATATAGATATTTTACAAATAATCATAAATTTATTGCCAAATCATCGATAGTAGAAATGTCATAATGAAAGGGAGAAAATGGAAGTATTTCCTGAGTCAAGAAAATCATAAAGGATTTTCAGAGAAGTGACAAGTGAGCTGAGATTTAAAGAATAGGGAGAAAGAAAAGAGATAGCATTTCAGGTCGAGGGGAGAGCCAGTACAAAGTACAGTAACCGGAGAATCTGACAAGTCCCTGCAACCATTAGAAAAGCAGTCATCAGCCTTCAGGGAGCCAGGGGAACATGGGAGCTAAGTGGGCCAGGACTGGGAAATTTCTGAAAGGGAATACATTTTTATTCTATTGCAATTAGAAGATGTAAAATGTTTTAAAATTGTGTGTTGTTGGGTGGAGCAGCATGAGCATTGTGTGATCAGACCTACACTTAGCTAAGATCACTTGGACTAAAAAGTTAAGTGTTGAGTGTGGAAGCAGGAAGCCTCTTGGGGGCCCGATACAGTGGGCAGTGGGTCACAAAAGAGCAGGGATTGTTCTATCAGGGTAGTGGCAGTGTTGAAGACATGCAAAAACACTTGAGAGAGAAGAATAGAAAGATGTTGGCAGGAATGATGATGGGTTGTTTACCTGCATGAAGGAAAGAGGGGTCAAGGAGAGCACCTGGATTTCTGGCATTGACGACCAGTTAGATGTTGATGCCATTTACTGGAGTGAATGTAGCAGAGGAAGATGCTGAGATCTAGTTTCATCAGGTGAGCATGGGAGGTCAGAGGAAATCATTATGTTAAAACAGCAACAGGAAAGGACTAGTTCTTCAGTGATTAGCAAGCAATGAACCTGATCCAAGTATGAGTTAAATAGAGCTTATTGTTGGAATGTAAATCCATCACTAGAATAAGAGGTATGAGCAACCAAGTAGACGATAGAATTTACATTGTTACTGCAAAGGCCAGGCAAGAGTGTATGCCTCTGGAAAAGCAACCCAAGTGGCATTCTAATTACTTACGGACAAATTGATTTCACCTTATTCAAGTCATAGCCTTTCTGGAGTGATGAGGCAGGGTCTATCCAGTTACTTTACGACTGGCAAGGAAATGATAGGAGAGAGGATGACCCGTGTAGATATGCAGATGCCAAATTTTCCAATTAAATAAACCACTTTCTCCTCAGGAAGGAGTGAGGAAGTGTGGAGAGAAGCTGCAATTCTAACTCTGTTCCTTATTTAATATTCCCCAGGAAAGAAGGGACTGGAGGAAGATGTTTTCCTAACAGACAGTCCCAGGAATGATGTGTAAGACGAGCATTGTAGAGCTAGGGCAGTAACGTTTCACCCGGACCAGGTTACAGAGGTTGTGAATGCCAGGCTGCACCATGAGTGGTTTTACTTTTTGTTTGCCCTTTTTGTGGTACATTACTAGGGATGGCACTCAGGGCCTTCGCAATGGGCTACATCTTCAGCTCTTTTATCTTTTCATTTAGGGTCTCAGTAAGTTGCAAATTGCTCTGGCTGGGCTTGAACTTGCAGTCCTGCCATAGACTCCCAGAACACAAGTCTCTGTAGGAAAAGCACCATACAAATTGATTTAAATGACAAAAGGACTTTAGAAGAGTTGACCAGAAGACCATGCCCCTTCTTATGTTGATCTGCTGAGGGCCTGAATGTTGGTGTGGCATATTTGAATTTATTTTATTTTACTTCATTAAGGCTTCTGAGATATCTTTAACTGCTAGACTGACCAAAATGTTTTCTAATCACTTCAAAATGTATGTGATTTAATACAGTAAGGAGACTTATGTTCTAAGCAAATGTAAATAATTACCTTGGAGGGATGCGTAATTTTTAAGCAGGTGGCTTTTAAAGGGCAGATGTAGTCATTTATAAAGCTAAGCACTTCCCCTTCCAGTATCACCTTATCCCCCTTCTTTTTGTGCCTGACTTGTGGCTAACATCTACCAATGTATCGTTTAAACATATGAATTTTTAGATTGGTTGAATTTCAAAATTACTGAATGTTGAAAATTTGAATTCAAATTTATGATTTCCACAGGCAGCCTTATCTTTAAAAGTAAAATTGAATTGTCAGAAAAATTTACTAAATTATTTATCAATGAAATTTTAAATATGAAATAAAATTTTTACAATTCAAGTAAAATAAATTCAACTTCAAACTACATCAAAAGAGTTAAGCAGTTTGGTGAACTACCACACACACACACACACAAACATGTACACATATATTTTAGGAAAATTTAGATGCCAAAATAATTTATTCTTGATTATTTTTTGTAAGAATTGCCCTTTGCCAGTGATAAATGGTTTATTTTTTTAACTTCTGGCAATTTAATAATTATTAATTTCACCACAATTAATGAGTAGAAATTGAATTACATATGGCAATTTAGTTTTTATTATATGAAGCTTTCCATGTTTTTAAAACTAATTGTCTAATTTTTTCTCAAGGATTAACAATTAATAGATAATTTTCAACAGTTCTACGTTCATATCTCTAAAGGTTATTAGATGTGAATAAATTTTGTAAACAGAATTCCCTGGGGTGGAATTTGTCATCTTTGTAACTGCACGAAATGACATGTCCCGAGAGAGCTGTGAATTTGGAAACAGCAAGAATCGAGCTGAGACTTGCTCAGCCTGGAAGCGTTTCAGTGTTGGACATTATAGGTGGCTTTCCTGCCCTATGATTTCCTGTTGAATGACCAGTCTGAGCCCGGTTGTTTCAACCTACAAGAGCCTTCTCTTTATTTGATTTTGGAACACTCCGTTTCACAGCATCCAATATTCTAGGGGTCTGCTCCATATTTTTACTTTCTCTTAAGATTATTTCATTTCAAATATTATTTTTATCAAGGTAATAGAATACATATAGTAAGTATTTTATGAAAGTTTATTCCTGGTCCCCTGAGGCCAGCGCTGTTAGTTTTTTTTTTTTTTTAACCAAGAACATGTATTGGTACATTGTATACATAATGATCATAATCAACATGGTTATTTTTTACTTGTACATGATGTATCTTGGTTTTCCCCCCTCTTCCCCTGCCCTCCCTTCCATTCACCCACCCCTCTCTATTTGCTGTTAGTTTTTAAATTCCTTGCTCCTCTGTAATTTCGCATCATGTGTCTATGAGTTCCACATCTGCGAATGCACCCAACTACAGATCAGAAGTAGTTTTTAAAAAACTGCCTCTGTACTGACATGAGCAGACATTTTTCCCTGTCACTCTTCCCTAAACAAGGTAGTAAACTATTTATATATCATTTACATTGCAGTAGGTATTATAAGTAATCCAGAGATGCCTTACAGTATATGAAAATAGGTGTGTAGGCTGCACACAAGTACTACACCATTTTACATAAGGGACTTGGACATCTCCAATTTTGGTATCTTCCGGGTACCTTGAAGCCAATATTCCATGGATACAAAGGGATGACTGCACTAGGATTTCTAACTTGTAAGTTTTAGAAATTTCTTTTTGACACTGATATGTACGTATGAACCACCGACTTGTGAGCTGCTCCACCCCTCCAGGGTTCCAGAATACTTACGGTAAACTTTTACCTTGGTCAGAAAATGGTGTAATATAATTATTATTCACTCTAGAGCCAAGTAGTATACTATGATTTTATTACCTTTTTGTGCTTTATTTCTTAAATTAAATAATTATTTCACTTTATAGTTTAGTTTTCTTTGTGCCATTTGATCAGCTACACTCACATACTACCACTTCTATTCCAGTTGCCCACAAATAGTTTTCAATATATTTTTCAAACCTTGAGTTGTCTTTTGCTTACATGTTTTCCTGTCCTGGCAGCTTGCCATTTCTCCTGAATTGGTTGCTGTCCAGAAAATGTGAAGTTGTTACCTTGGAGTCCAGTTCTTTACTTACTAGACCAGACTTTCTGTTTCCAGGGTTTTGTGTCTTATTCTTTTATTCTACTTTCTTTAAGTTGCTGGCTGCACATATTTTGCATGGTAGTGTCCAAAGATAATGTTCACATATGATACAATTTTTGAGATCTTAGATATCTGAAAATGAATGTATTCCACCTTTATATTTGAATGGTAATTTTCTTTCTCATTCAAATTTTTCACTATTATTATTACTATTATTTATTGAGCTTTTGCTGTATACCATGCACTATATTTGAAACTGAGGATTGAGAATGAGTTGGAGAAAACCAAAATGAACTAGGTCCTATGTGAAAAACAACTTTATTTTCAGTACAGAAGAATATGGATTAACAACAACAAAGCATTCATACATTATACATATATATTCAAATGTACATTGATATATCTGTGTCAACACACAAGATTATGTAAAGAAAAAGGAGTTCCAGAATGGAATTGGAGTGTTATTATCTCTAAGAAATCGTAGAAGGTCTGGAATATTTGACAGAGCCCTAAAAGAAGAAATGAGCCATGTTTCTATTTGTGGAGAGAGGATTCCAGGCTGAGGTATCAACATCTCACTTCTGCACTCTGAGGCTGGCCCTCTAATAAAACTTGGTCCTGTACCTTCTGCTCCGGGCTGTGCTTCCTCGGGAAACCAGGTTAATGACAGTAGGACATAAATTTTTAGGCTGGAAATAATCTTTTCGCAGAATTTGAAACCATTGTTCTGTAGTCTCCTCATGTCCACTGGTAAGTATAAGATTTAAGGTAAAAGAGAAGGAAAAGACAAGATGTTTCTATACTAAATTCAACACCGCTTCCCAAGAAAACAGCTGGACTATGGGGAACACAGAGAGGGACCTTCCGGATCCCTTGTCATCGGAGGAGGGGGGCTTTGTCCTCTGTCTGCTCTCCATTCCTGTGAACTTCTGAATTGCATCACAGCTACTCTGGGCAGCTGCTGGGAAAGCCCCATCCACACTCCATACTTTTTAATTCAACCTGTTTCCTCTTCCAGTTGAGCTCCGTGGGACCACTGACCACAACACGCTAAAGTGCCCTGGGTGCTGCACAGAGCTGAAAGGGGCGTATGAGATCATTTACATTTATGAGGAAAACAGAAACATTTTTCTTGGAGACCATGTGAACTAACAACTTGAGATAGTAGTTTCAAAAGTAGTTTGAATTACACTTCTTTATCTTTGGGTTTTGGGTAAATACTGTGATGAAAGCAAGTGCTGTACTAAAATCATTGTGGAAAAGGAAATGATAGTGATTGAGACGAAATCTGATTTCAAGATTTGAATCACCGTGCAGTGTCTCTGACAATCCTGAGCACGTGCACCTTTTGGGAGGTGTAATGAAGTATAAGTGCTGCTTTCTTCCTTCTACTGTGTGAATGATTTTTTTTTTTTTTTTTTTTTTTTTTTTTTTTTTTTTTTTTTTTTTTTTTGTGGTGCCGGGGATTGAACTCAGGGCCTTGTGCTTGCAAGGCAGGCACTCTAATCACTGAGCTAAATCCCCAGCCCCTGTGTGAATGGTTTTTATACACATTGAAAATTCATCACCACAATGAAAATAGTGAACACATCCAGCACTCCCAAACGTTTCCTCTTGCCTTTTATAATTCCACTCTCCCATTCAGTCCCACCTTGCCGCTCTACCTGGCACTACTAACCATCAAGGAATGTGGAAGAAATATGGATGTTCTTTGTACATTTTTTTTTTTTTGCAAATTTTCTGTAAATTGAGACTCAATATAAGTTACTACAAATTTCCCAGTCTACTACATTCATGATTACATTATAATCATTAACGAGTAGACTGAATGAGAAGATACTTGGAGCTTTATGAAGAAGAGGTCTGGATTAGATGGATAAAGTCTTTTGGAACTGAAGAAAAACAGAACTGGATTCTGAATCATGGATAGGAGTTTGATTATAGGCAGATCAGATGAAAGAGTGAGGATGGCCTTTCCAGTTCAGAGCAATACAGAGAACAAAGGATTGGGGATGGAGATGAATATGGCAAGCTTGGCAAATGACAAATCAGCCTGGTTGGCTGGGGTCAGAGGACTGGTGTTCAGAAGTAGTAGGAGACTGTTGGGACTCCAGGGTGGGGAGGGTGCCTCATCATACCTAAGAACCAATTAGGTTTGGATGTCAGCTTCAAAGCTATTAAAGACCAAACATTCAAGCAAAGAAAAGTAGAAAATAGTGACTTTGATTTTCACTTTATTTTAAAACAAAATTGCTTTAAGAAAATGTGTCAACAATTCAGATTTTGTCATTGATTTAATGTTACTTTAAGAGAGACTCCATGTTTTAGAACAGGCACCTTCGTGCATTAACTAAATACGCATCACCTATTTACATCATGTCTTGAACACGTCCCGATCCACTCTTATCTATAATCTGTGCCTTTGCTTTTCTTTCTATGAGAAGTGTTCATCTCTTACTCTTATTTATTTTGATTTTGATTTTAGAGGAGTAGCCAAGAGCAGTGAGGGTGAACCTTTTAGAGCTTTCAGTAGCACAAACATCCTACTGTGGTCCACGTGCCGTGGGTTTGCCACCACTGGCCTAGAGTTTGAACTTTAGAAACTCTGATGTTTTCTAACTTAAGAATGGCAACAACGGTTTTCTGATACTGGTATAATGGTCACATGGCATGGCCTTGCATTCTGGTGTCCTGTGACTCCAATTCTTCCATTAATCCTTGTAAAATTTCAGGAATCCGATTTCCTTCCTGTGTGCAGTACCTAGGGTGATTTATATTATCTTCACTGGGAACTTCTTCTGTAAAGCAGACAAAGACTGGACTCTGCAATTATCTTACTTGATTGTACTCGAAAGGACCCTATGACCTTGTTGCGAGTAGAAAAAAGTGCTGGTGACCCATTGAGTAAGTATAAAAATTAAACCTTAGCTGATTACCTGAAGTTACCTAGAAGGTAGGAACTACTTAAGGACTTTGACAGATAACATAAGTGCTGCAATAAATCACTGTGACGGGTCTAAGGAAGATCCCCCTACATTTGGGTAAAGTGGTGGCCAGTCATTTTACTTAGCACTATGGACTAAAACCTCTGAAATAAACCTCTCTATCTTTAATTTGTGGGTGTCAGGTATTTTGTACCAGCAATGGGAAAGCTGCCCAATATAAGCGGCTACCTCCAGAAGTAATGAACAGCTTAAGGAAAGAGGATAAAATGTTTTGAATTTTATGTTTTGATCTCTCAGTGTGATCTAAAGACCTGAGACAACTGCTCTACGAATCTCTCCTTTTGTATCCCCAGACTTGATATAGCTGAAAACATGAGAGTCTGATTTTTCCTTCCCTGTTTATTAGTATATATTTGTTACACATTGTAAGTACCTCATTATGGGGAGCTGGTACACATACATATTGCATCTTGATCCTTTTTATTCCCCTTCCTTCCCCTCCCTCCTATCTACCCTCATTCCCAGATTCCCTTTCCATCACCACAGAGCCTATCTCCCTGTTTTTGTCATCTTTTACTTTGCTCTTTAGATTATTTTAATGTGGGTTTCTCATATAAAAGAAGCCATGTGATATTTAGCCTTTTGAGTTTGATTTATTTTACTTAGCAATATGGTTTCAAGGTGCACCCATTTTCCTGTAAAAGACTTACATTTATCCTTTGTCCTTTTCTTTATCCATTCATCTGCTGGTGGACATATAGGCTTGAAAAGTGCCTGTATTCTGATGAATGCACATCTTCTCCAGATCTCTTATGGGAAGTGTAGGCCACTTATTAGAAAAGAGTGCCTTGAAGAAGGCACTCTTTGTAGAGTTGTAGAATTGGTGGATTTAAATGAGTCTATGGTCTGTGAGTCCCCAAGTCCCCATGAGCTTCTTTGCCATCAGTGGTCTTTCCTCACAGATGGCACTCATGCTGTCTCCTGGAAAAGCCTGCATGGCCTTCTTGTGAACTCATCACCGGCAGATGAATGCCAGTTCTCTTCACATCCACCCTCCGTGCTATTAGAATCCCATTACAGTCAGTATCCAGTGTGGTCCAGAAGAGCTATTACTGATTCATATTGTTAGCAATGAGGAACGTAAATGGGAATAAATTCTAAGAGTACTGATAAGGGAGGAAGATGCTTGTTAGTGTGGGCTGAATTTATTTATACAGTTCTACGTACCAGAGGTGTTGATTCAGTGTGTTAGCTTGAACATCTGAAATTGGCATTGAAAAGCAGCTTTATTGATTAACAAAAATCTTAATGATGGTCTTCGATAAATTACAGTGAGGTGGTAGACTTGTCTAGCATAATGGAGATTATAGTACCCACCGTGTTTGTTGACAGATTTTTCTCATCCCCGTCTTGGAATGTCACAGAACTGCACTTCCAGCCTCCCTTCTTGGTGTGGAGTGTGTAACTAGTTATGAAAGAACATGACACGTAACACTTATGGGCACAGACATTAATTGCTGCTGTTGCACTTCCAGAGCACCTCTTCACTCTGTTGACACAACAGGATGTCCAGGATGGTGGCTCTTTCATCAGCTTGGGTCATTGAGTGACTCCAGGAGCATGACCTTGGTAACCTGCTAAAGCAGTGCCAGTGAAATATAAACTTTACTATTTTAAGGAATGGAGATTAGGGGATGGTAATTGTAGAATAATTGAATTTACCTTGATTTATACCCAGAGGAAGTGAAACAGAGTTTATCATATGTTATCTATAAATCCAGCACAACACTCTGCACCCAGCAATTTTCCAAAAATACTTCCTTCACCAAAGCACTGAGAAATGTATTGGCGAGAGAATAGGAAGGTCGATTGTGGCTGCCTTCTGAGAACTGCAGATAATAACCTGCCATGATTGGAAAGGGCTGCCTGATTTCAGTGAGATGACAAAATCCCAGAGATGCAGACATATGCGGCTGCTTGGCAAGCCCCAGGTATAAAATTCATATGGATCCTCTAATGGGTAACAGGATCAAAGTGTTAATTGAAATGATGTCACTCTTGGGACTCAGTCTCCCTAGGACTCACATACATACACATGAGCAGCCTACTCGTTCTTCCTTGATGTGTATACTATGAAATTCTGAATGTGGAGAAGAGAAACTTGACATAAGTCATGATCATGAGGGATCATCAATCTTCATCCACCTCCCTGAGCTGAGTGTTCTGAGACTCAAAGTCCCTTCAGTCTTCAAGGAGACGGGTCAACAAAAGGAAAGATACTGCAATACTATTGCAAGTTCCCACTATAAGTCCCTCCTAAGTCCCCTTCTTTGCCCCAATCATTCCCAAAGGAACCTGTGGCCATTTACATAGTTATTATGTACTGAGAAAAGAGATATGCTCGAAATATTAGAAGAGGGTGCTTACTCAAATCCCTGGGAAAATAAAGCATCACCGTAGTCAAGTTGTTAGAGTTGGGACTTAGGGGGTTGGATAATCAGTTGCGTATTAACTATAAGCAATTTCCTGGGATGCAGAGGGGAGAGTGCACTGAGCAGCAGAGTAGTAGGAGGGCCACCTGGCCCCACTGAGGACTGTAATATAGGACAGGTTTAATCTCCTCAGTCTGTACTACCCTCCTCAAATTATAAATCAAAAATTATCCTGCATCTCTTGGGGACTGGCCAAGATGAATGGCCCCTAGAAGACCCATAGATGTGGATTCTAATTAAATCTCTACTGAATGTGCTGGCTTGGCCGCCACAGACATGGCGATGCCAAGGAAAATGTCTCTACTGCAGGGCTCTGCAGCGTGTCCCAGTAGCCTCTTCAAAGCACTGGGCAATGGTCACATCTGTGAAAGAGGCACACTTCTTGGCCTCCAGATTTTGGAAGAAAACAGACAACTCACTTGAGGAGGCTGCTTCAACCCATTTACTGAGTGTCTCACAAAGCTGTCGGGTTTGATTGAAGCTCAGAGCCAGAGGCTGGTGTGTGGGTGGGACTGGTTGGTGACCAGCAACTGCCATCAGCGGCTGGGCCACGAGGCTGTGGAAGGACGGGGAAGAGTCTGCAACACCTTGCTGTGCTTCATAGATTTTCTAGTAGGCCCAGCTGGCAGCATGCAACTATGATGCATTGCTACCTTCCTCTCTGCCCACAACTGAGACCTCACGGAAGTTCCCTATGACCAGTCCACCAAGGGAGGAATAATATAAACTGGTATAACATGGTTCTGTAAAATATATGCCTAGAGGAGACTGCTTCTTGGCCCTGACAAAAAAAAATGGAAGAATAAAACTCTTCAAGGCAAAAGTTGGACAGAATATGTGACTGCTTTCTTTTAAACTTTATCTAGAAGTGTATATCTGCGTGTATTCACCCCTACTGGTTATTGGTGTAGAACTGGAAGGGTCTCAGAATAAAAAAGAGACTCAGTGATGAGTCTACAGAACAAGTGTCCTGCCGATCTGTTGGGATTGGCTGAGTATGGGATTACCCATGCCATGGGAGTGCCTTCCGTGAGTACCTGCTGCCGGAGGGGCTGCCAGGAATAAGGCAGATGCCAACCAGCACCTTCCCCGGCTTCCTCAGGGTCTGCTCAGTGGGTTCATTGTGAGCACAGTAACACAAACTCTTCACCCATGCTGGCTGTGGCCCAGTGAGTTCTCAAACTGCTGACATGGACACTAGATTGGTCATCTCTCTGGTACCTTTTTAATATAATTTCCCTTCCTTTATGTAAGATATAGAGAACTGTGCTCACTAGAATAAACTCTTAGTTTTGAATACAGACTTCCCTTCTATTATGCTTCTCCCACCATCAAATTATGCATTTCCTGAGTTTTTATTCTGTGTCTTGGTATTTTGCATATTATTGTTAGATACAGGGCTTATCTGACAGAAAAAAGTGATGTAAAGGACTCAAGCTCATAAGATTTATTGTTCTCATGATGTCCCACGTTACCTAGAAGCACTGTTACTACAGACACCAGTTTTGACAGCTCTCAGACCACACCCTGAGAGTGTGCGTTTCTGTCACACAAGATACAATAATCTTCTCTGAACCAGTAGCAAACACATTCTCTCCTAGTTGGAATACATGGATCCACGTGTCTAGGATAATTTGGAGCAGTTTATTGAGCTTTCTTTCTGGAAGTAATATATGAAAATCCACAATTTCATACACTACTATTTCAGAAATACTGTTCTCTTGTCTCTGCTTGTCCCACCCTTTCCTTTTGCAAATCCAATGTCTCATTACATCCTGATATCAGTTCTGCCTACTTTCAGTCCTAGCTATGTTACTTCTTGGAGAATTTTGGTTGCAGAATAGGTGGGTATGGAAAGAAATGTCCTCATGGGAGATGTTGGAAATGACACCTTAGCAACCTCAAATAGCACATACACCTGCAGAATGTTGAATGGGGTGTCAATGATGGCTCCCTTAAAGCTTTCCAGGTACTGAGCCTGAGTATCTTAACTAAGAATGAATGGCAAGTTCTTTCTGTTTCAATATACCTCCCATATGAATTAAAAATCTCTTTGTAATATGAGAGATTTTAGATTATTAATTTTAGTTTCTATTATAATGGGAACTTCTGGTGTCTATATTTTCATGAATGTTTCTATGAAAGGTGAAATTTCTTAACTATGTACATGTACACACAGACACAAAATCTATCATATATTGAAGAAAAGCAATAGTGAAATACTAATTCTAATTGTAGCTTTTTCTACAACTAGATAAAAGACTAGATATTTCCTAGTCTTTAGATAATGATCCAATTTCTCAACTAAATGCAAATATAAATATCATGTGATTGATTTGGATTTTTCTGTAGACTACTAGATAATATAAACCCTGGATGATCTGCTTAACATTTTGAACCTCTTTGAACATATATAAAATGAGGTGAATCATCCATGATGTATTTTCTAAGGTTTTTATGAAATTGAAATAAGAGAGTGCATTTGAATTTTGTACTCCAGTTCCCATTCCAAGAGAAAAAAAAATGATGAAGAGGAGCACTGGAGCTTGTTCATCTGTAATTGCCCAGTAAAAATATTATTCATTGTACAAAGTAGTTATTGCAACATAGCCATTTAGTCATTATGAGGAAAAAGTTGAGTTGAGAAATAATAGTAGTAGAACACAATGTATGATTTTGACAAACTAGGATCACACCCCATTCACTGCCCGGTCTAGACTGTTTCCAAGGAGCAAGGTAATTACAAATGAGCCTAGCAGTCTTAGTGCATAACTCTGTACTCTGAAACTCAAAAGTCGGCTGTCAGACAAGTGCTGTTTTACACATCCTCAGCAGTGTTGCCTCTGCCTGCATTCCTACCTGGCCATACACCTCTCAGTGTCAGCCTAGAAGCACTACTATCTCTGCTGCTTTCCTATGTCATTATCCAGTCACAAAACTATGCAACAAATATGGGCAATTTCTACCATAGTCAGCGTTCCTGTAGAACCTCTTTTCAGGATATGCCTAGATACTGAGGGACAAAAATGAGAAGCAAAACATTTGGGGAATAGAATGTAAATTATTGAGAAGGATATTCAGTTTGAAAACAGGAAGCTAGATTCACAGATAAATATGATCTTGTACCAAAACAAGACATTTGATTCTCTTTGATTATGTTCTGTTGACTTCTTCCAAAAGCAGTAAGTTTTTATTTTATTTTATTAAAAAGCGTGTAACTCACTTCACTAAAATGGGTTTACCGATTAAACTGCACTAGAAAGACAGGTGCTATCCATAGTATGAGTTCTTTGGCCTTGTGTAACACATCAACCTAAATGCCAGGAGTTTGCAGAATCTAATTTGCTTACTTGCTCCACTTACTTCACTAAATTTGTCTCTGCAAGTTTGTGACTTTTGATGCTTTTTTATCAAGTGAGTTAATTTCTTCTGCATTTTTAAAAAGAGGGCAGAATTTTATTTTTTTTATTTTTATTTTTTAACCAAGAACATGTATTGGTACATTGTCCATATATTGATCACATTTATCATGTTTGTTTTGTACCTGTACATGGTGTCTCTTGGTTCTCCCCCCTCTCCCCCTCCCCTCCCTTCTGTTCCCTCCATCCCTATTTACAGCAGGTTTATTTACAATTCTCCATGATTTCCCTTTCCCTTTTCTTTCCATTTTTTTCCTTCGTGCTTTTCCCCCTTCCCTCTTTCTAGTACTCTTCTCCTTTGTATATTATCTTCCTTTTATATAATATCTGTTACACTACTTTGTCCTATTTACAGATATGGTTTCTCATATCAGAGAAACAATTTGATGCGTGCTCATGAGTGTCTGATTTATTTCACTTAGTAGTATATTCTCAAGGAACATTCATTTACATACAAATGACTCTAGTTTATCCTTCTTTACAGCAGTGTAGTACTCCATTGTGTAGAAAAGCCACATCTTCTTTAGCCATTCATTGGTCATTGGGCATTCGGGTTGTTTCCAACATCTAGCTATTACAAACTGCGGTGCTATAAACATGGTTGTGCATATATCTCTGTGGTATGACGATTTTAACTCTTCTGGAAAGATCCCCAGTAGGGGAATAGCTGGGTCAAATGGAACCTCTAGTTCTAGTTGTTTGAGGAATCTCCATATTGATTTCCATAGTGGCTGGACCAGTCTGCATTCCCACGAACAGTGGAGGAGGGTTCCTTTCTCCCCGCAGCCCCTCCAGCATTTGTTGTTGGTTGATTTTTTCATAGACGTGAATCTTTCTGGAGTGAGATGGTATCTTAATGTTGTTTTGATTTGCATCTCGCGAATGACTAGTGATGTTGAATACTTTTTCATATATTTATTTGCCATTTTTATTTCTTCATTTGAGAAATGTTTATTCATTTCAGATGCCCATTTTTGGATTGGGTCTTTAAATTTGGGAGGTTTGATTTTTTCGAGTTGTTTATATATTATAGGTGTTAGACCTTTGTCTAATAGATAGCTAGTAAACATTTTTTCCCATTCCGCAGTTTTTCGTCCTGCTCTATTGGTGATTTCTTTTGCTGTGCAAAAGCTTTTTAATAGCATGTGGTCCCAAGCACTGATTCTTTGTATTGTTTCCCGTGCAGTCTGGGTTCTGTCCATAAATTTTTTTCCAACCCTTATGTCTTCAAGGGTTCTTCCTATTCTATTCTCCAGTAAATTTAGTGTTTCTGTTTTAATGTTTAGATCTTTTAGCCACTTCGATCTCAGTTTAGTGCATGGTGAGAGGCATGCATCTAGTTTTAGTTACTGGCATGTGGCAAGCCAATTTGTCCAGCACCATTTGTTAAAGAGGCTATCTTTCTTCCAGTGAGGGTGTTTGGCTCCTTTTTTGAAGATGAGGTATTTGAGTGCATTTGGAGTTGTTTCTGCATAAGAAGGCAGAATTTTATAGTCATTTCTATAAAAGGGATTTGACTTTCAGATTCTTTCTCATTAGTATCTCATGAGAGAGTTATCACAATAATATTGGGGGCTCTTGGGAAATATTAATCCTACATTCAGGGAGAAGGCAAACAAGCAATTGATCTGATCCATTCGCAGAATCTCTAAATTCTTTGGCTTGGTCTTGTTAAAGTTTTCCTGAACGTAGAAAAGCTGTTTGCATTTGCTGATTGTAATAGTGTGTGTGTGAGTGTGTGTGTGTGTTTCCAATATAATACATTTTAGTCTTTACACTTTTGGTTTCTCTAGTGTGTGTGTTTGTGTGCATGTTTGTGTAGTGTGGAAGGTGGGAATGGTAATCAAAAGTCCTTTGAAATGCCTATAATGTCACAGAATGTTGTGAACAAGTCCACTATTTGTCATCCTGCTCTTAGTGAGTGTGCCCCTGTCTATACACATCTGTCTTCTGCTTTTCCAGCCTGCTTCAGGCCATTTCCAGTTTTTCTAGTTAGGTTGTTTCTAGTGACCCTTAGATATCTCCTACTGTGGGAAATTGTAATTTATTTTTGCATTATTATTGTGTTTCTTGGACTCATTTACACAGGGATAAATGATAAGAAATTCAGTTCATAAGAGATTTTTCAAAAAACACACGAAGAATATTCTTTTCTCCTTAACCTATTCATGTCTGTGTCTGATATTTGTATAATGTAATGATACAAACATTTTTCAAAAATTAGAAAGTATACTAGACTTCTCTTTAAATTAACTTATTTTGGGAGTATAAATTAGTTTGGTTTCACTAAAGACTGAACTAGATTTACTAAGATTGGTCAGGACTATAAGCAAATTTCTTAATTTTACCATCTATTTTGAAATATTGTGACCCCCAAGTGTTAGCCTAAGAATGAGTAAGATCTGATAGATTGGCTTCATATTTTGAAGGAGAGAGAAACACAATGAGCTTAGTCATGACTTGCTGAAGTATATAAAGTTTATAAAAAAGTTATAATTTTAGAAGTCTATCTTTTGATAGTGTTATTTATATGAGTGATAAAATACACCTGCAACTACTATCTACAGTTGATTGCTTCCCTAGGGAGTACTAGAGATCATGATTTCTGAGCAGCGGCATGAAATGTGACAAAATATTTGAAATCTGAACTGTTTTAGATTTTGTACATTTATTCTACTTAGTGCTTTAATCTTGTACTACATAAGATTGTTAAAGGAGCATATAAAATTCACAAGAATATTTATATCCAAAATATTTTCAAATTGCTCTACTTTACTCAAACAGATTGTTGATATTTTTCAATTTTAATGGGACCCTTCCAAAAACATTTCATATCTTTATTTCAGGCAGTAACACCTGGCCATACAAATACAAATCTAATGTTGATTAGAACAAAGTTCTCTAATGGATATAGTGCTTAAGAAAGTTAAAAATGAATATTAACTCTGAACATGCTCATTGTTCTAGTTTTGTATGCGTTCAAGTTTTACATGTAAATAAGACGTTTGTTCATAGTAATAAATATGATAGAATATCAAAGACTCAGTGCTCACTCTTATAACAGTGTTGACATAAAAAACAAAATATTCAAAGGAGAAATTTGTCTTTTATAAGGAACCATTTTATTGGTGATTACATCTTCCTCTAGAAAATAAATATTCAAAATAGTTCAAATATTTATTGAAAATTTGCTTAACTATAGAGAAGACTGAATTTATAAAATGAATCTTGGATAAATCAGCAATATATATTAGAATTTTAACAGCTCAGCAATTATAATAAATGTATTTCCCATGGACTTAACTCTTATTTTGGAATAATTATCTCAGATTACATAGTTCTTTTATATGGCTGAATAGTATGTATACATTTCCACACTTAGTGGTTTAAAATCATGAATGCACTTGGCATGGTGGTGCACACCTGTAATCCCAGCACTCTGGAGGCTGAGGTAAGAGGATTGCCATGAGTTCAAGGCCACCCTGGGTTACAAAGCTATGAAGTGAGATCCTGTCTTAAAAAGAAAAATAAATAAACAAATAAATAAAAATAAAAAAATAAAACCAAGTATGTCCATGAAAGCATCCTTTATAATAGGCAAGGAAGCATGATTTTTTACTCTATCTTACACTGAATCATGGGTAATAAGATTAGCAAAATAGCAGTGTAGGTTCTGGTACTAGGTGTTGCCAGTCTGTCGGCAACAGTGGTTTTGAATAGGTGGAGGTCCAAAGTCAATAGGGAACTTACCAAAGAGAGGAGGTTGGCGTATGATTAAATGCTGTCCAATATCACAAAAAATTGCTTACACAGACCCAGCCAGTATTGTGTATAAATTTTAGCAACAAAGACACGCTGACACCTCCACCAACCCAGCTTGGTGACTGTAAAGATGTTTATGCTATTTCGTATTTGTTGTTTGTGTATGTCATGTGTGTGTAACAAGAGCATTGAATTTTTGCATTTGTGCACAAGTTCACATTTGAAAAGGACAGAGGACATCAGCAATCAAAGCAGTCTGTAACGCACGTGTACCATTTAAAAGATGGCAGCACAAGGAGGATTAAGGTAAAAGGGTAGATCCTGCTTTCTCTTCTGAAGCAGTGAAGGCCTCCTGCAGTCCTGGAAGCTCCAGGGAGCACCTGCTGTGTTTAACAGGACCTCAACAGAAAGGTCTGAGGTGGTCTAGGACAAAGGTCACATTCAGTGCGAGAGTCTTGATTACTTACCACTTTGTGAAATAAAGTAGGCAGGGGAAGAAAAGGCCCCTAAGCTATTCCAAACAAACCAAAGTCCAGCAAGACAGAAAAAACAAGCAATTCCCTGTGGACTTGGTGTTGGGGCGCGGTTCAGGAGAGTTACTCAGGTTTCAAGTTGAGTCCTAGAATCAGTGAGTGAACCCACAGCGGTGGCTCCACCTGCGTGCACAGGACACCACTGCCGCTGTCCCCATGAGGACGTAGGCGGCTGCACCAGTTGCAGACTCTTGGAAGTTCTTCACATTGTCAGAGAAAATAGAGATCGCTGTGGCTGTTTTAGCAGTTCCCAACAGGCTTCTTATGGACTAAATCAAATTATTTATTAATTTGAAGACTATCAACACACCCAGTCTCCCCTCTCTTGTCTCTACACATTCTTTCTGAGGGTCAGATGAGCTCATTAAAATTGTTAGAACAAGCTGATTTGGTGGTGCACTCCTGTAATCCCAGCACTCTAGAAGGCTGAGACAGGAGGATTGCCAATTCAAGCCCAGCCTGGACAATTCAGCAATTTATTGAGACCCTTTCTCAAAATAAAAAATAGAAAGTGATACAGCTCAATGCAAAGACCTGGGTTCAATGCTCCACCACCCCAACAAAAAAAGTTAGGAATAATAAAAGTTGTTTTGAAGACCTCGCATGTCAATAATGATTCTCATTTGCTGGAAGCTGAACTTGCTTTGCCCTGGACCCCTTTGGGGCTTATGTGGCAGGATCGCCCTTGGACAAGGCCATTCTGCTGAGCTCCCTGGAAGCAGCTATGCCATTCTGCTAATCTTTATTCTTACAGGTGCTGCTTTCTTGTTAGACCCAAATGTGTATTTTATTCAAGGGACTTTTGTTTCTGTACTCTGAGATAATACAAGTTTATTAGGAAAACAGAAAAACAAAGTAACAGTTCTGAGGACAAATTCAAATACTTTTACACACCAACAGATTGTTCCCCTTAGTCTGCACAAAGTGATTTACAAAGGATTTGGATCAGGTTTACCTCACCAATAATTTTCTGTATTATGCACAATGATTAGATTTCATTAATTCTTACTAGCTTCATCTTTTAGATGAGAATAACTATATACCAATCTCTTAAATTTAAATGAAATAATGCATGCAAAATGCCTGTCACTAATATAGAAAGATAGTGAACACACAACATATACTAAATATATCAACTATTATTACTATTATGTGTAAAAGTATCAAACATTATGCATTTATTTGTTAATGAATGTATCATAATTTAGTATTTAGTTGCAGAAGAGGGTTCTAAGGCGCACTGTGTCCTTTTCTTTTGTTGTCATGCTTTGAGACAAGGGCTCACTAAGTAGTCCAGGCTGGCCTTGAACTCACTATGTAGTCCATACTGGCCTCAGACTCTCAGTCCTCCTGTCTCAGCATCCAGAGTGCTGGGACTACAGGAGTGCTTATATTCTAGTTCCCCCATATTTGCTTACTCTCCCAAAGGGAAGACTTTATTTCCTGACCGGCTAACATGAAACTTGGGCATGTGATTTCTTTGGCCAACAACAATGGACTGAAGTAACGTATGTCACTTCTGAGCATAACTTTAGGAGGCAATATGTGGCTCACTATTTCTTTTTCTTCTGCCATTACGATCTGAAAAGAATGTAGACAGAGGCTGTTGCATCAGCCTCGTTTCTGGAATGAAGATGACAAGGAGGGAAAAAGTAATCTGTGTAACAAATTTCTTGAGAAAGAGACCTCCTTTTTTAGCAACTGGGATTTTGAGATCATTTATTATTACACCAAAACCTGAGTTTAAAAACATTTCAGTTGTACAAATTAGTATCAACATTTCCTCCCTCTCTTCTTCCCACAAGGAATTATTTTACTTAGAGCTCAATGTGTAAGTCTTTCCCAAAATAAACGCAGTTTGGTATCAGTCTTTTCCAGTGGAAGGAACACTTCTTTCCAGAGAACAAATTTTAGGCTTGGCAGTAGACTGCAAGCATTTTGTGGACTCCTGGAGCTTTGCTTTCAAGTGAATTGCAGTTGTGGGTACTGATCCTTCACAACTTTGCATAGCGGGCAATTACTACTAGTGTTTCTCAAATGGTCCCTTTCCAAAAACAACTTATGAATATAAAAATCAAAAGCTAAAGTTTCATTGTTCTTTAGTTGGAATAAATCCCAGACAACTGCATTGAATTTATTCATAACACATGAAAAGAAAAGGCTTAAGGAAATCTCAGTGGGAATAGGAACAGAAGGTAGGAAATCAGCGATAATGAAAATGAAACTTTACATAATCATAAGGCAAAGAAGAGGCAAGGTTAAGGCTTTTTTAATTAGAAGTTTTATGCCTTTGAAAATTAGACTTGTTTATGTATAGTATTACATGTGTTTGACTATTAAATGTCTATTTGAGGTCCAAAAATGTTAATTTCAAGGATGTCAGCTACAGGATTTTTATGAGAAGCCGTTTTGTTTTTCAGTTCAGCGGCTGAATGTCAGCAGTGCCCAGGTGAGTTTCCCTCGGTGCTGGTTATGGAAAGTGGTGGAAATTTGCATGTGCAAAGAAATTTGCACAGAAATTTGCATGAAAAGTGAGTGGTCATATTCTCGATGTACCAAGGAGGCTTGCTATTTTAATATTTTCTTCTGGATAGATCACAGTGATGATTTTAGCGGTGAAAAATAATCATCTTCCAATTTACTGTTTTTGATCAAACTGGATATTCATATTAAATTCAGGAATAAGCCAAGGGTACCAGTAATAAAAGCTTGAAAATTAGAGCTCTTTAAATCCTTCAGGCACTTTTTGACAGATAAGTAATGAACCATCAATTTTTTTTACGTTATTTAATTTTTAGGAAAGATTAAGGCATCTCTTATATAGGAACACTATTCTAGATAAAAGGAATGAATCCATGAGCTACATAGATGAAAACTCCTGTCTTGGCAGAAGCTATCTTTCCAAACATATTTTACATGAATACATGCTTCATCTCAGTAGACCTTTGCAATTTCTCCTTGTAACATGAGCACTTGGAACTAAGTGCGTGAGCGATGTGCACTGATTCCCTTCACTGCAGTAGGTTTGAGTGTGCACACTACAGTGTATGTATATGCCTGAGTTATACAAACGAGCTTTCAGCTTTCAGCTTTCAGCTTTTCAGCTTTCAGCTTTATCAGATGACAGTGAAGGGGCCTCTTCTTGTCACTTCAAGACGCCTTAGTCCTTTGACTAAAGTAGCCACTTTAGGGGTAGACATTTAAGTCAGAGTCAGCCTTTTTCTCATACCCCTTCGCCTGCCCTGGTGTCATGGCCCGATCTCAGTGTGGGCTGGGCTGATGTATCTCCTGGTCAGGAATTGGTATTTATCCCCTTCTAGTTTCCAGCAATCTCATGCACTCTGCTCTTGGGGCAATAGCCTGTTTTCACAGTGTCCACTATTGAAGAGTTCACATCTGGCACAACTTGCGTTCTTTCTCCTGGGTTAATAGAGTACACAGAAATCACCCTGAGGGAGCTTGGCTGTGTCACCAGCTAGTGGTGCATCCCTCTGGGGCACTAGGAGTGTTGCTTGATCTTCTAAAGCTCAGCAGCATTCTCTCCCTGACCTTGCTCTGTGGTGTCACCCTGGGACTTTGAGAAGGGGCCTCTGGTGTCCTGGGATTTTAGGGTCTGAGTGCAACAGGGTGAATGTGAATGTGTGTTTCTGAGTTGCAACAGGCTGTACATTCTTGCTGTCTCCAATGGGGACTTTCTGTGTAGCTTAGAGGACATTCTTCTTAGGAGAGAACTGTCCCTCAGTCATATATTTGCATCATTCTTCCTTTGTGCTTTAGGGTAAAAGCACTGTGCTCATTCACTGGCAAGCTCTAAAATATTTTATTATTATTATTATTATTATTATTATTATTATTATTATTATTATATTTAAACTATAGAATATTGCATTCCATTTCTAAAAAGATTAGAGTGTTATACTTACCATCTCTGAAGACAGAATCTAATGTTAGCTTTAGGAGTCAAATTCTGAATTTTATCACCTTTACTTTCGGTTGTCCTCTGCCCTCTTCTGAGGTTTGGTGTTCCTCAAACAGTAGGTGGGCCTGGAGGGCAGCAAGAATTACCTGAAAGAAACAGTTACCAGGTAGAATTGCAAAACTCATGAGCTCTTCAGAAGACATGAGAAAATAGTCAACCTTCACCATCACTGTGAGTAGGAAAAATGACTCAGTTCCTAGAAAAAACAGCTGCGTGCTACATTTTAAAAAGATAATGCTGAAGCTATTATTATCGTGCGATAAAGTTAGCATATTTTTTATGCACATGCTATTTCAAATAAATAACGTGCTATTGGCCAGTAACCAAGAACCTGTATGAATTTTCTATATTCAAAGAGATGGAAAGCAATTTCAGCCTGGACAGCATCTGAAGGATTTGAAAGACAGAAACATCAAGAATTTTGGAAAAGATATAAGTCATACCCTAGGCTAGGTAACCCCAGGCATAGTGGTATCTTTAACCTTATATGTAGGTAAACAAGCCATAAAATTATGAAGGAAAATCAATATATATTATAGTAATTTCATCTATGATGTAAAAAATCTTACTCTCTCTGAGGGGTTTAGACTTTCACCTAAATTTCATTTAGCAGTTTAAGTCTACCCCCAAGAAGCTATCCTCCATCCCTAATATTTCCTTCACTCTGTTTCTTTCAGGGATTTTTTTTTTTTTGCTCTCTATAATAACCTAAGTGACACTTCTTAGACTTCTCATTTGTCATGTCTCCCACCAGACTTAGCTCTCATGAGAACCATGATGATCTTGTATATTCTATGCATTGGGCTTAGTGTGCTACTTGGACTTAGTGTGTGCTCCAGAAACATTTAAAAAATATTTTAATACTAAAATGGTCCAAATCAATTTATTCTCCTTTCCAAAAGGAAACTCAGTTTGGAGTAGTTTATAATGATCTGGATATCTGAATTTAGACAAAGAGAAATGAGACTATGATCAAGGCTGGGGCTTTTTAGACTATCCCCTCTTCCAAAAGAGTTCTTAAAAGTCTCCTGGTTATACGTAGAGAATATTTTCTGGGAAAGGTATACACAATAGCTCCTCGTACTTTTAACCAATTAGATCATAGTAGACCATTATTCTTACAGGGCAACATAGTTTTTCTTTTTGTTTTTTAGCATTCAAATAAATATTTATTCAGTCAACGTGAGATACTACTTTTTGCTTACAAACTTTCCCAAAGTCTTGGAACACTGATAGTTTTGGTGTTGTTAAAGTTGTAAGGACAGAAACATTCCTAAATATCTAAGTGGAAGTGCAGATTACTATAAAATTTGTGGGGTGCAATTGGTAATGGGTAATTTGAAGAGATACAAATAATTTGATTCAGCAATATTGCTTTCAGGCATTTATTCTTATAAACTGACTATGTGTATACATTTTACAGGAATATTTTTTCTATGTCATGTATATTAAAATTTGTTTCCTCTCTTTGCTAAATCTCTGGCAAGTAATCCTTAGTTTTAGTCTGAAATCAACTGACCCAGAATTTGCTTTTCTCATAGCTAGTGCTTTTAATAAGCAAATTTTAACATTTTTATCATCAGTGTGAATGATCTACAAATTTGTATATACATGAACAACCTCTGGTATATTTTATTTAGCAAACATAGGGGAAGACTATTAAAACATCTGAGATTAAAACCTGTATACCTACCATAACCTCATTTAATAACTTGCTTTCATAAGAGAGAATAAAGAAGATGAGAAATACACTTGGTGTTTTGTGTGTTTTCGTTGTCATATTTCACTTCCATAATGCCTTCCTCTAAATTATTATTCTTTCCTCCCTTCTCATTCATAACACTCCAAACAAAATCTCTCTGCATTTCTGAAGGAAGAGATCATAAAGAAAAAGGGCTGAGTATCGAAAATGAGCGAAATGATGGCCTTTCTTAGGGAACCATTTTCACCACCAATGACAGTTTTAGACTCCTAACCCAAGTTTGTGGAGCAAGGGACCCAATGTTTTGGTGAAATATCAGTCAGGCATTTGTCTGATGCCAATGACAGATTTCCTTTTGGATCTTAAAAAATATTTGTTCAACCCCAGGGTTAGCTATTGTGTAAATTAGTAGGTACAGTGAGTAGTGTGTGATTTGGGGCCAACAACTTTTTTCCCTTCCTATTTTCAGAGCATAAAAGAGGAAATGAGGGCACAGAAAATAATATTTTTTTGCTTACATGGAAGACTGGGACAAAGATGGAGTAGAAAAAATTCAAAGGAGTTTCCGTTAGGTTTATTTAAATGTTAAGTAAAACCCATGCACTACTGCAGTACAGAACAAAAGAACCCGGGATGATGTTAATTTGTTCTTTATTAAATATTGGATGGTATTATAAGTATATTTTCAAAACTTCTGGAGTTTACTGACTCTTTGAAACAATACTAGCAAACATCTAAAATACATTACATTAAGGAGGAAATTAGAGTAAATTCACATCATGCTTTAAGAACTATTTTATAGCTGTGAGCTATTGCCAAAACAGCACTGCGTAACGGAGAAAATCAGTGAGATACAAAAATCTGCGCTTACTTCTCACTTACTGCACTGTGTAATGGACCTTGCTAATTCTAAACCGGTCTTGCTTGGCTTTGATTCGGTTGGTTTCTTGTCCACCCCAGTCTCTCATTCATATTGGATCAGAGGGTTCTTCTCAAGACAGTGGCAAAAGCATAAGGGACAAGGCTGAGCATGTGATCGCATTTCCTGTCTGTGGCAAAATTAGAGACACAACATAGCAAAATGTACTCTTCCCACCATAGAGCCATACCAAGGGTAGGGTAGTATATTCCTGTTACAAAGAAATAAAAAATTGGGACAAATAGTGTATGAGTTAATTTTAATGTAGAATAAATTATTAATTTAAAATATGATTCTATTTAAGACAGCAATTTATTTCATTTTTATTATTTCACAGATATTTCTTTTATACTTATTTCATATATAAGAAATGCCATTGTAACATGAGAGCTATGAATGTGGTTATTTAATATCAAATGTCAAAGAAATTGTAAATTCTTTCTGGGAAAAACTTAAACTTAGAAAGGGCGAATAAGACCTGTTAAATAGTATGTTGCTTTATTTTTCTTTATTATTGAGAAACCCTATGTTAAAACACTCTATTTGAGTGATTTTGGACTTATTCTTACATACACTGATTATGCAAAACATTAACCAGAAGGACCTTTGGTCAATATATAATCAATTGTTTAATATAATCAAATTATGTTTTATTGGCTTAATGAGTGATTCGTGTATCTTAATCTTTGTTTTTTTTCCTCATGTTAAAGCACAAATAATTTTTACAGCATTTTACTTTCTTACTCCCAATCTCCTTATCTTCACATTTCTTCCCATCCTTCCTCTTTTCCTTCTTGTCATGTAATCCTTATTTTATAAATGAGGAAACTGAGATTTAACATATTTAAATTTCTTACCAGGAGTAACATGTGTACTGAGTACTCAAAATATATCTTGAAGAATTTGTGACTTTTAGTGCTTCATTGTCGGTTCTTGAGCTCTAATATTATTTAACTGTGTGGCTAGTGGAGCTCATAGCTATAATGTTTTCCTAATATGTGGGTTGTTGAAAGATCATTTGGGGCAACTTATTACCAGTGTTTCTTGGCTCCATGCTAACTGTGATTCTTGGTAGACTTAGGGCAATACTGGTGATCGCTCATTTTTAAATATTCATGCTGCCTATTTTATGCTGTCCCCCCCCAGCACCTCTTTGTTGTTATTTATCTTAGATATGAAACATGTGTGCACATATTCAACACATGAACCCTGGACTAAGGATATATTTCTTCTATTTTTAGTCTGCAGTTTTACATATGTGTTAGTTGCTCTTACCTCATTAGAAAAATGAGAATCACGAGGACAGGAGTTTTTATCTGTTTGTTTCTGCCCTTGGTTTAGTAATATATTTTTTTGGATATGACTTTAAAAACACAGGCATCAAAGCAAAAATAAGCAAATGGGAGTATATCACAATGAGAGAAAATATTTGCAAACCACATATCTGATAAGGAGTTAATAGTCAAAATTATAAAGAACTCACACGACTAACAGAAAACAACAACAACAAAACCCTAACTGATTAAAAATGGACTGAAGACCTGAGGAAATACTCTTCCGAAGAAAGCCAGTTGGCTAACAAGTGTGTATGGAAAGGCACTCAGCTTCAATAATCACCCGGGAAATGCAAATCAAATCCATAGTGAGATAATCTCCCATTTCTCAGTGTGGCTGTCATCCTGAAGTCAAAAACTAGCAAGTGCTGGTGAGCTTGTGGAAGAAAGAAAACAGAAATGCACTTGGTGTGGGAATGCAAATTACAGCAGATATTGTGGGAAACAATATAGAGGTTCCTCGAAAAATTCAAAATAGAACTACCATATGACTGAACCACCCTTCTGTTGGTATATACACAACAGAAATGAAATTTTCAACTCACAGAGGTACCTGCAGCCCCATGTTCACTGCAGCTGTATTTGTAACACCCAAGATATGGGGACAAGCTAAGTGTCGGCCAGCAGATCAATGGATAAAACATGGTATGAACCCACAGTGGAATACTGTCTGTTCCTTAGATAGAAGAGAAGCTTAGCCAGACTCGGTAGCACACATCTCTAATCCCAAAACTCTGAGAGGCTGAGGCAGATGGATTGCAAATCCAAGTCCAGTCTGGGAACTCCATGACTTCAGACTATTTCAAAATAAAATATAAGAAGGGTTGGGGATGTAGCTCAGTGCAAAGATCCTGGGTTCAATTTCCAACACCACAAAGAAGAAGAGGAAAGTGGAAGGGAGGAGGAAGAAAATGTTGCCATTCGTGACAACATGGATGAACCTGAAGGGCATTATGCTACCTGAAATGAACAGGGCATAGACAAATACTGCATGATCTTACTTAGGTATGAATCTAGTAAAGTCAAACTTGTAAAAAGAAAGAGTAGAATAATAGTTACCAGGGGCTGAGCAGGGGAGAAAATCGAAGATTTTGGTAAAGACATATAATTTTAGTGATAGGATCAGTAGTTATTGGAATCCTAATATTCATGACTATACTTTTAGTAATAATATATTGTACATTTGAAATTAGCTGAGAGATATTAAGTATTCTTAACACACACAAAGTAACTATGTAAGGTGACCAATATGTTAATTAGCTCATTGAGGAAATAATTTCATAGTGTATGCATGTATCGAATCATCACATTGTATATCTTAATTATATACAATTTTTATTTTTCAATCATACTTCAGTAAAGTTGCAAAAAGGTATTTGGCAGTATTTTATAAAGTTTCAGATGTCGATAATAAGAAAAATCATTATATACTGTATATACTTTACACAAGTCAGCTTTTTTGCCCAAAGGGTAGATAAAACCCAAAAGACAATTGTGCCATTAGAGATGTTGTAGTTATTTCACTGTTCAGAAATGTTGAAATGTTTTCAGGTTGAAAAATGGCTGCCAAGTCTCCCCTACGAGGGTGCAACCTTGTTCACTTCCATGCTCTGCAGAGGCCATGAGAGAGAGTGAGTGAACATGGAGTGCCTAGTTTTCCACCCTGACTTCACTCTGAATAGGTCTGATTCATAAGTTGACCACCTTTTGTTTCATGTAGAACTTGCTTTATGAAAATTTTCTAATAAAAGTGATGTTTCCAAAGCCTAAAATTGGTGTGAATTCTAAATTCTATTAGTCTTCTGATTATAATAATTCCTCCAACTAGAAACAGTATTATTTGAAAATCTTGAAAGCCACTGCTTGAAGAGTTTAAGTTCAGAATATGTTATATCTGCTGGATCTATTTCAACATCAACCAAGAAATGACCCACATAACAGAAACTTGAACTAAGCACTTTCATTTGTAACTTCCAAAGTCACTTTAAACTAGTTATATAACTTTATGCAGATTCTTTTAATTCCTAAACTTTTTTCCACTTGTCCTTTATCTTGTCCTTTAAGTTGGGCACATGAACCATCACCAGTAATTTTAAATGGAAATCGTGCTTCCTCCTAAGAATAATGTCTGTTAAAACAGCATTCTCCAGTTTAGCTATTTTTACTGATAGCATCTTGACTGTATTTTAATCAAACATTTACTTTTAGGTGTCTCTGACACTATAATGATACTGCTTTCTCTGAGATACAGGATTTTGATATAGGGTTTCCTACATTCATAATTAAAAATACAGAAAGCAAATACTGAAAAAAATCTTCAAACTGTGACCCTGGAATGGTCATTTGATCAAAAAGGGTCATAAAAGATTAGAGATCTTAACTGCTAAGGAGGTTTAGCAAAATATTCTTGCAGATCGGGATGAGTAAAATGAATTTAAAAGTTCAGAACAATGTCAATTCCCTTGTTATATTTAAGTGGTTATTCACATCCCGACACTGGATTTCTTTGCTCATTTCAATTATCTGGAGTCCCACTGATCCAGGCCAAACATGTCGTATAGAACTAAATTGTTTTCTAATTCCACTATACTCACACATTTATCATGTAATGCACTCATTCATTTATTCTACAATAGAGTATTGATTGAATAACCTCTCTGTGGTGATGCAATTTGGGGTAGAAGCATAACATTGGAAAAAATGAGCAAGATTTCTGCCTTTTTAGAGGTAGGGTAACTGTTTAGTGGGAAGATAGGTCCTGGGAGCAGACTTCCTGGAATACATCCAGAGCTGCCCGTGTAACTCTGAGATTTAACCTTGACCCGGCACTTAACCTTCAGTACTTGTTGCTGTCAAAAGAGGAGCCCAGAGTTGTACATCAAAAGAGTTTTACGAGAATCAAATGATTTACTAGATGCAAAACATTGGTAACAGTCCCTGGCTCATTCTCAGAGCTCAATAAATTAGCTATTATTTTTATTATAATTTAATGAGTAAGCAAAATTATTTATATGGATATAATGCTGTTAAATAAACCAATGGGATATGGATATCAAGAGTAATGAAGAATGGGGGTGGATCATGTTCCTTAGGCAGGCAGATCAGGGAAAATTTCTCTGAGGAAGTGACATTTTGCCTGCACTTTACAAAGAAGCTCGCCATTATGCCAACTTGAATGCTAAAAGCCAGAAGAGACTTGAACCTGTGTGTGAACAGACTTCTGCTCTAGTTTCCCATCTCCCTTGTCTTGTGTCTGGGTTGCTATGATTGATGAGTAGAACCAAATTATAAAACTGAAAGAAACAAGCACAGTCTGAAGAATCAAAATTTAAAAATTCAAATCATCTCTTTTCTTTTTCACCTTAAGGTCAACAGTCAGTCAAAGTTTTAAAATAATTGATCTGTATCAGAATATAAAGTAAAGAAAGTAACTGCAAACCTTTAAGCCAAAGACTGTGGTCAGCAGTTGGTGACAGACTGCAGGTCGTCTTCACTGATCTGCAAGTTCATCCCTAAGATGTCCCTGGTCCTCTGAGACCCCATAGGTGCTCACACCTCACCTAGAGGTCGGAGGACCACTGGTCACAGCTTCAGTGGAAGACTGGAAAACCCAAAAGATGAACCTTTTCTGATTAGAGTTAAATAATTCTCCACAATGCTACTAACACTCACAAATTATTATCACATTTTTATGAATCATTAATTTTTCATACATGTTCTATCTTATATAGAAAAATGTTTATATCATACAGTTTTACAGAGATAGAATAGACGAAAATGAAGAAACCCATGCATAGGACCAGAGTCTCCTTAAAATCTGAGATGCAACAGGAAATAGCAGAGAGAATCTTATCATTTGCAATGTAAATAAATTGATTTCATTTATCTTGAAACTTGACCCAAATCCAAATTAAATTTGCCTAAGAGACAAATATTTTCATCTTTTATCATTAATTTTTCACTCTTGGCTAATAAATTGACTTATTTGTATTTATCAAAGAACATAATTTTTATTCTAGGTACAGTTTTAGGTATGTTCAAAGTATATGTAATTAGACAAACTTCTTGTTAGAGTAGAATTTGTTTTAGAACTCACTAAATTGGTCCCACAATTTGCTTTTTAGTCTTGTCCCTCACATGCCCAGCACTGTAGGCACACTAAAGCACTCATCATCCCCTAAATGTCTGCTGCCAACATTTTATTTCTCTCCTTGCAGTTGAAACACTCTTTTCTTTATCAGTAGTCAGTACTCTTCCTGTAAAGCGAAGGATTATAGATTTCAGTAAAGAAAGTAATAATGGAGAGCTCAAAACAGGGTGAAATAGGGGTAATGCAGTCATAAAAATACTTGTATCCTAAGGAGAAAGTGAAATAGGAGATTGAGAAAGAAATGCAGACTACTGGGCAGTGTGGTGTTTCTAAAGCTGCTTGAAAGTCAAGAGAGATCCAGGTGTAACAATAGAAATGTGTTTGGGGAGTGAGAGAAAGTGCTGAATGAAAAGCTATCAATGGTTAGTAGTCATTGATCATAATAATTTAGCATCTGCTTTTATAAACCTCTAATCTGGCCAACAAACAATGGTTAGTAAAAAAATATTGACGTCAGGGAGCAGAGTTTCCTCAGTCCTAGAAACACACCTTCCTTAGCTCATATTTTCCAGGACTGCAATTACCTGTGCGCCTCATTGTCCTTCAGCCTCAGGGTGACAATGAGGCACACAGGTACTTGACTGACATACTTGCATTTCTCACACCAGTGAATAATTGCATCAAGAGAATTTGGAACATCTAAGGAAGATTCCTTTGGTTTGTATCAGTATTTGATGACAGAGAGGCATGTACATTTTATTTTATGGGACAAGGTCAGTGTTACATGGATAATTTGAGATTTGGGAAGTTTTACTTATTTTAATGAGATTAGTTAATTTTTCCTTAACTTCCTTAGAATCTATTATATATATATATATGAGATTTTAATGAGATTAGTTAATTTTTCCTTAACTTCCTTAGAATCTATTATATATATATATAGTGTATATATATATAGTACTATATATATAGTATTTTAGGAACTCTTACTCTATTTCTATTTTTAAGAAAGACCATAATGATTTTTAAACATTATTGTTCCAAATAAATTTTAAGTCAAAATGATGGTGCAAACTAAAGTGATGAGGCCATAGCAATTTGAGGAAAAAAGAAAAGATGAAGAAATGAAGAATTATTACTTAAAATGATACATATGAATTTTTAAAAATGTATAATGGCACTTCATTTTTCTCTTCCTTCTCTGCCACCTCCTCCTGCTTTTCATTCACAAGACTTCCTCTGTTTTTCTACACCATCTTTTCTTTCATGGCTGAAACAGTAAAAACGTGACAAACTATTTCAGACTAGCTATGAAACAAATCCTGAGAAAGGAACCAGGAAAAGGAATCAACTAGAGGATTTGTAAGAATAGGATGAAAATGTGGGGTGAGGAAACATGACAAATGTCATTTAGAAATTAGAATATTTAAAAATCTATTAAAAATTGTATTTTGACAATTCTGAGTTTCTCAATATCATATTTATTATTAATACACAGTGAATCAAATCAGTATAAACTTATGTTTTTATAAATAAATACTAAATATAAAAACCTTAAAATACTGTAAATTTTGGAATATTAACTACGTATCTATTTTATATTTGATTTCTTATTTTGGCAATTTACAATTTTATAGAAAAGTTGGAAGGAGGAGAGTGTAAACTTCTTCATACTCTTCACTTAGCTTCACCAGTTGTGACCATAGGCACATTTGCTTCAGGGCTTCAGTATATGTAGTAGAATAGTATTATGTTTTCCTAAGCTATGCCAGTCCTGGATTTAAAATGCAATCCTTCACCACCATCTTTTGTAGCATTTATAGCATATTTGAAGGTCTCTCATCTTCTTAGGTATTCCTGAGATGTCCTGGAAGTTGTTGCATGCACACATACATTCTGTGGGAGATTACCTAACACTTAATCTCTTTTTTCCTTTGCCTGGGTCTCCACAGAGAAATATATTTTATCTGTGAAAGCATGCAATGTACACTCTGCAGTCCTACGTGCACCTAAATGGATTTAACCTTCCCAAAAATCAGGGAAAAGAAAATGTGGTATTTACACATAAGGGAGTACTACTCTGCCATAAACAAAGATAAACTTGAGTCATTTGTAGGAAAATGGATGCATCTTGAAACATAATGTTAAGTGAAGTGAATCAGACACACAAGCTTAAATATTGTGTGGTTTCTCTTATATGAGAATCCTAAAGTATAAACAAACAGCAAAATAAAAATAGGTAATAGGTAGTAGGAAAATAGGTCTTTTTCAAAGGGGAAGGGGATCAAAAGATAGAGGGTTATTGATTTTAAGTAGTTTAATTTTTTTGAGTTCTTTGTATATGCGAGTTATTAGTCTTCTGTCTGAGGAGTAGCTAGCAAAGATTTTTTTCCCATTCTGTGGGTTTTCTCTTCATCCTCCTAATGGATTCTTTTGCTGTACAGAAGCTCTTTAGTGTAATGTAGTCCCATTTGTTGATGTTATTTCCTGTGCAATTGAGGTTCTATTTAGGAAGTCCTTTCCTACTCCTATGTCTTCAAGTGTTTTACCTATTTTGTCTTCCAGAAGGTTTAATGTTTCTGTCCTAATGTTTAGATCTTTGATTCACTTTGATTGTAATTTAATATACGGTGAGAGAGATGGTATCCCTCATTTGAGTGAGGCAAAATAAAAACAAAAGAAACCAGTAAACAATGGATACAAAAGGCAAAGGGTTAGATATAAACTAATAGGCAAAGGGTTCAAGGGAACAAGAAGAGGGCAAAGGGGGAGAGGAATGGGAATCCAGAGGAATAATGATATCTTAAAAACAAGAACCTAATAACCCAAATTTAAAGCAGTGGCACGTATACTAGGTACTACGGTAACTTTATGTAGTTGTGACTTAATGCTGCATCTATGTGGTTGTTTACATTGCTCGTTGTCATAAGCAGCAGGCACAATGTATTGTAGTCTGTAAGCTTGTGTAATGACCTGTAAGTTTGTGTAATTTTGGATAAATTTTAATAAAAATCTATTAAAAAAAAGGCAGAGGGGAGGAGACGGGAGGGAGAGGGGATGAAAAAGAAATTAAGATGTGTTATGTACATGTACCAACTACACATAAGGTATATAAACATTATGTACTGCAAATACATACAAAAAAAGGAAGGGGATGAAGAAATAGGTGGAGTGGGGAGGGAGGGAAGGGAAAGGGGATGAAAAAATGAACTAAGATGTGTTAAGTACATGTACCAACTTCCTGCAAGGAATATAAGCATTGTGTACTTTTCCTTAGCACAACACCACTGCTTCCAAGCAGTAAGGCACTCTTCACTCGCAGGCTACTGTGGTCCTCTGAGTTTTCTGGTGTTCTTGATCTGATGTTCAGGAAATCCATTTCTAATTGCTTTCCTGTTTCCTCTTGCATGCTGTAAAAATCACGTAAGAACCAAAACAGTGCCATTTGCTACAGAGTTTTTAGTAAGAGTCATTTCTATTTTGCTTACAGTTTACATCTATTAACAAAAGACTCAGATGAAAATTTGTGGGATTTGGGTAGGTTCAGATTCCCTGTCCCTGGAATCAGTTAAGTCTGATTCCTGAAACCTGGTTAATGGACCGGCTTTGCGTCCTTTCTTTTCTCAGGTAAAATTCTCTCCCAAGCCTCATCTCTCCTGTGTACTGATCCCTGATGAGCCTCGCGTTGCGTCTCTCTGTCAGCTGAGGGCTGTACTCGGCTGGAAGCTGTCCATCCATTCATGTGCAGCATGAATGTCCCAGCATTCCTGCGCAATGGTGCATTTCCAAAAGGGGCAGAAAATGATTTCCAAATTAACATGTCGGTCAATTTGTAGTAGCGCAGTAATTCAGAAGAAGAAGGCTGATAACTTGGGGATGAAGTAAAAAAAGAAAGATTCACTGTCAATCTGAATATCACCTTAAAAAAAGAAAAAGTACAGTACAGTAAGACCGCCCTTAATATGGGGGATGCGTTCTAAGAAGTCCCAGAGCTAAACAAAACAAAGTTAAATGAGGTCCTCTTAACATGGAAATAGTGGGGATAGGTGAAGCAGAACAGAGGATAAGAAAACTTATCAATTTTCTTTGTTTTATTACATTACTTATATATACATTTATTGCTAATAACAATTTTAATTCATAAGATGTTCATAAAAATCTAAAAAGTTTCAAAAAAGCAATTTATGTTTTTGATTTTCTTTTTTTTTCCTTTTTGATAAGGAATGTTGTTCTTCATTGGAAATTTTTGTTTTTTTTTTAAGAAACCACCTAATATTGTTTGCCTTTTCCAGTTTCATTCAGCAAGCAATTGTCAATAGCAAGACATCACATCAATATCATTTCACCTTGCCTTTGAATTTCTTTCAAAGTTTGGATCTTTGTATAAACTGACCCGTAATTTCTGTTACAGTTGCTAAACTTTTATTTAGAAAATCCGTTGCAAAAAAAAAAAAAAATAGAAAATCCACTGCAAATTCCTTTTGCTCCTCATCTTCAGAAATGCTTCTCTTGTCTTGTGCATTTGTTCTACTAATTCTTTTAGATCAACATTGGAAAGACTTTCACCAGTAACTTGCACTAATTGTTCAATATCCTGCACATTTATTTTGTCCAACCCTGTTTCATTAGCAAGCTTGAAAATTTCATGGACATCCACAGTGGATTCTCTGGGGTCCACATCCTTGCTTAGTTCTGGCTGCAGTATATGTTTGTTGCTCTGGTCTGATTTGTCTTGCATTAACACATGCCGCGCACTGCGGGACCAAGTCGAGATGTAGCACAATGGTGAAACCCCAAAGTTTATTGTACTTTTATGTAACTGCATAATACCGAAACAGCATTAAGCGGAGCAGAGCAGCATTAAGTGGGGTCTTACTGTATATGATTTGGGTCATTGCAAATTCAGGAACAAAAGCTTCTTGCCTCTTTTGCCAGCACAAGTAAAGACTGTGTGTGGTAGGTAGGGATGAAGTTAGAGGAGATTAGGAATTAACATTTTGATGAATTCTGGAATTTCTGTGTCTTTATTTTTGAAACCTATAAAACAAACTAAATACTTTGTTTACTTCAGTTTTGCTGTTGTGGCATTTTGGAATTTTGTAGAAGTATATATGAAAGAGCATTTCAACATATTTTAGGTTTCCTTTCCCCACACCCTTAAACTGGAGTGTTTTTCAAATCCGGGCCATGTTCCCCTCTGACTTGGCTTTGTGAGTGAACACATTCATTGTTAACAAGTGACCAATCTTTTGCTTCTAGTCTGTGTGGTTCCCAATGGGTAGAATATCAAGTTTAGCTATTTAAAACTTCTGTTTCTGTTTAAAACACAAACATATTTTAGAATTGTATGGAATGATTTCATATTCTTGTCTAATATCATTTTTTTCCAAATAGTCTCTATTTTTGACCCTCAGATCTTGGAAACTTGGAAAATGGAACTTTGTTCAATTTCAGCATTATAGGTCATAGTAATGTCTTAAATAGTTTTCACAATTTCTTCATTTTTTTCAATAATACAAAAAATAACTTTATTGCAGCAAGAAGTAGAATTTTAGGGTGTTATGTGAGTACACACCTTGTTATTAGAGAAGCTGTTTCTAATGTTTAAGTGTCTAATTGAAAAAAAAACTATAAACAATATTATTTGTTCAATTTTGGGCCCCAAATCATTCATTCCAACTTAGCCAAATGAAACCACCTAGGAGATGCAGGCTGGAGGGCCTTGTGAAGAGCCACATTCCTTATTTCTCTTTTCTTTTTGTATTTTAGGGGGAAGGAGAGCACTTTAAATTTGCCATGTATCTCGACTTTTTCTTCTTTTTGAATCTGGTATCATTTCAACTTGTACTTTCAGAAAAATTTTCTGGTATCACTCTAGAATTATCACTCTAATAATTCTATTACTTTCTTGGAATTACATTGTACAGATATTTATGTGACTATTGTGAAGCTCATTTGAAAATGTCACAAAATTTAATTCTCAATCAGCCTGTTCCAAATTAAAGTTTCCAATAATATAGCAACATATTCACAATCTTTCATACATGTAATAATTTACAGCATTGTAAGAATTCCTTTGAACGGAAGATTCCTTAGTTGACTTCTGTCAAAAGGCAAGCTGGTATTCCTAAGGTACAGGAAAAATAATTCCAATCCCCATGTGTATTTTTATGTGTGTGTTTGTGTGTGTGTGTGTGTGTGTGTGTGTGTGTGTGTGTGTGTGATGATTTGTATTCTTTACAATTTAATCAATTTTTTTCTTAATATACATTTAAAAGTGAAAAGTGGATTTCAGTTTTAAATAAAAACTTCCCATAAGATATTCTTATGAAAGAAACTTTACAAACCATTTGGAGAGCTTTTCAATTTTTTTTAAATTTCAAAATAAATTGGTAAGGCAGACGTGGACAAAACACAGTAGTGGGATAAAATTTTAAGTTTCTTTATAAAAAAAAATACAGTGTGCTTAAATTCATGGGTGGCGTGTTTTGCTTCTGCCACCTAGTATTTGGTGCCTGGTCCCGGTTTCTCAGAGCCTCTTGAAAGCACTTAGTGGAACTGCAAAACATGCCGTGAAAGGCCGTCTGGCAGGAAAGACATCGTTTACTTGATATTCTTTGCTTGATGACAAAAGATGGCGAGGTTAGGAATTGTTCCTGAAAAGATTTAGCCCAACGAATCCTTTTAATTTATTGATAACAACTGAAATGAAAATTCTGAGCTTATTTTCTTAGAGCAGGTTTTTATATTTGGATTAGACACAACACTAAGAACAATTCTCTTTTTATATGCTGGATCATATTTGCGAAATATTATAATCCTTCTTTTTGTAAATGAGAAAACAGAAGGCCAAAAAAGAACAATCAGCCTGCTTGGGGTCACACACCTAGGTGTCCTCAAGTCCTAGCTTGACTGTCACCAAAATTGATGTTTTTCCACTAAATTACATCACCCCACCCTCCAAAAATGATATCTACCAAGAAGCTTTTTAGAGAATTTTTGGAGAAAATGCTGGATGAATAAATTTTTCATTTTTCTTCTGATTACTCATTGAGGTGTGAAATTATCCAAGCTTTTCATCCCAAGACTATAAAAAATTGGAGCATGTTCATGATGCCAGATTTGAGCCTTATGAAGAAATCTTGTAAATTTGATTCTATACATGATTTGAATACAAAAAAGTGTTCGAAATTATAGCATCTTTTATAATAGTGTAATTAATCCAGGACAGTTTTCCAAAAAGTATCTAAATAAAAATGTAAATAGCTTTTTAATATTCTTTTTGTCCCTAAACTGCTCCTTATTCTGTTTTTAACCAGTGAATGTTTTTCAGAGGAACTATTTGGAGTAATAACAGAGCTGAAATTGAGCACAGCGAAAATGTCAAACATTGTTAATCCAGTATTCCGTTAAAAGTCTGCTAATGTAGTAGAACTAGCATGAGATGGAATTTTTAACATGTCGCATACTGATGCCTAATTAGGTTATACCATATAGTTATTTCACAGAGTCCAACACATCCTTCAGTTTTTGACAAACTTGAAAATTATTAGCAACTTTCTGAATCCTTTTCATCCTTTAGAAGTACCATACTTGCATTTGAATTGTTTACCAACACTGGTGGATCAGAGCCCTGAGTGTTAATGAAGAGCGAATGGAGGGTCACAGGTTAGGGACCTGTGGGAAGTGCCAATTGCCTGTGCGCGTCTGGCCTGTGTAATGCCTGATTAGGCCTGTCACATTCCGCAAAGCGGCCCACAACCTAGTTGAGTTTGCCACATGTTGTAAATGTTGGGACTGCCCAGGGAAAGTGACCTCTGATCATCTCAGTGCGGATTTATCTCTTGATCTCTTTGATCAGGGAAGAAAAATTGTTTATTTCTGGTTTGTGTAATTGGCTCTTATATCCTCCTTTCCATGTTTGTAAACCACCTGATTGATTAACTGTTGCAGATCGTAATTAAAGGGATCTGGGGGCCAGGGAGGGTACCTATGAAAGAATCTAGTCAGGATGTGGTCATCTATTTAAAAACAAAACTGTGATGGAGAGGCTTCCTAACCACATAGAGTTTTCACCTAGTTTTATCTAAAAGTCATAAAGACTTGGTGAGATTTTGAAATAATCTCTAATTTTTTTCCTGGCTTCTTCTGAAAGTCACTGAAAGTGGCTCAGCCTGGTGTGGGGGTAGTGCAGGGAGAAGAACACTTTGCTGCTAGCATTTAATCTGGGTTTCTGTGTGAGTTTAAGCAGCCATGATGAACTGTTTCTGCTTTCCCCAAAGTGGAAAAGAAGTAGGTGACAGAGTTCTATTTATACAACACAATCTCCGTGGTTAGCAAAATCTCCTGTTTCACAGACTTGAAGGCTTTTTTTGGAACTGTCCAAAGGACATGGGTTGTGTGTCACCTCAAATCATAACTCTGGAGACTGAGCAAATATTTATTTTTATTGCTTATTTTGCTCAATATGGATGTCCACTTAAAATTAAATAATATATTGTGGGTTTATTTATATGTCTTTTTCTTCAGACTGTCCTGTGGAAAAAGCCCCTTTCAAGCTAGATTCTAAAGAAAAGTCTTATAGGTTGCCCTTTCTCCGTTCTGTTTTCATTCCAGCTTTCTAGTATTAAGGGATTTGGGAAGTTAAGATAAGATCCCCAATCCTAACATGCCTCGCTTTTATCAAAACAAAATTTAAAACCCAAGGAAGGGTGTCCATTATACTGAAGCAAATCAAAGGCACTGCTAAACTTTGTTGCTTAAAAGCCACAATGGTTAAGTAGTTAAATGTTGGATACACATATAAACAAACATCAAGACAAGAATTTTGTTAATAACAATTTTTGTAAGAAATTTGAGGAATAAATCTTAAATTGCAAAGTATTTATATTTTCCCACTTCTCCTAAATTATTTCCATTTCCTTTACCCAGTAAGAAACTATATCATTGCCACAGTTGCTCCACAAATTTTGAGACCTATTCCCATGTGGCTTTCTTTCACTCTTTCCAATCCAGTTAACTGAATTGTTCGCATCTCTCTGCCTAAGTACAGATTTGAACAGTATTTACTTAGAAGTCAAGGGGAAGAGCTAGCATATGTTGTTGAAGTGTATTTGAACATATATAAATTATACCACATACCAAAAACATAATTCTGTATTTATTGGATCTATTAAAAGTGAGTGTTTCCAATATGGAAAATGATGAATGAACCTGCTGTAAATAGGGAGGGAGGGTGCAGAGGGGAGGGGGGAAGAAGGGGGAGAAGCAAGATACATCATGTATAGGTACAGAATTAATGTAATGAATGTGACCATTGTATGTAGAATGTACCAATACATGCTCTTGGTTTAAAAAAAAAAAAAAAAATAGTGCTGGAAATAAAAAAAAAAAAAAAAAAAAGTGAGTGTTTCCAGCCAAGTAAAGGTAATATTTGATACTACAAAAACTGGAAAATATTTTGGGTCACTTAAAAATGTTGCTTGGCTGCTTTCAAAAAAAGACAAACATTACATAAATCGTACTTTATCAAATTAATAAATGGATTTTGTACATTGAACTGTTTGGAATTTCTGACTCTTATAGTTGTTTTTATAATATCTGTTTGTGAATTTTGAACACCACAAAATGGATCTTGTTAAGAGCCATAAGCTACAAACATGTCTTTAGCTTTTATACTTCACTTGTGTGGTAAAATAGATTGTTAAGCCATTTATTTCTGAATAAAACAAGAGCAAATCTGGAAAAATCTTTGCTTAGTTGACATATTCATATTGTTTTGGTTTCTGATAGTTGTTTGAAGTTGCATATGGTTGCACAAAAGAAAATCCAGAGTTTTGTTTTAAATTAAAATATTGGATAGAATCTGAAAGTACCACTGTAACCTAAATAACTAAGAAGCTAAACATGGTGGATTTATTTCACTACTGCTCCAAGTTAATTTTACAGCATTCAATGGTGCCACTTTATTTATAGTCATCATCATTCCTGGAATAACAGGTGTGTTTGTAGAATTTTTTCATGTTTTTATACAAAATGAATATATCTAATGTACGGGTAAACCAAAATGCTTATAAATCATGGTTAATTCTTAGTGTTGAAACAATTTTGTTTAATTTCTTGGTAAGAACATTTCTCTCATAACATATGCATTTTTAGAAAAAAAAAAAAGATTCCACCAAAATCCCAGAACCAATAAAAAAATATCTGTGGCTTTGATGGTCTCGGGCAAGCACAAAAATGTGAAATGGCAATGTACATACTTCTTTATTTTTTGGTTGTTTGCTTTTTGAGGTTCTAACCTTGGCTTTAGACTGCATTGTTCTTTTTGCAAGCAGTAGAAAACTTAAACTGAAGGTCAGAGCTGGTAAGAAAAGAAATCAAAGACCCTGGAGGAGAAAATGTTAACTTCTTGAATTACAAAATTGACACACAAAGCTTTACTTATTGAAGATATTATTTATATTAGAATAAATAAGCATTGAGCTAGATGGGTTGATTTTGCTTTAGGTCATCATTACTGTTAACTGTCAGTAAAGTATAAGCACAGAAGGAGCTAAAACTCTGACACAGAAAAAGAAAACTTGCACAACAGCCAATAGCCCAAATAGTGCTTGATAGGATGCTATTTCTTGTGATGACAAGGAGTCTTCTTTTCTTAATGTTTTTTGTTTTGTATTTTGCAGTACTGGGAATAGAACACAGAGCTGCATCCTTAGCCCTTTTCATTTTTTATATTGAGACAGAGTCTTGCTAAGTTGCCCAGGCAAGACTCAAACTTGCGATTTTCCTGCTTCAGCCTACCTGAGTAGCTGAAATAACAGACATGCATCACCATACCCAGTAACACTGTTATTTGTTTTTTAAAGAAAAGTAATCTGTTGACAACTTCGATTTAGAAAAGACTATTTGGAATGTCATCCACAAAAAGTTTATTTATTCACTTCATTTTTATCAAAGTCCCTCCCAACATGGAAAGCACTCAAGGGTTACTGTTCTTGAATGAAAGAATTATAGAGGCTATGTGTATCCTCTCATTGTTTCAATTAAGGGTCCTCTGCTATTTTTCCCATTGTGAACTGAAATATAAAGAATTAATTTGTTTTGTTTTGTTAAATGTCTGTTTTGCAAAGGCCAGGCAGGCATTTTGTATACTCACATGGAAAAATGGGAGTTTTATTTGAAATGGCTACAGTCTTGCCTAAGGTAATGTACAGAACGTTTTGAGTTATGGTGTTTATAAGAAGGTCTTCCTGACACTTCAATGAATTAAAAAAAAATTTGACTTATGGTATAGATTATGGATGGGTCTGGTACTGTGAGTTTAAAGTGAGGCACACAGTGGTTGGTATATGCAGACCATTTGTTTTAATCATCTGAAATGGTAAGAAAGGTCAATCTTTTTGAAGATTTTATAATACTAAACAATAGCTAGATATTACCAAATAAACTTCTGTCAGAAATGGAATAAGGAGTGTAATAAAATGCAAAGTGTGAATGGACCCATTATATTCACTAATTTATATTTTCTTTTAAAAAATCAGAATTGTACTCCTATCTAACCATAGCTTAGTACCCACTAATCAACCTTTCCCTGTCACTGCTTACCTCTGCAAAATAAAAACCTTCACCTTTTTAGGACCATACATTTGATTAAATATAAAAGTTACAAATATTTACACGGATGAAGGACATGCAATCTGATTCATGGCAATAGAATAGCTATCATTTATTGTGTCTTCATTCTGTGTGACACAAACAATTGGTTTATGTTGTTTTCAAAATCCTGCTAAAAAATCCTCCAGATGGCAGATTATTTTCCTCACCTTATTGATGAGGAAACTGAGGTTCAGGGAGATTATATGACCTATCGAAGTCTACACCACTAGCGCACTGCACTGCTGGGATCCATGGTGACCACAACAATTCTTTCTTCTGTTTCAAGTCACCTCCTTTATGTAGTCAGGTACCACAACTACATTCATTTACTCATGAGAAATAGAAAATGCACTGGAAGTTAAGAAAAAATAAGGAGGTCATTATTATATACATATGTGCAGATGTTATGAGAATTATGGGCAGGCTAAATTTGCAGCCTTTGGAAGAGCTGACAAGAATACTTGCCTATCTCCTCTCTTCTTTAAAGATTGTGTGCTTTCCACAGGGCATCTTCTTGTTTTCTTCTCTAGTGGCCTCTGCAAAATCTTCTAGTGTGCGGGAAGATGGGCATATCCCCATTATTACCTGTCAGACAGTCTGTACTAGACTCTGACTGGCGCAGCCAGTGTTCCAGAGCCAGGACCTCCAAGTACAAGGTCACAGGGCTTTAAACTTGATACAAAGGAACCAGAGAAAATGAAAGAAGTTGGAAGTTTTAGTTTGGATCCAGTCAGGTTTAATGGCAGTAAGGATCACATACTCTTTCCAGTTGCTCAGAAGGGCACAGATGCATGTGGACAACTATGTGCTGTAACCCAGAATTTTTCCTTTCTGGGATTTAGGAATTTTATTTGTGCATTACCATTCCATATTGATGATGAACACAAGGTGTTTGTAAAATATTGAAATTTCACACAAGACATTGCAGAGCTGATGACTCTGTAGATACTTTATGTTTGGTTAAATATTTTGAGCTTCTGAATTATAAATGAAGATTTTAAAAGAATTTTAAAAGCTTTTTATAGGACTTTTTTCCATGGGGAAGAAAATGAGTTATATTCTCTATTTGCTGGTCACTAGAGTCCTATAACTTTAATGTTCTAGAAAGCAAATGAGAGGATATCAGGGCAATTTTCTCTTGCCCAGAAAACAGTAAATATCTCCATGTAAATGAAAACTACCTCATAGATTATTTTGGTTTTTATTAACTTTAGGCAATAGTAATTGTTTTATGTCTTCAGTTGGTTGAATCTAGAAGAAAAAAATGTGGTATTACAAAAGGAATTTAATTTATGCAGCCTTAGGGGTGCTCTTGCATAAGAAAGAAGTAATTCAAAATATTCTGTCTACATGGATATATTTCTAATGAAAATTCAAACGTTTTTCTTATTGTAGGAACATACTTGATTGTTTTTAAGGTCTGTTTTGAAGGTTTTTCAGTTTTAAAAGACAACAGAGCATGGATAAAAGTAACACTCATAAAAAAAAACATGCAGGTTTGTGTCATATATAGTATGCATTTTGAAGTAGATTTTTCCTTTGAGTACAAAAATACACAGAAAAAAATTATTTACAACTGAAAGATACTTTGATCTGTGATGCTCTTGTGTCATACATTAATTTTATTGAATAGTTTGAATAAAAATTACATTTTTAATAGCTATATCTCCTATTTGGTTAGATAGTTATGATAGCAAGTGGATTTTCATAAGGACAGCATTAGAAAACTATAGAATAGCTTTATTTTCTTATTTTATCCTTTTCAGAAATATATAATTTACAAAATAAAGACATATATAGGGCCTAGGATCTGAGACAATAAATGAAGGCATTTTGCTGTACCTTGTCTTTAGAAGATTTCAGGATATTATGGAAATATGTAACTCCAAACTGTGTCATAATATGTCAAGGAAATGATCTGATTACTGTAGATTTTATGGTACATAACTTTATAATTAAATAGATTTCTTGTTAATTATCTGTGTATAATGCAAATGCCAATAAATCATCCCAGTGGATTGAAACTGAACACTGTATATCAAATGCAGATTTTATGTAGTTTGACTTAATATTTGTATGGATTCTTTGAGAAAGAACACCCAAATACCAACAGCATAAAATATGAAAAGATGAGAGGGGATTACAGATTTAGCTCAAGTGGTAGAGTGCTTGCTTAGCAAGCACAAGCCCCTGAGTTCGATCCCCAGCACCCCAAACCCCAAATATGAGAATACCACCAGTAGTTTTATCTTCAGGTAGAGCTGCTCCTTTAGAAATATAGGGTATCTATGACATTTAAAAAGGAAAAGAAAAGCTACAGATTTATTATTATATGAGAGAAACAGCATAACATGTCATATGTGGATATTATATGGACTTGAAATGAGCTGTACTTCTGCTCATAGTCTAAGTGGAAAAAGATAACGAATACCAAACTTCTAAAACACAGCAAAACTATGGATGTCTTGTGGGACGCTATAGCTTTTTACGTGTATCATGCACTGTAGGAAAAAAAAAAAACAAAACTGGACTTGGCATGTATGACAGAGTTGAATGACCATGAGGCAAATCATCAACAGTATGAAATGGGGTCTGGCCACTTTGAAGTCTTTTAGAACCTCAGTTTCCACATAAGATGGTAATAATTTCTTAGCCTACTTCACTAAGTTTATACAAATTATGAAACAATGATATGTGTAAAAATAACTTTGTTACTGGATCTAATGTCTACCCTACTAACTTATCATTTGAGGAGGGGGAGTCAAGAGACTAAGTTTTAAACATTTTAAACAAAATTGAAACTAATGACTACATTTTAAACAAAAACTAAAAATGATGTTTGAGTTATAGTGGAGGTAATATGGTTAGGGTAACTGAGGATGGTTTGGAAAGTTAGTAAAATGTGTTTCTGCTGGAGGGTAAGCCACAAAGTTCACACATCTTTTCCAAAATGTGAGTTCTGTATCTAATTATTATACTTAGATTATTTTCCACTTGACACATACAAATAATTTGAGAAAGACAAATAATTCCACAGTACTTTTCACCTTCCAAATATAGAACACATAATTATTCCTTAAATTTAGCCATTTTCAACTTCCAGAAATTCAGTTGATTATTTGTTTAGCTCCTAACTATGTATTTCAAAATAACATCTCAAGGTTTCTTTATTTTTCATCTTATTTTCCCCTGGCAGACAATGAGACTTTGGCTTCCCTTCACACTGTATCAGTCAGATTTTTCTATTCCTTGGACAAAATATCTGACACTCAAAAGAGGATGGATTTATTTTGGCTCATGATTTCAGAGGTTTCAGCCCACGGTGTACTGTCTCTAAGACACAAAACAGCACGGCAGAGGAAAGTTGATCAACCTTCAGCATCCAGGAAGACGAAAGTGAGCAGGAGATCCAAAGTGAGAGATATATCCTCAAAAGGCATGCCCCCAGTGATCTACCTCTTTCAACTGGACCTTACTTGCTAATTAATCACCCGTTCACCTATGAACTCTTCAAAAGATTGATTCATTGATGAGGTTAGTGCTCTTATGATCTGATCACCTTCTGAAAGCCCCACCTCTGAATGCATGTAACTTTGATGGAGCATTTTAAATCTAAACCACAACATTGTACCCCTGGATTTCAAAAGACTCATGGCCATCTCATTATACAAAATGAATTCAGTCCATCTCCATGGGTTGCAAAATCTTAACAGTTCTAGCATTACCCAAAAATCCAAGTCCATGATTTCCTCTAAGACTCAAGGCAAACTCTTAGCTGGGAATGACTGTAAAAACAAAACAAAAAAAAATACTTCCAGCATACAATAGCACAGTGTAGACATTCCCATTCTAAAAGTGAGGAATAGGAAGTAGAAAAGAATAGACCAAAGCAAGAAATCCAACTGTGCAAACATATCTTATAGCTCCATGACCAGCATCTGGGGCATTTGGTAGTGAGATGTGAACACCAAAGAGTTTGGGCAATCCCACCCCTCTGGTTTTGTCAGTTGCAGCCCACATGGCCTCTCCTTTTGGTTGGCTCTGCAGGCTGCTTGTGGCTTTCCTCAGCAGATTTTCTATGTTCCTGAAATTTCCAACTCCTTGGGTTCTCCACTGCAGTTTCACTCTCACAGCTTCACACCTCACCCTCTCTTGAGTTCCCAATAAGGACTGAGAAATATCACACAGTTTTACATTGCCATGAGGCCTTCCTTTGAAATATGAGTGGAAACCTCTGTAACCCCACAATTCTTGCTTGTAAAACCATCACTATATGGACAATACTAAGGTCTGATGCCAGTTTAGGCAGTAACTGGGCCCTCTTGGACCATGACTGCAGTGTCTTCTGAGTACTTGGATGCCTGTACCTGGAGATACACTTCTCTAGGTGGTTTCGAGTGATCAGGACACCTTGAGGATCTCTTTTCAAAGCAAAGTCTTTTCAAGGGGCTTACACTTTATACCCTTTAACTTCTGATGGGTGGGGTCTGGCCAGTTTCAGAGATGCTCAAAAGTCATCTTCCTTATTCTACTGGTGCAAAATATTTGGTCTCTTTTTAATGATGCTAATCTTTTCAACAGTCATGCCTTCCTCAGTCCCAGCTTTACATGAGATTCTTTTCTAGCCAAACTTCAAGTTTTAAAAATCTTTTTGCTTTGCTTTTTGCTACCAATTCTCACTATAAATCTGGCTAAAAGCAGCTAGCAGTACCCATATTCTGCAGCTCAGTACCATGGTCAATATTGTGCTGCCTTAAAATTTCCTTTGCCAGATTAATTAGTCTATCATCTTAAAATTCAACCTCAAATAAAGTCTCAGGATATAGATAAAATGACAGCATATGACACTTATGGCCTCTAGTCCAATTTTCTATAGAATTATTCCCATCTGAAACTGACCTTTACTGTTCTCATTCTTAGCATTCTGGTTTTCTGAGCTTCTACCAGAATCACCCATTAAGCTCTGCTCAAAACATTCGAGGGCTTCGCTAGATTGTATCTCCAAATCTGCCAGGCTCCTCCCACAAACCAGTTGGTAAAACTTCTCACCCACACAGTCAGGTACAGTCATACCAATGATCTCACTTCTCCAGTACTACTAATTTTCTGTATTATTTACCCTTCCCTAGCTTGGACAAAATATCTGGCACCTGCAATTTAAAGGAGAGGTTTATTTTGCTAAGGATTTCAGAGGTTTCAGTCCATAGAATTCTGCCTGTAAGGCAGGAAAGTCAATTCAGAAAGGCATGGAGGAGGAGAGCTGTTCACTTCATAGTGGCCAGAAACAGAGAGAACAAGAAAGGAGATCCAGAGAAAGGGAAAGGGGCCAGGGAAAACAATATACCACTCCAAGTCACACCCCCAGCCCTCCAGTGATCCACCCCCTCCAACTAAGTCCTACCTCTTAAAAGCCCATTCAGCTTTACCAATGGCATTAACCCATTGGTGAGGTTAGTGTACTCCTAATCCAATTGTTTTTTGAAAGCCACATCACTGGACACATGACACTTTGGGGGGAAATTTTAGATCTAAATCCTAACACACACCATCCAATCTCAACAGACACATGCGTACCTATATATTTCCACATACATATATATATGCACACACATTCATTAATTTACACATATGCATTCTCATCTCCCCTAGCCAATCTAATAAAATTAGAATGTAAATATTTAAAAAGAGGAATGTAAATATTCATTGGATGAGTGTGTTCATGGATATAAGTTCGTAATAGTCCATGTTAGTAGTTTGGACAAATAAATTGATGAGACTGCATTGATTGGAATAACGAACATTGGTGAGGGCATGGTTGGAAGGAGGGAAAAAAAATCAGTTTTGAACATGCTGCATTTGAGATATTTATTATGCATCCAAGTGGAAATTCTCCATGGTAGTTGGATATTGTTGAAATTTGAAATTTAAAATAAAGAACAGGACTCAAATTTTGGACCTGGTATATTACCTTCGACTACTATAATGAATTAATTCAGCTAGGGAAAATATAGATAGAGAGAAGTATTGAGGATTGAGCCCTGGGTCTTTGTGACGTGTAAAAATCAGAGTATTTGGAAAAAAGAGACCAGTGATAGAGTCACCAGTGATGTTAGAGAGAAATCAGGAGAACATGGAGATGCAGAGGCCATGAAAATGTTTCATGAATAAAGAACTGACCAAGAGATAAAAGTACTTTTGGGGGATTGAAAGATATAAGACCCAAGAAGTCCTTACTGGATTTGAAAATACACAGTGAACCTAGAAAAAGCATTTTTAGGGAGTGGTAGAATAGATCCAAAGAAAGAGGGTGGAAAGTAAGGGATAGAGCAGAGTACAGACAATTCTTTTGGTGAGTTTTGCTCTGAAGAATAGAAAATTATTAGAAGTGTTAGATGCTGGGTCAAGGAGAGTTGTTAATGGGAATAATCCAGCTAGTGAATAAAATCAATGATACAGAAAAATGATGTAAAGATTGCAAAAAGCAAAGGTCATGAATAGGAAAGAGGGCATGTGATCCTAATGAAAAAAAAATGATCTTAACAGCAGGGCTCGCTTATTCGTTTTATTTAGGGATGGGAGAGTATGGATATAATCTCTCTCTCTCTCTCTCTCTCTCTCTCTCTCTCTCTCTCTCTCTCTGTCTCTCTCCCTCTCTCCCTCTTTGCTCACTCTCCTTATTTATTCAATAACAAAAATGCAACATAATAAAGTGAAAATAATAGGTGAGCAGAGTGCCTTGTCTATTTGAGGACAGAAAGGAATGTATGAACGACTAATCTCAGAGAGTAAGAGAGAGAACAAACCATTCAAACATGACAGGCCTGCTTAGCAATAATAAAGTTTCCAGGAATTAGGTTGAAAGGAGATAAGTTAGCATGATCCTGTGTTTTTCTGTACTCATCTATTTGCTTTAGTACCAAAAAAGAAAAGAATGAAAGTTGCCTTCTGTTAAGTATTTGAGAAACAAAGACAAGGACAAAAACATTGAAGCGTGAAGTGATTGAGACTTTGACAGTTAATTTTCAACCTAATTCGCTTGGAATCCACCGAGAGGATTTGTAAAACACACCTCTTGGGGAGTCTAGATGGGTCTCGGAGATGTGAGTCTATATTTGGTTTCTGGTCTCTTGTTGGTTTGGTTTCTGCCCTCTCTCTGCTTTCTGTGCACCACAAACCAGGCAGATTCTCTCCACCACACACTTCTGCCGTGTTCTTCTTCCTTGGGTCCAGCTAACCATAGACTGAATCCCCTGAAACCATGTGCCAAATAAAATCTCTCCTTTAAATTACGGGTGGCGGGTATTGTGTCCAGTGATAGGAACACTGAATAAAGCAAGAACTAAGGAATTTAGGTAAAATAACAAGAAAATTGAAGACAAGAAGGAAAATATGACAGTGAAAGATGATAATTCAATAGGATGGAGGATCTAAGAGGTCTGCAAATAATTGTAAATGGGGTATAAGTGTATCAGCTAGAAAACTAAAATGTAGCACACTTTAATTACTCTTAATGCTTAATTTAGTTTTGCATGTATATGTTTGCACGAATATTAACAGCTTCTACATCTCTATTATCTTTAAAATCATAAAATATTTACTCAGCTGAATAAACAAGTGGCAAATATTAATATTTTGTCAAAGAATCTCAGGTGATATTGAGGTGACCAGAAAATAACTCATGGAAGAAGAGAGCATTTCCTCTGACTCATAAGAAGCAGAAAACAATTAGTAAAATTTGTTGGTGGAAGTTTGGAAAAAGATATGTCCTCTACAGACATTATTCTGTACAGTTGTATTTCTAAGAGGTATCTTATTATTGGTATTGATACATGGAAAATAAATTTAAAATTACATGAACAATTATATGATATGTACATCTCAGTAAGCCTGTACAAAAACTAAGTGGAGTATCACTCCACATAAATAATTACATTTAACCAAAATTTAACATTTTCTTTGTTAGACTCTATGTCTCTTTTTTCAAATACAGATAAATAAAATTAATGTTTGGAGTCATAAAAGGATACGATATCGTTAAGAAAAATTTTATGAGAGAAATAATGACAATATTCTGTCATGTATTTATAGTAGTGGATAATATCAGCCACAATAAGCATCTGGAACCTTTTAAAAATATGGTTAAATTAGTCATTAAAACAATGTTGGTAACCTTTATCTTGCAAAACATTGAAACACTTCATAGTCTCAGTGTATTTTGCAGTTGCCTTCTGGCCACTTACATATCCTTAATCCATTATCATCAGTAAATTCAAAGGCTCTTCAACAGTTTCAGTTGCTACATCCCCAGAGACTCCCATGACAAGTGAAATGAACTATGTGACCCAAGCTAGTAAAATTGATTTTATATTGACTCAGCCAAATCCTTTCAAAACACAAATCTAAGTAGGTCATCTCACTTAAGAGCCTTCCAGTATATTCCTACACTTGGAATAAAATCTGACCCTTATTACATGATTAATATACCTCCACACAGTCTAGGTCTGATCTCCTAGACCTTATCTCCTGGGTAGCTGGTTTTCCTTCTAGGTGACCCAGTTATACTCTTTGATGTTCCTGAAAACTTTTGTCAGCCACTTAACCATGCTCATTTTTTTTTTTTTTTTTTTTTTTTTTTTTTTTTTTTTTGGTGCTGGGGATCGAACTCGGGGCCTTGTGCTTGCTAGGCAAGGGCTCTACCACTGAGCTAAATCTCTAGCCCTCATCTTTGCCTTTGGGGCTTTGCACCTGGCTCAGCCTGCTCTTCCCATCCGAGTGACTCCCTGTGGTATGCAATTTTTACACACACACACCCCCCACTCCACCCCATGATTACCATCTCCTGGTAGTGTGATTCTCCTTCCTTTGTATATGGGCTGAATCTAAGGCCCCACTTTAAGGAATAGATAATGGCAAACTTGATGGGAAGTCAATGTTGATAGTGGCTTCTGTTTTGGGCTCTGTTTCTCTCTCTCCTGCCCTCCCTGCTCCTTCAGAATAAGGGAAGCCAGCTGCTCTGCTGTCAGTAGCCACTTAGAAAACCCCATATGGTGAGGAATTGATGTCTCCTGCCCCTAGGAAGAGCCAAGGCCTGCCAGCACGTGTGCTGGGGTCAGAAACGTCTCCTCCTGCAGGGCCTGGAGATGTCTGCAACCTGGCTGTGGATTTGTATTCTTGCTAGAGACCCCGAGTTAGTGGACCCAATTACATCCGGATTTGAACCCACAGAAACTGCAGGATAAAAATGTTCCATTGTTTTAATCCCCGAAGTCTTGAGATAATTTTTTATTCAGCCATAGGCAACTGATACACTTACTCTTTTAAATCAGGCCTCAGATCTAATATACGTTTCTCTAAGATGCTGTCAGCAAAAAGTTACAGAAAGCACAGACTATATAGTAAATATTATAGACTTTGTGGGTCATATGACCTCTGTCACAACTACCCAGTCTGTCGTGACAGCTTGAAATCAACTAGAAAATATTTGTGAATGAATGAGCATGGCTCTGTTCCATGTAAATTTTATTTACAGAAAGGCGACATGCCACCCTTTGCAAATCCCTGCACTTAACAGACATTCCGAGACCCTGGTCCAATGTCATTTATCCTGTGTGAACATCCCTCTCACTTTAGCTTGTTTGACTTATTCGTTTATTGCCCTTCTCACTGGAATGGAACCTGCCTGAGAGTATATTGCTCCCCGGGGCCCAGAAGAGTGAGGGGCATGGTGGACAGTAAATACTGAATGGGGCCCTCATTCGGGCAAGCCAGAAGAGGATTTCTCTGGTGACAAAGACCCCTGGAGCCATGCCACCAGACAAAGACATAGAGAAAGAAAAGACTAAGTCACAGCACTGCGAAGTCCGACATTTGGTGTCTGCCCTGACTGATCTATGCGCTTCCCAAGGGCAGAGCTAAGAAAAGTTGTGCTCTGATAGCAACCTCTATATAAAACTTTCTCTGGTCACCAGGCATTGTCAATTTCTACCTCCTTTCTTTCCATTTTTCTATATGGCACCTACAAATAAAATATATAATTAGTGAAGTAATTATAGTTGACAATAATAGCACCCAACTAGAAGGAGAATTACTCTAAAGAAGGATCATGCATTTGCATCTTTGTATGCCATGAGTGCTCAATAAATGCTTGTGTGTTGTAGTATGTGCTAGAGGGTGGGGGAAAGAGAGAGTTGAGGAAACAGTGAATTATATCCATATAAAACACAATGTCCAAATTATGAAAGATGTTCAGTAGCGGGTTGGCCTAACCTCTCCAGTGTCTTCTATCAGTGAATATGACACTGACGAGATAACTGTCTTTATTTTACTGATAGAATCAACTATTAGAAAACTTTATTGGACTTTTGATGTCCATATGGGTTTCAAGTCCAGCCTTCTTTTTATATTTACCATATAACTGCCATCTTTTGCTGTGGCACAAGGTACATAAATTCTCATCTTTCCTCTGAAACAGTCTTGTTTGTCATTCCCTGTAATCTTTCAAAATATTAGAGTATATAATGAAATAAGGGTATAGCTGCATACAGACATTTGGTAATAAATGTATCGTACATTCAATATAAGGTTAGGATTGCACAAAATAGTTAATGAAATTTATTCATAAGCTTGAGTCAGTAAGATTAAAATGAGTTGAATTTGGCTTTTCAGCTATGTAGCAATATGTTGGATTATACTTTATGGCGGTGGTGCACATACATTTATCCAGATAATTATATGTCTGGCTCTACAAATAATGTATGTTTGTCCTTCCAGCTTAGCAAATTACAACATGGCTTTTTTGGGGGCAGGGTATGGTTTGGATACTGATGTAACTGGCAGTGGATCTTAATCTTTACTGGTTTGATTATATATAATTTATTTTAATTGCAGAGCAGCATGGATTTCAAATTTAACTTTGATATGGCTTTCATCACAATATAATAGAGAGAAATCACACTACAATTGGTCTTTATTGCCATCGTTTGGTCTACAACAGGCCATTTGATAATTAGAATTCTGTGTTATAAAGATATTGAAAGGGGATGAAAAATTAATGACTTGTGCTGGACTTTAAATTTTCTGTTTCTAAAAAGATGCATATTCATTGCAGAAATCATTTGTGAAAATAATAAAGGCATGTGAAGTATGAAGTCACTCATAATTACAGTATATACATACATTGGTATATACCTATTTTCACTTTACTGGGAGATTTTAATATTTATTTATTTATTTATTTATTTACCAAGAACATGTATTGGTACACTGTATACATAACGATCATGTTCATCGTAGTTTATATCTGTACATGCTTGGTTTCTCTTCCTCTTCCCCACCCCTTCCTTCCACTCCCCCTTTCCCCTTATTTACAATAGCTTTATTTACATTTTTCCATAAAAATTTTCATTCTTATGTATGTGTCATATGTAGTGGCCACATTCATTGTAAGGAATTCGTATTTGTACATAATATATCTTAATTCTTTTTTTATTTAAAGCTGTTGTATGAAATTTTGTTAAACTCTTTGGAATTGATATGATGACATAGATTATCAAATATTTCTAATAGTGATCAGATTTTAGCATAAGGAGGACATTTATTTATGATATGTGGTATTTTATGTACTATTAGGTTGGGTGGTATTTTTATTTGAATTTTTATGTTTATTTATGAGGAATAATTTTTCTCTTCGACAGCTCAATCTTTGTCGGTTTTTCATTAAAGAAGATTGGCTAAATTCACTGAGAAACCTTATTTAAATGCTTCTTATGCTCTGGAATGGTTTATTTACATGAATATTATATGTTTCTCAAAAATTCAAAACAAATCACCCATAAAACTCTTGAGAACTATGTGCTTTTAAATAGCCAAATATTTGAAAATATAGTTCCATCATTATATGGAAATCATTTTGTTGCAATAGTAATCTTATATAGTACATTTCCCAAATTTCCCTGAAACACTGTAGTCCTACAGAATTGCAGAGATTTCTTTATTTCATGACACTGAATCCTTAATCTTCCAACTCGTTCTAGAACCCTGTTCTAATTTTTATAGCACACTTTTAACATCTCAGCAATTTTTCCCAGAACATCGAGAGAAACTAGCTGAGTTGCTTAGAATATGACTGTAATTATTTAGGCAGCATGATGTCAGGCTCTGGCACTGGTGGTGGATGCTCTATCATCTTTATAATTTTCTGTCTGTTCTGTTCTATACAGCAACATTTGTGATAGGGTTGATGTTAAAGACACATGGAATGGGCAAACAAATGAATTTTTTCTGTGTAACTGGTCAGTTAAGCTATTGGGAGGGTTGTCATGCTAGGAGGTAATCAGTGCTAGACAATGATCTATTTCAGATAGATTTTCAAGTATGTTGCTTTCAGGTTTCATGAAGTCCTCTCTCTCTCTCTCATATTGATTCTCTGTGTCTCTGTCTCTCTGTCTCTGTCTATGTCTCTCTGTGTACTCTTTTAAAAAAATGTGCATATTTAAATTATACAAGAATTCTTCGAGATATATATCTTTGATATATATTGGTCAAATGATCATCCAAATGAATATGCCAATCATATCTCATGCTTATCTTTTTATTGTCATAAAAGTAGTACCTAAAAGTTACTCATTTAGTAATTTTCCAGCACATCATATAGTATTATTAGCTGCAGTTCTTATGCTATACATTAGTTCTCTAGACTCCCTCATCCTAGTCAGTTGCAACTTTGTACCATGTGACCTACACTTTTCACTACCAACCTCCTCCACCCCATCCCTGGTACCCACCAATTTGCTTCCTGCTTCTACATAGTTGAGTTTTCTTTGAGATTTTACAAGTAAGTAAGATCATGCACTGTTTTGCATTTCTGTGCCTGGTTTATTTCATTTAGTGTAATGTCCACTAGATTCCTCTGTGTTGTCACAAAGTACAAATCTCCTTTTTAAAGAGTGAATATAATATATAATACATAATGTATAATATAATACATATAGATAGAGGTGTGTGCATATATATGCACAATGATATGATATATGTCACTTTTTATATATTCATCTAGGTATTTAGCATGCTCGGACTGTATCTGTACCTTGGCTGTTGTGAATTATGCCACAGTGAACATGGGGTGGAGATATCTTTAGAGGGTAGTGATTTCATTACCCTTGAGGAGGTACTCAGAAAACAGATTTCGTAGAAACTCTTCCACATATGCAACCCATTTCCTTATCATTTCTAAACATTTATATGTCATTGTTTTTCTTTAATGAGGATCTCAAAAAGTTGAACTCTTTCCATCAAACCGGGTTGTGTCTTCTATTTAATTTTAGGTTTTATCTTTATTAATTACTACTTTCCAAGTTTCTTTTGGTTTATATTAGTCTTCTTCCATAAGTTCTTTATGCACATATTCAATTTCTTCATTTGTGTCTTTTTCCTAATAATAAAAGAATTTCTTTTCCATTGCCATTGACATGGGTTGTAATTTTCCTTTGGATAGGAGTGTTAGAAAAATTTGCTTAAGTTTCTAAGTGATTAAAATATTATCCATAGGGTTTTTCTCTTCATTATAGGAATGAAAATCACATAAAATTAGTCAAAGTAAAAATCTAATGCCGTATAGTACATTCACAATATTATTCAAACACCACTTGTATCTCATTTTACATTTTTAGTACCCCAAAAGTAATCTATACTTTTCATGCAGTTGCTTCCCATTCCCCTCTCCTACAGCTACTGAAAGCTACCAGTTTGCCTTTTGTCCCTGGATTATGTAGTCCAGGTATTTCATAGCAGTAGAAACATACAATGTATGACCTTTTGTCCTGGCTTCTTTCAGTTAGCATAATATGGTATCCAAATCACCATTTGCAGCAACCAATCCAGGACGCCAAACCACAGCTCCTGTAGAAATCTTCACAAATTTGCCAGGATCTTATCAATAACTGACAGCTTTTTTGATCCCCTACCCCACCAAACAAATGCACTACTGACTTAGGACCTAGGGGCTCAAGTATTTTATGAGGCTATGCCAGGTGTGTATCTTTTCCTATCAGTCTTGAATTCCAGAGTCCTCTTTACCTACCGGTGTAAATCTTTTTTAATCTTAGAGAAGCCTTTCATTATTGCTGTTATTTTCTTTCCTCAATCTGCTCCCTCTTTTCTTATACCATTTCTTTCATTTTATAAATCTTCTGTTTTCCTTCATGATACTTTTCTAGAATTTTGTTCATTTAAAGGCATATTTGTACTTGATCTCTACTTGATCTCTCTTTCAGTTTCCTATAGATTATTTTTCTTCACTTTACCTACTGAATTATTTATTTAGGAAATTATTATTTTTACCCCAGGACATCTCTTTAGTACTTCACTAGAATCTTGGGAATTGCTTTCTTTTCTTGCTATTTTCATAATCAAAATGTCATCTGTCTCCTTCAGCAGCTGCTTTGCTCACTATGCATTCTATTTCCCTGCCTCATTCTTCATGTCTTAGTTACAGGACTCCCTTGGGCCTCTTTAAGTGGTTTCTTGAGTTTTGACTGATCACTATGTCACTGATTCTGCCAGTCTGTGCGAGCCAGGGAGGCGAGTACGCAGGCAGAACCAAAGTCTGTCTTCTCCATGAGTCCTGAGACCTCCTTTTAGGGTCTTTTACACTTGGGCTTTGGCTTGGGGATCTTGATGCTGGCTGTAGTTTCTGCACTTTAAAGAAAACCAAAATAAAATCATTTCTTTCTGTCTCTGTGCGGAACCCCACAGAGTTCAGCATCATATTTACCATTGCATGAAGGCTCCAAAATAGGACTCAGGAGGGATTTGTTTGAGAGTAGAAGAAATGGAAATAATTTTCCAGAAAGCACATTGCTGGAGTCCTTCTGTCTGTAACCAACAGTAAATAAAATGTGCATAAACCTTCACTCACTCTAGCTATTTTGAATCCACTGTCATCTCTTTAATCTTTAAAAATGCAATACTCAAAAACAAAAACACTGTCATCTCTTTAACCTTTAAAAACACAATACTCAAAAAAAGCACTTAGATGGAGTGGATTCCAAGGTTTATCTGTATCTCAACCTCTTTTTCTTCTGCTCAGAATCCTCAGCAGGTTGCTCTTGGCCTCCCAGAGATGTTTACAGGGGCAAAAAGTAAGAAGCAGGGAGTGATAGTGTTCTCCTCTTCTCAGATAAAGAGCCTGTCACACTGGTCAGAACAGGGTCTTGTAATTTCCCGCAAGCTGCAAGAGAGCCTGGGAAAGCGAGCTGCTCGCAGTTTTCACATTGACCATAGGAGCAGGATATGATTAGGTAGGCAACTGCGATGGCTTCTCATATTCCTGGAGAGTTATTGAAGGTTGAGTCATGGAGCGAGAAAAATGTCTCCAGCTACCTAATAAATCTCTTTTCCTGAATTGAGTGAAGGCTGCCTCCCTTGGCTTGGTGCAGGGTCCATCTGTAGGGGGTGATGTTGTGGACAGACTTGCCATTTTCCCAGTATCTCATGTCCTGCAGCTCTTATTTGGACCTTCTAGAATAATTCCAGCTTCTAGAATTGTTGGTTTGTATCTATTTTTGAGACTTCATAAGAATTTCATGGGGAGATTAATAAAAGGTATAGGATGTGGCTGCTGAATTAGTTCATCTCAGTCTCAGTTCTATATATTATCTTGTAAAGATGTTTTTCAGTGAACAAAAAACAGAAAGCCTGACACCAAAATCTTAGCTTCTCTGAAATGGTGAAGGACCAAGATAATGATAGGTCTTACTGTTTTGTAATGGTATATTCTTTCCTCTGAAATTTTCTGCTGGATTTTAGAATTCGTAACAAAAGAATAATTCCTTCCCTAGGTCATTGGCATTAGTGGCTGATAATGGACTTACTCCAGGATGAAGTTTCCATAGGGAGCAAGAAAGGCAAGTCAGAGTGCTAAGGTCCAATTAGAGAGACTCTGAATGCCCAAAGTACTGAACTACAAAAACAAAAAGCAAAAAGCCCACCTGTTTACTAACTAGACATAATTTTATGTGGTGAAAATAAAGTTGGGAGTGTTGTGATTGTTTGACTGTGTCATGAAGAAACTTCTGTTCCAAAGGAAGATTTTTATCTTCTCATGATAAAGTATTTGGATGAAGAAAGGTAAAATAGAGAAAACTATAGATTTAAGCTGAATCTTTCATTTGACCTATTTTTTTTTTTAAACTCTTAGGCACTGAAGAAACCATTGCGGCCTGGTACATCAATTTAGATAAGGCCAATTTGTCTAATTCCCAGATATAAAACATTCTGTTGTTTCAGTATGTTTTCTGCAGCTTGACATAACTGCAGTCATCCTGAGGCATAAGTGCCATGATTATTCTTGAGGAATCCTGGCTGGTTTTTCCTACACAGCTTCCCAGATATGTAAATAGATAATACTGTCATAGTCATGTGTGGGGCTTTTACAGGCTCTAGGGGTGCACCTGACACTTTGATCTTAAGATAAAACAGGTACATTCCAGACAGGATGAAGTCACTCCCGTGGTTTAGAGCATCCCCCAAAACCCTCATGCACTCAGAGGCTGGGGCTTTTGGAAGGTGCTTGGATCTGGGGGTGCTGTACTCTTCAGTGGGTTAATCCACTGATGAATCCATAGCTAAATGTAGTGAGGAGGTGGCTCCTGGGGTAAAAAGGCAGGTCACTTGGGCTGTGACCTGCAGGGTATATTTCCCTTCCTGGCTTTTTTCCTCACTCTGTGTTTCCTGGCCACCATGACACGTGCAGCCTTCCTCTGCCAGACCCTTCCATTGTGTCGTTTCCGCCTTGGAACTAGCTGACTAGGGACTGTAACTGTGACCCAAAATAAACCTCTTTTTTAAGTTACAGGGGTCCAGTATTTTATGAGAAAGTGAGTAATACAGTCACTTTTGTCCTGACTCATAAATATACCCCTTTTGTGACTCAAATTAGGGAAATCTTGCTGGTTTTGCTACTGCCCAGTATGAGGCTGTGATCAATAAGTCTCCCAATAGATCATACACTGGGCAGTCCTGGGTCTTCCTGCCCCTCTTTCGTGAGTGTTGCACCACTTGGGACTGGTCCTCACTCACCAGGATGCAGTTTCCCTCCAGACAGGCCAGGCTCATCTTACCGTGGAGAACTGGGTAGAAATAAACAACGCCAAACTCCACCCTAGAACTACCAAGTCAGAGCCTCATTTTCTTGACATTCCTCCATACATTGGTGTCTGAGAAATCCTGACATCGTATCTGAAAATGGAAACAGATTCCAAGTGAAGAGGCAAAACTGATTATCTTATTTCGCTCCTAGGATGATTGTGAACTTTTAACTTCCATATTACTTTCAGGCTTGTCTTTAGGTTCAGTCTTCTCTACTAGTAGAACTGCACACACCAAAAATCTCTCACCCCTAATTTTTGCCAGTAAATTCACTTGGTGCTACATTTTCAAGATTGGAAGAACTCATTTGTATTGCGTGTGAGCAGAGGTCAAAATGTGAATGCATTCCCTCAGATAGGTAAAGCATATCTGTTTTCCCAAGAATCATGGCTTGTTCTAGTTTCTGTGTGTGTGTGTGTGTGTGTGTGTGTGTGTGTGTGTGTGTGAAAGGGCCCAAGGAAACTGGAATAAAATGTCTGCATCTGAGGAAAGGACAAATCTGAAACAAAAAACATGTTGCGGGTGAGGGGGAGACCATGAACCACCCTGGGAAATTGAGATGTGGCGATTACAACCAGAAAAGTCAGGAAAGGAAGCTCAGAAGCCAAGTTTACTTAAGGTCAGTCCCAACGCCCCTTGCCTAATGCGTGTAGATTGTTCAAATAACATGTTTGATTCCCTCAGCACCTCTTTTCTGAGACAAACATCACTCATAATCTTCCAGCCTGAACTCTCAAAGAGCTAAACAAAGCAGCAACTTTCAGAAAATTCTTTCATCTTTGTGGAATATCTAAAATGTTCTTTACTTAACTTTGGTCAGTAGCCACCTAATGCTTTAAGATTACTGGATAAATGAACTGAAAACTAGATGTTCTAATGACTTCTCTTTTTTTGGTGCTGGGGATCAAACTCACGGCCTTGTGCTTGCAAGGCAAGCACTCTACCACTGAGCTAAACTCCCAGCTTCTAATGACTTCTAACCAGTTCTTCATCCTTTTATAATTTTGTAATGAACTATTTTTAAATGGTAGAAAAAGGTTTATTTTTATGTTTTGACAGTGAGGAATATTGCAGCTTTTGCATTATGCTTTCGCTCTACATAAATGATTTTTGAAAGTTTATGCATTATTTTTTCTAAAATAGATGATTTTATTTAAATGCTTTGCTTCTTTTAGATAAGAAATTAATACCACCCTGTGAATTCTTACTATGTGCCAGCTCTAGCACTAAGATAATTAAGATAAGTAGTTTAGGATGAATAGGAGCTATTTCAGCACATTTTCACATGAAAATGATTCTGAAGAAAATGTGTTCAGGAATTTTGGAACAAGCCACAGCCCAGCATCCCTTCTCCTTTCTGTCACACATATATGCAGGACCAGACATCTTGGCTCAAATCTGACCTGGAGAACTTATGCTTCTTGTTCCCTTAGCATCTCAGTTTTGGATCTTGAGAACTGTCTAGTACAAAAATTTATTGAACACCATGAAATGTATGCAAATCTGCTATTAAATCTAAGTATCTGAGTGATGCTGTAAAGAGATTTTTGTTGTTATCAAAAAGTGATGCTTATCCCACATTCCACATACTTACTTTGCTATGCAAAATTATCAGTACTTGGAACAGAAAGGCATGAAAATGATTTTAATCTAATTTCTATTGTTCTTAAATGTATGACTTTTTAATACATATGAATCTTACCTATAGACTAGACGTGCTTGTATATCTTTGACCTCTGTTCAATTGGTAAGAATATATATTCTCTTTCATTCTAGTAACATGAAAATTTCCCATGTTTCTTAGCCATTTTATTCTCAGGTTTTGTTTTTGTAATGTCTGCTCATTTCCCTTCTCCATATCCCTATTAATAAAACAATGTCTTAGCGTATTTGTTATTACATGATCTATATCTATATCTATCTATCTATCTATCTATCTATCTATATATATATATTTCTTGTTTTTTGGTCATACTGTCTTCAAAAACTTTCCCAAGTTGCAACTTGCCTTTTTTTTTTTCTGATTGCTTTCTTTGTTTTACTTTCAAATTTTAAGAATTAATTTTTATGTATCAAGCAGATCTTAGATGATGTAAGTCCAGAATTATTTCTTTAGTTATTTAATTTGAAGAGGTCATTAGCTGGAATTTGACAGAAGATATAAAACTCTTCTGCCCTGGTCTCTCAGGAGAAGGAGACATACTAAATAAATAAGTAAACAAGTGCTTTGTTTCCAGAGCACAGTTACTGTTCATTTTGTTATCTGAAAATGAACATCCTATAATTTCCATGCATTATTCAAGCATAGATAAGTGTCTGCATACATAATCAAATGGTCTGCACTGGATAAAATCCGGACTCATTTGACAAACTAGTGTGGAGCAATCTTTATAGCTTTCCACTCATTTTCTCTAATTGGAGAGAAATTTACATATAATCACAGTTTCAGCGTGAAATAGAAGAGATCTATTTTAATCACTTACTATTTCTTTTTGAAAGCTATGTATTAGAGCATTAAAATATCTATAGCTCTTTAAAATTGCCACTATTATACGCAAATATTCAAAATATTATTGAGATTATGCTGATATGTGTTATTCAAAATGTCTGTTCTACTATACATATGTCCCATAGCATTCTCTCCATATCTACATTTTCTTGCTTGAAAAAATGCTTTCTTTTCTCAAAATATACTTGCACTTTATTATTGATTTTCGAGGTTGGTATTATGACCTTTTCTGTTATTTGTTTAATAAAGAAAAACTTTGCAATTAAATAGTGTACATTAAATAATTAAATAATTTTATAAATTAAATAATTAAATAATTAAATAATAATTAAATAATTTTTTTTCAATTTCTAAATTGAGCTTTGTTGGGCCAAACTCAGCAGTAGTAGATATTATTGATATATTGGGTTGCCATGGAAAAGTTATTTAAAACTGGAATTTGAACTTTTTAAATGTATTGAAGATAACATTTGCTCTCGGAATTTTCTTTAATTATGAGACTTCTTCGTAGAATAATTGTGCATACATACTATCAGAATTCTAGTTCTTGTGTCACATTGTTGGGCATAGTTTTTACATGGCTTACTTTTTACAAAATTTTCAGTGACAAGCAGTACTCCTTATATTTCCCTTCCTAGAGGCTACATACAGATATGGTGGGCACTCAACCAATGTTTGATGAATATCTGACTCTCTACATAAGTTGATGTGGGCATGTTTGAAATACCTAAGCCTAAATATTAATTGAACATATCTCCTTCTGTCATATTTAATGAGCTTATTAACATGTTGGTAGCAGAATTTATTCTAGGATATTCAAGAATGGAAAAGCAGAAGCTTTAGAAAGTAACCCATATTTTACACAATTAACTGCCGCCATGATGTCCAACATTATGACGGTAGGATGAAACATTGTTTTGGATTCAAAGGAAATTTCTCCATATAATGTTTCTAATTAACCAAAGGTCTAGATGGGGAACCCCCAAATTATGGTTAAAATTAGTATTTCTAGGTACAGTCTGGAAGCTCAGGGGACTAAAGAGGCATGCCAAATGGATTACAGTTCTGCTTCTTATATTAGAGGATTATAGAATTCTCTATGCTGATGTTTGCAACTCTAAATTGATATGAGATTCTTTTCTGCTGTGTCCAGAGATCATGACATGTCAATCATTTCAGATTTCCATCGAATGTTAGATTTTAAAGTTCAGAAATTGTTTTAACACTACTTTTCTGTGTAAAATTATAAGCCAATTGTGCAAAAGTTTTACAAGAATAAAATAAAGTATAAATTTAAATGTGTGTATGTGTAAGAAATGAGGAGTATTCCTACTTATAAATGCTGAATCAATTTCTACAAATGAAATCCACCAGAATATCAGTTTTTAACAAACCATGGTAGAGGGAAAGTGGTATAGAAAATAAAGAGACTGTGTTAAGTAACTTTTTGACAGGAAAAGTATCCCTTTTTTCTTAGAGCTATTTAATTGCTCTAGATTGTTGAAGCACAATTTTGAAGTGATTTGCAATGTATATATAATACTGTGTCTTTTTTCCCCCTAGATTTAATGTTTCCTCTTCATTTCCCCCTCCTAGTTTCATGGTTCTTCATGAACCATATGTACTCCTTCAAAGAAAGAAAAACAATTCTACCCTCTGGATGGAAATCTGCCTGAGGCTTTGGTATTCACAGCACAGCTTGGTTCATCTAATACTGAGCTGGGAGTAAGTCAAGAATGTTTCATAATTTTACCATTAAAACACTCCTGGTTCAAAGTTTTGAAATCAAGTGGAACTACATAGTTTCCTGTCCTTCAAACAGACGAACAAACTAGGCAGATGCTGTATCAAAATTTCCTGCTGTTCATAAACAGAGTAGGACTGCCTCCTGGCCCCTCACTGATGACTCGCCTACTTTGTGAGTGACTGTGAATATTTATAAATGACAAGTTGTAGAAGCCACTAACAAAAACCTGTGTTTTAAGGTCAACTATTTTTTATCTCTGATCTCTGAATTTGGCTTGGATACAGAAGTAGCAGATTTAAGGTAGAAATACTCTTAATACAGGAGACGCATACTCAATATAGGAAACACATGGCATCTCATTAGAATACCGCTGTTGGAGATTCCTCATGGCGTTAGCAAAGTTAATGGATGCCCTCAGAACAGGCCTGCTGGGCTAATGGCTCACTGACAGAGGGCTCCTTGGTTTATAAAACCGATAAAGTTCAATGATATCAACTGTTCACAGAAGGAGTACATAAATCCAGCAAGCAATATGATTTCATTTCATTGCTCAGAAATTATACACTTTCAGGGATGATAAACTCCGAAGAATTTGACTTAGTTTGTGTGCAGAACATATTTTGCTTCCTAACACACATTCAAATTAAGCCTATGGTATAAATCAATGCACGCTTGAATTTAGATTGTAAAGGAAATCACTTCCAAAAATAATCTTCTGACCAGTTAAATTATATTACTATCCTAAATTTATAATCATTATGACTCAGTAAAAAAGGGAACTAATTTTATTCCCTAAAGGCATTCTTCTTAGGATTAGTGGCTGATGCCATCCAAAGGCTGCCATCAATGTGCTCTTCCGGGTATCAGTAGTTCTACTTATAAAGTATCTTGTGAGAGTTTCAAGGTTAAGGGATCTTTGTCTCTGACATTGGTTGATATCACTCTATAATTCTGTATTAACCCAACAACAGAAGTAATTTTTTTTAGAAAGCTAGATTTGTCCATTGAGCAGCTCAATCTAATCCCCACCTTCTGAGGTATTTTTCCCAATATATAGACATGTAATAGCTATAAATGTAAATGCTTTGAATATGAGAGCAGATGATCATATTTGCTATTGGACGGGGCCAATACAGGGAGAGTGGGAAATAACCGGCTTCCTATCATACTGTATTCCTCAAGGCAGCAGCTGTTAATGGCAGTGAATTTTGGGGAACAGTCTATAGAGAGAAACTTGCTGACTCACCTTCTCTTTACCTAATGGAGAAATGCAAATCCAGGATATGTTTTGGGAGAAAAATGGGAGGTACAAAGGCAGGGATAAAACGAGGACAGAGAAAAATGATGTGCAATTGGAATAAGGGGTTTTATACCATTTTATTCATATCTGTTTGGTCTACTTCGCCAACTATAGGCCATTTCTGTGTACATGGGATGGTGAGAATGATCACTTTGGATACAGAGATCCACCTTTTCTATCATTAAAGAATTTATGCTCAAGTTGAGACGAAGACAAGCAAGCATCATATGCAGAATGAGCAGTACAATGAAAAAGACAAGTACTGTGTGCTGGGTGCACAATAGAAAGTCTAGGGAAGGCTGTCTGTAGGAGGGCATCCTCGCCAAGTTTAATGTTTAGTTAGAAACTAGTTAGACAAAGAAAGAGTAAGTGGTTTTCCAGGCAGTGGAAAGGGCTTAGGAAATGAGTATGAGGGAAGCATGGAATGTTTGATGAGCTCCACATAATTCGCAGCACAATGTATGGTGTGGGAAAAGTAAGAGGTGAAGCTAGAGGTAGAAGAGGATCTAAACAATGAAAAGTTTTGTGTATTCTGCTGAGGGCTCCATATTTTACCCTGAAGGTAATGGGAAATCTTTGGAAAAGTTTACTAATGATCACCTTTGAAAGCTCAAAAAACTATCTGGGAGCAGTAGATGGAAGCAGGGTGATGTGTAGAAGGTAGAAGGTTATTGGAGTCCTATCTATAAAGGATGATCAGGACCTGTACTGATGTGGTAAAGTGTGGGAAAACAAGGGGAGTAGACAAGGTGGACTTGGTAGAATTTCGGGTCTGATGATCTTGATAAAGATGTTTAAATAACAATTGCTGTGGTAGTTGAAGACATAGAAGTAACTAATTTCATTTAGAGGAAGTCTACAGAATGGAGAACAAATTGTAGATGAGAATGAAATCTCTGATATCTGTGACTTTTTTTTTTTTTTTTTTTGGTTCCGGGGATCAAACTCAGGGCTTTGTGCTTGCAAGCAAGTGCTTGCTCTACCACTGAGCTAAATCCCCAGCCCCTGTGACATCTTTAAAGAAAGTTGTTCTTGCTCCTACCTCTTTTTACTCTTTTTGATCATTTAAAAAAGCAAACACAGTACACAAAACTAAAGTAAACTATAGTTATTGGGAGAATGAAAACAAAAATTATTGAATATTTATAATTATTGAATAACTGCAATATTTCTACATATATTGTCTACAATATAACTTACTGTAGACTTGTGAATGAGAAATACCATGCTCTCATTTTTAAATGATAGTACAGGGTGAGAGAAATTGAATCCCAGTTTGTATGTTTAGTACAAGTTGAAACTGAGACACAGATCCTCAGGTGCTATAATCAACTTTATGCCTTGCCCAGTTGGATGTGACCATGATAGATGAAGTAATAAATGTAGTCCTGACACTGTTAGTCTCAGTGTTGGCAAGAAATCAGCCTTTCTGTCACCCGGACTACTTGCATTGCTACATATCTTAGTTCAGTGAATTCTCTCAGATCATTTATTTTATGTTATCTCTTTGTATTATACTTAATAATCTATTATCATTTTAGGTGGCTTACCAAATACAGTGTAGGATGTGTATCCACCAGTACACATGTATGAAAGGTCTTTATCCTCACGGATCATGACAAAAGTGTAGAGGCAAACTAAAAAAGATATATAAGACTCTTTCAGAGACTCCATTAAAAAAATACAAGTATAATAAAGTTTTACCATGGGGAGTACTAGTTAGATTTATAAGAGCCACATTCTTAAGTAATATTTCTGTGACTCATCTGAATCAGAAATATAACTTTTTTTTTAAAGTAGGAGGAGGGTTGAAGTAGGAGCAATGAGTCAAGTTTTCTTTTTCTACAAATACTCTCTGCTCCAGAGGGGGCTCATCCACTGAAATGGAAGGGAATAGGAATTGTGGTTCCTGGGAATTCCTTCAACAAGAGTTATTGGCTATATGAGAACATGTTTGTTCAGGCTCAGATTTTCAGCTTGGCACAGCTATAAAATGAATTAAGCACCACTGATTTCTCGTAGACAATCCTTTTCTCATTTTATATTTAGATTGGACCATCCATAAATTATGCACAATATGGCACAGCTTATCTAATTTACATAAAATTAACTCTGACTTTTGTGATTACCTGGGAAATAATTTTTCTGGGACATTAATCATGTTCAGCATCCCACACTAGCCTGTAAATTACCAAGAGCCAAGCAAAGTTCCATTTTACCTATGTTGATGTCCAAAATATTGAATATATTACAAATTATCTTCAAAACATCAGAAATATTTCTAAAATTATATGAGATCCTTTTTTTCTGACTTTCAGTTTAGAGTATAAAACTAATATTAATGAAGTGACTTATTTAGGTATTGTATTCCTTAATAAGCCACAGGTTAAGAAGAACTGGAGGCTGGGGATTTAGCTCAGTGGTTAGAGTGTTTGCCTTGCAAACACAAGGCCCTGAGTTCGATCCCCAGCACCAAAAAAAAAAAAAAAAAAAAAAAAAAAAAAAAAAAAAAAAAAAAAAAAAAAAAAAGAACTGGAGTATAGTAAATGATAGTAAATGTAAGAGAGGAAAACTTTCTGCCTTCTTAGGGTCTGTGGCTGTTCTGAGAATTAAACTGGCATAAAGCAGATTAACAGGAAAAAAAAGCATACAAATCTATTTAACATTTTTTATATTTGCATGAGAATCTTCAAAAGGAAAATGAAGATGTGAAGAAACTTTTAGGTCCCAAAGCGTACATAGCATTTTACAGAAAGAATACGCTGTGGATGGAGATGGGATAAAACAAAGGGACTTTCGGCAGTCAATTGGGGAAGAGATTTGGAAACATGAGGGGGAAGAGGGAAGAGAAGAGTCATGTCAGCAGATTTGCTTGTACCTACTGGGCGTGGCCTCTCAGTCGCTGGGGTGAGAATGACCCTTCCTGGTACAGGGAGACACTTTTCTTGTGAGAAATGTTAGAATATACTGCTAGGGAGCAGTGGGACGATCAGAGAGCACTTCCTGCCTTCTGTTCAAAATAATCAATAAGCCAAAATGGGGTATTCTAGGGTAGCATGTTCTGATCCCCTTCCTAATCTAATTTGACTCTTCGACATTTTGAGAGATGAAGACTCTTTCTTTCTATACAGTAATTTCTATACAGTAATTTCAATTTAGTCACCTGAATTTTAACTATACAGTATTTCTTTCTATACAGTAATTTCAATTTAGTCACCTGAATTTTAACTTTTAAAAGTTATGGAGAAATCACTTAAGGATGCAAAACTGAAAAATTCCCTCATTCCAGTTATTTTTTCTCAATAAAAGGACACTATCAATGAAATTGATCTTCCAATATAGAACAAAATATTTCACCATTCTTTTCAATGTTACAGTGAAGTAAAAATTATATTGCCCTTAATTTATATGCTTTCTCCCAAGAAAGTAAAGCCTGCAAGCTTCAAAAAGGCAGACTCTGTTCGTTATTTTCCAACTTGAATTACCAGTGTCTATCAGAATCCTGAACTATTGTTGGTTGTTTGGTTGAACGAATGAATTATATAGATTTTCCTAGTTTAGAAAAGAGTTTAGATTCATGGTTTTTCGTATTTATTCTGCTTCTGCTGCAAATTATATGTCCTCTGTGACTTCCAAACTAGTGCACCTCTCCCAAGTAAACATGCCTGCAGAAGATGTTGTGGACAGCTACCCTCTGTTGTGGTGGAACAGTACTTCTGGAGATAAATGCAGGGTTTTGTAAGGAATGTTGTGGTCACTATGCTTACCTAGTTTATTCTATCAAATCAAAATATATCTGCAGAGTATCATGGTAATTTTGTTCTCATTTATCACTATGTACCATTTTTTTCACTACAGTATCCTGTTGACTCTTTTGCAATAACACAACTCTTTAGCCACCAATGCATTCTAGTACAGTTTTCTGTCTAAAAAGTTAGGAATTTTCTAGGCCTTTAAAATTTATGCTTTCCACATTTTCATCTATGTGTTGCATGGTATAAGCACATTCCACTTTGAAATTCCAAATAAATTGACTGCGGTGGTTGAAGATATAACAAGAAACTCATCTTTAAATGATTTCAAAAAAGAACTAAGGGCATTGTAAGAGAATGGAAAAGAGAACAATGTTTTTTAAATTTAAAGATTACCTTTTGAAATAAAGAAAACAGACTTTTTTAAAATTTAGGATCAGCATATAGTTTCACAGAGCTGTTGGTTCTCATTTTAAAGGGTTTAGCACCCCTCCCCCACAAGTCACATAACTTGGTTATTATAATGAATGATAATATAATTTTGTCACCACAATATTTTCGAGGGAATTAATTTGATGTTATTCAGAAGTCATTTTGTTCTTTTGAAGCCATGCTGGGTTACATCCCAGTTCCTGACCAAAATAATGATTATCAAACTGCTGGATGAGTCTCTGAAAAATTGAAAAGGATTTTAGAAAAGTAGATAAATTGTTATCTAAAAATTGCCCTCCATTTATCTGTTTTAAGACAATGACTATTGCTTTACTAATAAAACATGAAGATGATACAGAAAGTACAGTTAAAAATTGGGATTACTCAAAATTCCACAGCCAAAGGTAGGAGAAGAAATACCATGTAATACAATTCTACAATGTTTCCTTTTTAAAGGTCATATAAGACTTTTTAAAATTTTTATAACACTTCAAAAGCTAACAATAATAAAGAAACGTGACTTCCAGATTAGACCCATATAGTTACGGGTCCTGGCTATACAACAACTCTTGTTCCTTGTGTGACCTAAGGAAATTTATTCAACCTCAGTGAGTGTCAATTCCCTTATCCATAAAACGGGAATATAATAATACCTGCCTCATTGGTTTGTGGTTTGGATTTTAAATGTTATTGCAGATAAAGAATTTAGCATGGCTCCTCACACACAGAGCACCTTCAACGGCTATGTGCTATTATTAAGGGAAAGATATTCGGAATTTTTAATCTTTTATAGATGTGTTCAAATTGTGTATATGCTACAAAAGATTTAAAAAAAAAAAAACAGTAGGACCATGAACTATCTACTAGTATAAATTCTGACACAATTCAGTGCTTGCCCAGGAAGGGATGAACGTTTACTTCTGGAACATATCTAGGATTTCTGGATTCTATCAGAAAAGAACAACTAAATGGAAATGCCAAAATATAGACCGACAACTGATTCTGAAATGTTACCTATGTCTGCACTCTAATTTTTCCTTAGTGCATGTGATTTTTCCCTGTTGCGTGCACATCCTACTCACTGGTTCTTCTCACTCAAGAGACTGAATTTTCTCTTCTGAAATTGCTAAAACCTTAGTCCGTGCGGGTGTGTGTGTGTGTGCGCACGTGTGTGCAAAAGGTGCTTTTCCTTAAAGAGTCATTGTAATACTGAACTAAGGAAGATATGGCCTTGCGGTTTGGGGATGACATTGAGGGGTGTAATATAATTGGAAACAAGACAACATACATCGTGGAGCAGTTAAACTAGTCGATTTTTAATGAGTAAGAATACTATTTCCAAGTTCTAAATCATTCTCCAAAATTGATCAATAACAAATATAAAAAGTTAATCAAGGTTTAAGGAAGAAGATAAGTGTATTTTAGTTACAGTCTAAAAACAGATTTTAATAAATCCTTATTTAAAAATTAATTGTTTTCTCTTTAGTAAAGATAAGGAATAGGAATGTTTAAATGCACCAGGGCAAAGCATACTGTGGTTGTTTATAAAAATGAGATATGCAAGGATGCAGCGACAGAAAAGTTTCTATGATATAGTGGTTTAAAGAAGCAGAAAAGAGAATAGTAATGTAAGTTGGCTAATGTGAAAAAAGTAAAACTGGATTTTAAGTGTTCTTCCTTTAATAGTTTATAACTTTAAGTTTTTTTTTTTTTAAGTGCCTTCACCCTACATATACAGGTCATTTTTCAGCTTAGGAATGTCTTCTTCTAGTCTGTCTTCAGTTTTCTTTTCCTTAACATAGCATGATGGGCAGTGAAGAAGCAGGAAAGAAAAAGGAAAATTTGTTTTGAAATTCTGCTGTAATAATTGCTATCATATATGAGGGCCCTCTAACTGTCAAGTTGTTGTAAGTAACACTCTTTATGTTCTCATTTGGAGCCTATGAAGAAGGTGTTATAATTATTCACATTTTACAGATTAAAAAGTTGAAGTACAGAGCTGGTCAGCAACTTGCTCTAGTGTCCCAGCTTTGAAGGAGGGCAAAGGAAGGTTTGAACCTAAGTATTTTGACACCAGTCCACACTACAATTAAGCATTTACCTGAGAACTTCCTTGTAGTTGCCCCATTTCATCCTATACTTGATTTTCTCTCCTCCAATTTTTATTTTTATTATTATTATTTTTTTTTTTTTTGGTGGTGCCGGGGATTGAACTCAGGCCCTTGTGCTTGCAAGGCAAGCACTCTAATCACTGAGCTAAATCCCCAGCCCCTCTCCAATTTTTAAAATCTGTTCTATTATTTGCTTTTTTTAGAGGAAGTTGGAGGGTTCCTCTTCTCTTCCAGTTCAGAGTGAATAACGATTTATCATTCTTCTCGTTGATTTGTTTTTTTAAAAAATCACTTCAACTTATTATTTCCTGTAGAATGGATTTTAAAATATACTGTTACTTTTATAAAGAATAAATTGAAGGTTTTTCTTATGGTGACTGTCTCACATTTAATTTCGTCCTGTTTTCTTCTCATATATATGACTATTAGACTCCATTATGATGTTTTAAATTGTGCTTAGTTATACATGCGGATTGAAAGTGAGCTGAGTATATGTGCTAGAATAACTAAGAATTCCCCCTGTCTCTCTGTCTCTGTCTCTTTTTCTGTCTTTCTCTCTCTCTCTCTCTCTCTCTCTCTCTCTTTCTCTCTCTCTCTCTCTCTTTCTCTCTGTGTGTCCTCTCTCTTTTAGAGGCAGAAAGCAAACATGGCATTGCAGAGGCCGGGGGATATATCCCAGTCTGAGGGATCTGGGTTGAATCCTCCATTCACAACAAAAAGGACATAATATGAAATCAATGACAGAAGCACTCACACATACTTTATGTATTTAGGGCAAAAAGAGAAACTTGGTGCTATATTAAGGTGTTACCATAGAAATAATTAACCAAAGTTCTAAGTTACCTCTGCTGTTCAGGTTTCTTGTGTTTCCTTCCATTTTATTCAGAAATTTAGCACCCAAGACCACGTTCCAATGTGACAACTCCTCTTTATAGGAGATATTTTCCTTGTGTTTCAATTTTTCCCACAGCAGATAAACTCAATGGAATTCAAGATATATTTTAAAATAATTCTTTACATTTCTGTCAGCATTTTTCAGTGAAAGTGTGACGGGCAAACTGGCTGGGCCATATTCCATAATTACTGCTGTCTGTAGACTTCAAGTTGAGATAGAATTGTTTCTGCATATATAGTTGTCAGTGCAGCTGTGATTCATTCATGTTACAATACAACAGCTAATCGTGTATGGGCTATTTAATCAAAAACAACATTTTAGCAAGACCAAAATAGCCAAGGCAGGGGAAAAACTTAGTTATATAACAATGTTAGAACTTTTTTTGGAAGCAGCATTCAAAAAGATTATTCATTTGTATAGCTTTGTAAGCCAAATAATAATTATGGCGGCATTGTTCTGTTGTCCATATTGTCCAAAGCTGGAATGGTGAGCCAGAAAGAGAAAAGTGAATTATCCTTCATTATCTTGTTTGATTTGACCCTTTAAATGGTCAATATTGCTAAATTGCCCTTTGGATGGGAAGAAATTAGATACTATCATGTGCTGCTAAAGGTCTCTTTTCATGGTTGGATGTGTTTGAATTCATGAGGCTCAGAATGCCAGGCTAAAGTAAAGATAATTACGAATGCAATTATTAGTCATTTAGGCCATCGACACAACACGCACAAATGTACCATTCACTCAGAAATCTGCAAGGGAAATTGATAAGCACTGAACAGAACTCCAGGAGCTAAAGTAAACTTGATTGGAGAGAGTGAGACTTAAGGTATCTATCCTGATATTAACTTCTGTACCAAATGTATTTCAATTAAACTAGTTGCCCTTTCTTATGCCTTTGTAAAAAACCATGAAACCTTGGCATTGTCTCTCTGGATGATAATCCCATGGATTAAGCCTGGTGTTATACAAATAAAAATTAGTTTGAAGTTCAGCCTGACTGGATACTTGAATAAATTTGGTGAAATATAACAAGTCTTTCTTACAATAACTTCTGTTATCTTCTAACAAAAATGATTTGATTGGATAAAAGAAACATTCTCTAGGTAGTAACCTATCTCAAAGGTTTTCCTTTCACGTTCTCCAAAACAGCACACACTACCTACTTTGAGGAAGTGTCTCTCACCTGTTTTTGTAGGATTCCTTATTGCTATCCCTTCCTGTTGATCACGGGATTAGTTATGTATTGATCACGTGCCCCACCTGGAACAGTCATGTTGCTGAATCACCAGGCACACAGCGATTGAAGCCAGGCCCAGTGTAAGGCCTGCACAGTGATAGAAACCACCGTGATTCTTTCAGAGTTACATACAGGTAATGAAACAATGTTCCTTCTAGCCATGAATAAAAGTGGCCTAAAGTCGGTGGAGTTCTAGTACCTATAACACGGATAGGGATAAGAAATTGGGTAGGTGTGGGGTGAGGAAGGCGGGGAGAGGAGACCAAGGTCATTCTTTCTGATCAGATCACTGGGTTCCTGGAGGCCCTGATGGTAGCCTAGGCCTTACACATCTTCATTTCAAACGCCAATGCATTACTTTTATTCTGAACATCTTCCAATTTAAGTTAATGTCACAATTAACTGAATAATGTCACTAATTACAGACAGCAACCTAATTAAACCACATCTTTACAGAATTAGAATATTTATTTTGGTATCTGATAATATTTCTCATTTTGTTGATGTAATTGTAGGACTTAGTACTCAATTCCTTTGGGAATATGCAGACATCTTGTAGAGAAATACATAGCTAAGAGGGAAAGTCATGGTAAATAATATAATGATGCATTCTAAGTATTCAGAGTATATATTAGTATATGAGTAAATGTATTAGTATGTTAGTGTATTTTGTATTTGAAAAATTTCAGAGTGTGGTCTGCATTATGCTAAAGCTAAAGCCCACCAGTGAAATGTAAACAATATTGATATTCAAGAAAAGCACATCTGTAGAAATAAAAGTCACTAATGTTGAATGCTTCCCAGGTGTTTTTTCACATATGTTATATAGTTCTATCCTCACATCAGCCCTATGAGGTAGACATTATCCTCATTTTGCAGGAAATAAGTTTCTGTGAGGACAAGTAATTTTGTGCAAGGTCACAGAGTTAGTAGCTCTTACACTGTGCCACATGGCCTCCAATAATATATGACCATCTAATTACTGAGCTTGCAGGTGTTTAATTTAGGGAAATTATAGACATTCTGTAGCATGCACAACTAATTGGAAAAATAAAAGGAATTTCCTTTGAAAATTGTATGAAACATATAAAAATTAATTTGATCTCTGGGTAAGGAGAGAAGAACCTGAGAATTTTGTTAAAAGGAGATTGTTGGCTTTTGAATATAAAAAAAATTTCAGATGATCAAAATTATATATGTTGAAAATAATTTAGGACAAATGTTAATACAATTAATACACAAGGAACTCATACAAATGGGTGGAAAGGTAAATCAGTAGCAAAATAAGCAGAAGACATAAGTAGGTGATTCAAAAACAAGTACACTAAACATCTGTGAAACCAAGTTCTGTATTTAATTACTAAAAATGCATATTAAGTTAATAAAAGTATCAGTAGTTTACTTAGCAAAATGGAAATATTTATAAAATAACATATTCCACCAGATTACTCAGAAGTGGTAGTTGTGGGGAAACAGAGCTTCCAACAGTTGCTGGAATATAAACTGGTACCCTGGACTGTGGCAGTTTTTGCAGTTTGTATCAACATCCGGAAAAATGAGCCAACTCCCTTCTGCCCGGTCATGAACATTCCAGACACAAAATAGAATTTCTGGCTCTTAAAAGTGGACAACCAGTGATATAGTCTGAGCATCTCCCAAGGTTCATATGTTAAAGACCTAACTCAGGACCTAAGCCTGTGACTGTATTTGGAGAGAAGCCTTACGAAGAGTTGATTAAATTAAAAGGAGCCCATTAGGGTGGGCCTGGATGCAATCTGACTGGAGTCCTTCTTCAAAGAAGAAATTTGGACACACAAACAACCACCGAGGGTGTGCACACAAAAACAGAGGAAAGACCCGTGAGAAAATTGCAGAAGCAGCCACTGCAAGCCAAAGAGAAGCCAAACCTGTGGGCACCTCTGTTCTAGGCTTGAAGCCTCCAGCACCTGGAAAAAATAGTTTTTTAAGCCCTTGAGTCTGTGGCGTTTTATCATGGAGGCCCCAGTAATTTAACCCAGTTAAGCTCTCTTAAACGGCTCATCGCACACTTCTGTCTGCTTCCACGTACGTGGCCGCCTCCTGAGGATACACACTGAACCCAAGCCAAGCCTGGGGATGGTTTGCATTTTCTTTTTCTACTTTTCTTCATTATGGACAAATTTTTCTATAATTCCAATGTATTTTTGTTACAATCTAAAAATAAAACTGTTTTTAAAACAAACAAAAATAGCACCCAAGGTTAAAAAGTTTAATTTGAGCTGTTTCCTTATGTTACAAAAATGCCTTTGTTCACCAAATCATAAAGTGCAATTTGACAAAAGCCTGTATATATGAAAGATGATATTACCTTTTAACATATTACATTTATAGTGATATTAACATTTAATATATAATATTAACTTATAGATTAATAAAAAAGCAAAAACAAGTCTTCATGTGTTCTATTTAACTGATAACATTCCACGTATTTAGCATTATCTACATATTTGACTCCAGCATAATGAAAATAGTTGTGATTTGAACATCAATTTTGTTGCTTCATCGGTTATATTTCTGGTGGTTCTTCCTCACTCCAAATTTTGCAATTATATTAATTTAAACCTTTTAAAAAATAAAGCTTCTATTAGCTTTTCATAAAATATCTTCACTGTGTATATAAACTGAAGAGCCAAATGTTGAGAGACTGATGAGGAGGGTGAGAAGAGATTTGAAAGTGAGAATAATTCCAATGGAAGTACAGCTGCAGGAGAACATGGATCATTAGAAAAAACAGCAATGACAGAGGCGATAAAGAAATACAATATGGGGGAGAAGGATCAAATTCAGGATACAGAAGAAATAAACTTGGTTTGGAGGAAACGAATCAAGATTTATGTGCCTTTTGATCAAATGTCAAAGTACAGGATACAGACAATAAGTAAGTGACCCCACGAGCAACTGAAATATTTTAGTTTAGTCCCAGCTGACATCCCCAATGACATGTCCTCACTTATCATTGGAAAAGAAAATCACTGAAAAATGAAAATGACATTATAAATCACTTTGCCCTTCACCAATCAGCATCTAACCTTGATACGCTTGTGTGATAAAAAGTAATGGTTTAAGGCACGAAACTCTGGGAACTGTAGGAACACTGAGAAAAGGATCTTTTTAGCAAACCATTCATTCTAAATGGATTTGAAATAGTATACTACCCAGCTACGTACTGAAATAGTTTCTTCACACAGAATGGTACTTGGGTTCTCTGTCTATGCCTTCACATGTGAATGCACTGGACCCCTTCTGCAAAGGTAGTAAAATGATGATTATGATGATGATAGCTACTGCCATTTATTAGGCAGCTTTATGTGTTCCAACAAGGACGAAGAGTGAGGAGAAGGGGAAGAGGAAGTGAGAGGAATAAAGATCTGCCATGTATAGATCTTAATAACTCCAATCAATGTAAACATATGCCATAACAGGAGCTAAAACAAACAATATCAATAAGTATGTAAAAAGTGATAGGGGAGCCAGAGGAGGAGGAGGAGACAGGGGGAGGGAAGGCGATTAGGAAAAAAAACGAGCTATAATATGTACATGTAACTACTCTCCAAGATGATTGTAAGGTGCGTGAATTGCAAAGATGTACTAATAAATTAAAATTTAAAAAAGAAAGAAAATTATAATAGTGCAAGAGCAAATAAATTTACAGTTGAGGAAACTGAGCATCCAAGAGTTCAAATACTTTGTTCCGAGTCTCAGACCTGGCAGGTGGGAGAATGGAATTTGATCACCAGTCTGCTTGACTCTCGCTTCTCATCTGTCACCACCTGCCTGCTCTCTTTACCTTCTTCCTTTTCCCTGAAAACACTGATCTTATTCCTATCACATTTACTGGTCTCTCTGCTCAGAAAATTTCTGCTCAATTTTTCTTTTGATTTGTTCCTTTTGCCTCTTATCTGCCAAGATACCACTTTTTCAGAAGGTTTTTGTGTGTACTCCTTTTAAAGTAGTACAGTCGCTACCATGTTACATAGTTTCCTTTTCTTTATGATGCTTAACATTGATAGTTTTCTGTTTTTTATTTGTGAATATACCCTTTCTCCAGCCCTTTCTCCTCACCAAAGTGTATGAACAGTCACCCCTAGAACAGTCCTTCACACTTACAAGATGCCCAATCGATATTTGAAGAGTAAATACACGAATCTTGTTTAATCCAAGAGCTATTTAAGGAAGGCATCATTAAATTTAATTTTATTTACATTTGAACCTCACTGGCATTCATAAGGAGAAACTATATTTGCAATGACCACTTTGTTAATATGGACCAGAGCTGCAATTCAAAACCTGGAATTTCCTGGAGGAAGGTGCCAGAAGACCTGTAAGCCCCGGTAGCTACCATGGAAGAAATGTCTTCTTAAAAAATGAGTTTTGATTACTTTGGAGTTGTCCTAGCTTAGAGACATAATGCAAAGTAAAGAACAGGAAATCATTAGTAAGTTACTGCAGATGTAAAGTTTCACATCATAAAGACAAATATAAAATTCAAAGGGAATAAAACTACTGTTGCTTAATTTTCAAAAAGTTTGAAGACCTGTCAGTGAATTTCAGAATTTATCTTTTAGGACTAAACTATAATTCTGTGCTTTTTCACTTTACTATTTATGAGAGAATTTCCATTTTGAAGCTATTAGTATTTTTAAGAATTGCATTTAAGGTAGGGTAAAATGAAAAGATAATGCTAACAAAACCAAAAATAATTAATTTGTTAACTGATACCTGTATCCATATCTGTGTTCTCTTATCTCCATATAAAAAGGTATGAATTTGAAGAAGAAGAATCAGAAGGAAAGTGAGCAAAAAAATTTCCAATAACCAATTCCGCAGAAAAGTAATCTTTGTCAGAGTTAGAAAACCGAAGCTGTTCAAATTCCAAAAACTGAGAAGAATATAAAATTATTTGCAGATTGGTGTATTGCTTCCAGAAGGAAAGATGTATGACGTTAAAAATTACTGTTGGGCTCGTTTTCTACAAGCCTGGCAGCACCTAGGGCGCAGATGGGAGAGGCGGCTTCCATCCCTCCTCGCATTAGTTGTACCTTCCATCTGTCTCCACCTCTGTCCACGATAGGATTATTTTACCTATGTAGATTTCAGCTTCAATTTATGTTGTCAGGTTTTGTGCTATGTCTAGGAGCTCCCATGGTTACATAGTAAATGTGCAAAAATTTTTTAAAAAAATCTATGTTCACTTGATTTTCCTAGAGGAGACATTCAAATTGAAAAGAGAGAGATTTCTTTCCCTTACGAGCTATTTGTCTAAAATCACCACATATAATATGTATAATAGTCTACTCTTTTCTTTTTTCCCATCTATAATTATCATATTCAGGATAATTTTTCATAAGTCTATGTAAAAGTATTTATACTAAGGCATATGGAAAGATAATCTGCAAAATAAACCACATTAAAGTAAAGTTATTTCTGGGTAGTTTTTCATTAAATTTGTTCAAGATTTGTCCATTCTTTACGTTTCTGTTTCTTTTTCTTTCTTTTTTTTTTTTTTTTTTTTTTTTTTTTTTTTTTTTTTTTTTTTTTTTTTTTTTTTTTTTTTTTTTTTTTTTTTTTTTTTTTTTTTTTTTTTGGTGCTGGAGACCAAACTCAGGTCCTTGCGCTTGCTAGGCAAGCGCTCTAACCACTGCGCTAGATCCCCGCCCCCTACTTTCTTGATAATATCATCTTCCTTTAAATACTAACGCCATATAGGGCATACAGTAACAGCAAATGTGTCCGATTTGTTGGTTTGCGATTAATTTTAAGTGCTTTATATGAATCTTGGCAAAAATTCTTTGTTATTCCTGTTTCAGGGCTGATTAAACTGAGGCAGAGAGGTGTAGGGAATTGTGCACGAAGTCACAGCAGACCTGGGGTTCTAATCTGTGTCATCAGGTTCCAGAGATCAAACTCTAAGCTGTTGAACTGTATTGATCCTTCATCAAATACGTTCATTTGCATTGTTATCATCTAAAGATGAATTTTTATTGCCTGAAGTGCTGGGGAAATAAAAAATGACTTTGGCCTCAAAATGCTCCATATAAATACATTTTCCCATTATGTTAACTTATTCCTTTAAATAAGCCAATGTACTTGATGAAAATGTATTCTAAAAAAATTCATACCTTCCTGACTTCTTTGCCAAAATTCATTAATTACAAATATTCTTTTTAAAGAACATTTTGAAATAATACTAGTGATAGCTTTGATTTTTAAGTGTTTTCTATACAATGGGTTCTGATCCACTGAAGTATATAAGGTTGTTGATGTACCTTTTAAATACTGCTTTTCTTTTTAGCCTTTTACTCCATCTTTGGATAGTTTTCTTCATTTTTTAGTGTTATTTATTCCCATGCTTTATATTTTAATTCTAGAACATTTCCTACTCCTAACTTGCTGCTCCAACACATCCGTAAACTACAATGAAAATCTGTAATAGAATTTGTAGGAATTGCTTATACAACAGGGAGAGCAGGGCCTCTCAGCATGAAAAATATTTGTTTTCTTGTGGGTTAATTGCTCAAAATGTAATGTTTGTCCTGGCATTAGGCCTAAACAATGGTTGTGAATAATTCTCCAGTAACTTTATGTTTTGGTGTTGGAGAGACTGTATTGTTGAAATTTTTGTTGACTACAGGATCATCCCCAAATCTCTCCCTCTTTTTTTCTTTTTAGTTTGCTCTTTTTCTTGTATCTGTCTACTTAAGGAACTTCACACAAGACTCAGACCTTAGTCCCCTTCTCTTTGCCATCTTCACTATTTTCCTCCACCACGTTCTCCTGTTCCTATAACCCAAACCATGAGTTCTTTCTTTATCCCTTCATTTCTGAAATCAAGTCTTTAATTTCCAACTCCTACATTTCTGGATGAGATTTCAAATAAAACAGATTTTAAATTAAATGTATCATTTTCTCTCTCAGTTTGTACCCAAGCCAAACTGTGTTCCTCTACTCAGAGTAGTAGAGGGAGGACCAGATCTGCTTCAGCAGACTTGGGTTGAGTTCCTGTTCTAAAACTTGTTATTTATGTGAACTTTCCCAGGACACACAATTTTGTATTCCTCGGTTCTCTTTCCCACATACAGGCAACATAATAGCAAATCCCGAGGGTGAATCGGAGGGTGGGGGGACAGTCCCCCTGGAACTCCAGCACGCCAACAGCTGAGCTCTAACGGATCCTTCCTCAGATGCCTTCTTCTCAGCCTTCCAGTTTCTCCTACCTCAGCTACATATTGCTTAATGACAGTGGGCTGCAAGAAACATGGTGAGACTCTCAGAAACTCCACGCCAAACACGTCTGCAATCATTTCCACGTGGCCGCCCCTGTATTTTATGATACTCAGGAGACTTGGAGGAACTGCCATCTTTCCTGAGTCCTATCCAAAGGGAAAGCACCCAGGATCTTTCAAATTTTGTATCTTCAAGTTGTAAAATGTTCCTATGGGTGTGGAAGCTGAGGGGAGTGCTCCCCTGCTCCCCTGTGAAGCATCCGAACTTCTCACTTCCCCTCTGACACATCCTTCATCCCCACTTTACCTAGTATCCCCAGAAAGGAAAGCCACTTCAGGCTGGTAAGAACTTGTTCAGACATTTTCTTGAAAGTAGAAAATCAAATATTTCACCCCTCTCTCAGTTCTGTTCTAACAACCCTCAACTAAGGTGATAAAGATGCTTCAACCCAATTTGAATGGGGAAGGCCCACAAAGCCAAAATAGGACATGGCAGGCACAAAGAATATGCCCAGATATCAAAGCAAAATGTCATCCTGTCACACATAGTAAATGAAAATAAGAAGATTGTCAGCACAAAAAATAGGTGTTTGACTTACATTAATGTTTAATTCTAATAAAGAAAAGGGCCCAATTTCCTGAGGCCTTAATTTCAGACCTGTGAGAATTTTTTTCTTTCTCTTGCAGGCTTTGTTCCTTTCACTAGTTTTGTTTTTCTCCCTCACACTGTTTTTAAAATCAGGCCTTTGGTTCATACAGATTGGCCCCTATCTGCCCTGAGTTGTGACAGTAGCTAAGACCAGCAAATTCCGCGAGACAGTAGACTCAAAGGATAAAACAAGAGAAATGTCTTCTACAGACAGGTAAGCCCGGGAAAGCTGACATAATACATATGTATTATATATCTTTCCCTCTACCTTAATGCACATGTGCTTAACAAAGGACAAAAAGCCACCTTCTTAAATTTGACTGTTTTACAAATATTTAGGGATCATATGCATTTTAAGTAACATACAAGTGCAGATAATCCTTTGTTAAAGTTGAAGTAATAGAGAAAGAGGGGTTGGAGCTTATTGTAGTTTCTTAGAATGGTACATTTCATAGTTGAAAGCCACTTTAGAGGCCTCTGGCAATGGCTAATGGGGTTCCTGATGCTTATAACCTCATGGCCAGAATTTTATAAAACACAAGATCTTATTGAAGTACTTTATCTATATCAGCAAAGGACTTAGAAACCAATACTCTCAAGAAGTCAAAAGTGCATAGTTTTCTTATCTCTATGGGAAAATATATGGATATTTTGGAGAACAGACAGAAGGAGACATGCTTATGAAAAAAATCCTTAAATAATTCATAAACTTCAAAGTCTGTTTGGGTTTTACTCAATTCTTTTGTCTCAGGAGGTTTACCATTTAGTTAATGTTTCTCTCTCTCCTACCTCTATCACATCAATCTGCCTTTTGACAAGAGTCACTATTCAGTCTTTCTGCAGTCAACACATATTTTTCTTGAAGAGCCAGGGAGACTTATATTTTAAGAAAAAGCACAGTGAGGCTGCTCTTTGCTTCATTAAGAATTTGACCCTTGCTAACTAAGGCTTAGATATCTGTAGATCTGGGAAATAAGACAAACTGTAACCAAAATAAAAATCCAAATTTTCTTTGGTTCTGAGACATACAGGGGGATGTGTTTGTGTGTGTGTGTGTGTGTGTGTGTGTGTGTGTGTGTGTGTGTATTTAATCTAAGAATTACCTTATGCCAACCATGTGTTCTTGCTAAATTCAGACCGTAGTAGTTTGGGCAGTTTCCATTTCATGATTATTTCCCAGTTGTAGCTTAAAATGTAAGTACCTAGAAAGAGGATTGCAATGGTTAATGGTCTCTGAAGGAAAAGCATTTTAAATGTTAGAGCTGAAATTGGATGTGAAATTTCTTCCAATTTTGTTTCCAAGATTTTTGAAATCATGGAATCCAACTTACGTACATCAAATGATATAAACCTGGAAAGATAATTTGTAAATTGACATAGAAAGAAAATCAGGGAAGATCAAAACAGCCAAAAATTAGACTCAGCAGCAAACACAACATTGTGTTTGACATTGCATGCCTGCTGGCTTTATGAAGAGATTGCTGGTTGTTAGTGGATTGGAGGGTGTGGGGTTGCCAGAGTGGGAATACATGCCATCCAGCAGGTGTTTGATTTAGGCTCTACCCTTTAATATTTATACACACAGGGAACTGAGAGTATGAGGCAAAAAACAAGAGGCCAAGGGTTTTGCTCTATGCCCTTAGCTCTCCTGGCAGGCATCTGTCCAGAAAGCCTGTAGTTTTCTTGGAAAGATTACTGAATGGAAGGTCTGTGGATGTTTTTTTCTAATGAATGCTGATTAAGTAATTTGGTTTGTCTTGGCAAAAACTGATCAAATCCTGGAATATACACTCTGGCCTTCTAAAAAATCTTCCTTTCAGCCTTCTCTTTTGTTAAATGGTGAAGTTTATCTATACATAATTATATACTGTATTTACATAAAATTAGAATGTTACTTTATATCTACAGTTTCTCTTTTATTCTTTTACCTTTTCAATTTAAAATTTTGATTTCTTGATTGTCGATCTCTGTAACTCTGTCAGAAACATCATATATATGTCTCATTAAATCCATCAAACATAGCAATAAAATACTTATATCACTAAGACAAAGAAATAAAGGCACAAAGTGCTTGAAAATCTAGCCCAAATTTATATAAATAGTAATTGCTATTCATCCTCAAGCATGACTACTTTCAAATTTGTCTTTTATCTCTACGTGATAATGTACATTCCTCTTCTACTTTGTCTATTTCTTGTCTATTTTTTATTTTTATCTGGTATTTGTTGGTTTTCACCAATATTTATATACACCAGTATTTTAATACTGATAATACTGAAATATACATCAGTATTTTAGTGGGAAAGTGGTTATTGGTTGAGTCATAAGCTATCTATGTATTGCCTGACAAAAACAGAGATAAATGTTTCCTTCATCATAATGGATTTCCATATATTTTAGTTCATTTAGTTTTCAGGTAATATTTGGTATACACATAGATTCATGGTTCCCTTCCAAGACAACTATATGTGACCTCCAAGGATCTCTAGTTTACCACTGCTCTAAACATGAGAATTATCTATCTGCTCTTTAAGGATTCTGTGGTCCAAATGGTAATGGCATGTGAAGACCCAAAATCAGGGGTTGGTAACTGATCTGCTATGTTTGCTCATTCAATATTTGATTGGAAGGAGCCCATATGCTTGTGTTACTCTATTTGGCAGGATTTCTATTTATTTTTTATTTTTTGTGTGTGCCAGGGCTCAAACTCAGGACCTTGTGCTTATGAGGCAAGTACTCTAACCACTGAGCTAAATTCCCAGCCCTATTTGGCAGGATTTATCTTTGATGGTAATCATATTATCACTGAATGAAAAAATGTGCATGTGGTTTTTTTTTATCAAGTTAGTGAACTTGTGTATTCTAAGGGAATGGCCTAAGATCCCTCCCTCTTTGATTATTCCCTTGAAACTGACATAATTTTGAAAATCTCAAATCTAGGCAGATTTATTGAGATACAGGTTTATTTCTCTGCTTGGAATACCAAATTCCCTCTTCATTGCCTTATTCCTGCTGAGGTGTCCACTTCTCTGAGTCCCCGAGTGTATGTACGAGAGTAGATAGCTTGTCCAAAATAACTACTTGCTCTTCACCCTCACTCTGTGCGCTCATCTTTGCTTGCTCATTATGGTTTTCTTTACCATCTAAAATTAAGTTACTCTTTTGCTGGTTCTTCATGATCAGTCACTCTGTTACAAGGTAAGGTCTATGAGGACTGAGATTTGCCTGCACATGGTTGGTTTTGAAGGTGTATTGAATAAATGATGTACTGTAACCCAGAGCAATATCAATGAAATGCAAGAGGTAACTCATTTACTGCTTTAGCATAATAGTACATCTTCAGAATTCTCACACATCCTCCTTAGTGGGCACGGTTGACTCTTTGACACTGTAGGCTGAATGGGGCAGAAGCCATGTCTTTGATGTCAAAGTAACAAATCTTCATTTTCTTTCCTTCTATATTTTTTGTTGCCTTATTTTGTGCCTTAATTTGGTCTCAGTGTATCTGGCATTGTCTACTGTGCTTTGCTATTTTGTTTTTGAGTCATAGAGAAAATACCATGTTTCATCACAAGTGATTATTACCTTTTAATTATATTACCTGGACCAATTTCTCTTGACTGACCATCAGAAATTTGGAGTTCCTGCTAAACTATCAGTTGTCATTTCTGGCATAGCACTCGTAGAAAATATCCTTAAGTGCAAATGTTCTTTCATAGTGAGATTTCTTGAGTTGGCTTGTTACATCTGAGTTATCAATATCGGACTACTTTTCTATGTCTATTAAGTTATTGAATAATTGTTTCAGAATCAATATATGTATATCTTTTACCTTTTAAAGCTTCCCTGAAAGTTTTTCTTATGGCATTAGTTCATGGCTACTAGCCACATTTAATGTGTCAATTATCTCAAAACATTTTATAACATCTTGTTATATTAGAGTACTTATAACGTGTTATAACATCTAGTGCATCTTATGGAACAATCTTACTTTCTTATGGTAATTACAATTTTTTATGAACACAAGTTTTTGATTATTTTCATTTGTTAAAATTAAAAAGACTTTCAGTTTCTCACACCAGAGAAACAATGCAATATTTAAACATGTGTGTCCAATTTATTTCACTTAAGAGTATGGTCTCGAGATGCATCCATTTACCTAGAAATATCTCAAGCTTATCAGTGTAAATAAAGACTAAAATATATTATATTGGGAAAGGAAAGAAAATGTCCAAATGGGAAAGGGAACAAGGGAGGGGGAAAGGAACAGAGGGACAAGAGAAATAAGAAATGAAAGGAAAAAATAGAAACAAAGCTTTTGTAAATAAGGAGGGAGGAGGGGGTGAAGGGAAGGGAGGGGAATGGGAAAAAAAGAAGCAACAAAATATATCACGTACAGGTACAAGTCCCCTATGATGAATGTTATCACTATGTACATCTAAAATGTACCATTAAAATAAAATAAATTAAATTTAAAAAAAGAATAAAACACAGATTTTGTAAGTCCCACTGCTGCCAATGGAAACATGTTGTACTGTGCCATTGAAACAATCACTTCCTACCACTTTCACAAAAACCATGATTCCACAGTTACACCGTCCCATCTTTGTGTGCTTTTGGATGTATATGTGTATGTGTGTTTATATTTACTCCACAGATGAACAAGCACTAGAAAATTAAACACACTCAGCTTTCTATCTGTCAGGACTAAGTACAATGTGGGGTACAGTCAAAGAAGCATTCTGAGTGTTCAGCGGCAGTGTATCCGGGCCAGAGCAGGCCTCCTTGTCTTAAGTAATAATGGAAATAATGCTTTCAACCGAATGTGCAAGGAATCAATGAGTTTTAAAGACAATACTAAAGTCAATTGTATCTCTTAAAGCATCAGCCTCATTTTAGACAGACTACTTGAGGCTTGTTTTATTTTCCTTTCTTTCTCTTCATATTGCTGCTCTGAGTAATGAATAGAGATGTATTATGAGTGAAATAGCTAAGCAACCTTCTGTGAGCCACGGGCATGATGGCATTTAGAGCCACATTTGTCATTATTGTGGTTAGGAAAATAAGGCAACAGATCCGCAGCTAGTTCCCTCAATGCTTTTGAATGCCTGTTACGGCAAAGCTTGGTGCTGAGCATTTTGAGAGAACTAAAAAATAAGTCAATGAATGACCAATATGAGCCCACAGTGAAAGTTTACATTAATGCCAAGTTGTTTTTGTTTTGATTTTATTATTTGGAGATAAGCACTTTAAAATTATTTTAGTGTGCATTTAAAACCTAGGAATTAATAACAAAGGGAACAACTGATTGTTTTTTGAGAAGCCAGTCAAATGCAGTTTCTATAAATTATTTTTTCATTTAATGAATTTGATATTTACTTGAGGCTCCCTTTAAAATCATGAGAATTCTAGGTATTCATCTAATGCCATCTGGATTTTTAGTGATATAACCTTTTGATAACAAGCTTTTATCTCAGAATTTATTTTATATCAGTAATAGAAAATTTGCAATCTAGATCTCTTCATCATTTTTAACACAATGATTTTTAATATACAATTTAATAAAAGAGAAGGAAGTGAAATCTGAATGGTTCAGGGAAAAGGAAATCCAAATTATTAAAATTTATTTTTTTCTTCGTATTGGAATAATTGAAATGAAAATAATTTTATCATAGCAAGAATTTTGCTGCTTCATTTAACAAAAACTTTGATGAGTATTACCTCTGGGTATAGCAAGGGTCTAGATATGAGGTTCTGAGGCAAGAAACATGAATTCATTATTTTCAGAGAATTTATCACCTACTTAAGATGATAAGGAATATTCATAAAATTCAGGATGTCTAGGATTTATCTGGACATGCATGAGAGAGGCTGGAAATTAGGTGAGCTTGGTAAAAAGAGTTAAGTTTGGAAATGTAAGGAAGAAAGAGAACATGGTACACTTGGGTCTGTAGTGTTCCTCTGTCTTAGTTACTTTCTCGTCACTGGAACACAATACCCGACACCCACAAATTAAAAGAAGTGAAGTTTATTTTGGCTCCCCGTCTGTAGAGGTTTCAGTCCATAGCTGGGTGGCTCTAAGGCAGGGTGGCATCGCGGAGGTGAAAGAGCTGAGGTCACAGTAGCAGGAAGCAACAAGAGGGATCATGGGAGGAGGGAAGGAGATAGATCCTTGTAGGCCACACCCCCAGAGGCCCATCTCCTCCAAGCAGGCTTCGTCTTCCAAATCACTTGTAGCTATAAACTCATCAGTGGACTAACGCACTGATGAGTGTCACATCCCCACGATCCAGTGACCTCCAAAAGCCTCACTTATGAGCACATGAGGCTTTCGGGGGACAACTAGATATAGACCCTAACACACCCAGAGGCCCCTTGTTGAAGGCTTGTCCTGTAGCCAAGGCACTACTGGAAGACAGTGAGACGTTTAGGAGGTGGAGCCTTGTGGGAGGAAGCTGGTCGCTGTGGGTGTGCCCTTGAAGTGGGTACTGGAAACCTCAGCCCCCTTCTGTCTTACTTTTTGTGCTCTGGGTGATATAAGGCAAGCAGGCTTCTTCATCACACAGTCTCACCATGATGTATTGTGCCACTACAGGCCCAAAGTAACAGGGTCAAGGGACCATGGAAAAAACCATGAACTAAAATGACTTTTGCTTTATGCAGTTGATTATGTCATAGTAACAAAAAGCTGACTAACAAAGTATGTAAGTAAAGTAAGCAGAGCACAGAAATCTAAGAACAGAAATCAGCCAGGTGAGTTCAGACAGCAGCTAGCTAAGCAGGACTGTCTGGATAAAACATGGGTTGCAACTGAGCATAAGTGAACAGAGAAGCAGAGAATTGAGACTGGCAGCAGATCGATAAGAGCCCCAAATGGTACATGAAGGAATTCATGTCGAATTATTTATAAACTATTCATTTCTCCATTAATAAGCAATTTAAATTGGTAAAACAGTGACAATTGGTTGGCCAAGTTCATTCCACAGGCTGACTTTCATTCTGCCCTAGTTAAGAATATTTTTTACATTTTTAAAGGCTAGTTAGTGATAAATAATAGTAATATGCAACAGGGGTAATTTGTGGTTTACAAAGACCAAAATGTCTGCTAGTTGATACTGTATAGAAAAAATACTGAATGAAATTTGGAACTTTTCATACTTAGGTTTCTTTTGCGATCTGGTTAAAATGGAATTCTATGTGTATTTTTGTATAAGGTTGCTAGATTTAACCAAACACACATACACACACACACACACACACACAAATGTCCAATTAAATTTCAGTTTCAGATAAATGACAAGATAATTTCTGATCTGTACAATATTTGAGACACATCGATATTAAAAATTATTTATTGTTTATATGAAACTAAAATGTAGCTGAGTACTCTATAAGCTACCTGGCAATTCCACTTTAGAGATTACAAGTAAACTAAATTATATTTATAGTTGTCACTAATTAGTAGATGCATATTATTTAACAATCTACATAAAATCTGTTTCTATATTTAGATATATCATATACGAAAAAAATATTCCACGGCTTTATTCTAAATTTTTGCTTTTCTCTTAATCATGGTGATCCACAGGGGTGAACCATTATTTGTGCCTGCCATGTTCACTACATCATTTGAAGATAAATGTGTTCACTGGAAGGCGTTGTCCTTCACTTCTGTAGTGTGGTCACTGGTGCACTACAAGAGTTAAATATGTTTGATAGAAGAATATATTCCTGAGGATTCCAGTTTCAACTTCAAGAACATGTATTAGTCAACAGTCTCCAGAGAAACAACCAATAGGCAATGACAGGTCGGTAGGTAGGTAGGTAGGTAGATAAAGAGATTCATTGCAATGAATTGGCCCATGTGATTATGGAGGATGAGAAGGCCCGTGACCTGCTGTCTATAAGCTGGAGTCCTAGGAAAGCTGGTGGTGTAGTTTCAATTGAAGTCCAAAGGCATGAAAACTAGGAGTCGGAAAGGTGTAATCTCCCTGACAGCAGAAGAGGACCAGTGCTCCAGCTCCAGAGTGAGGCATACAGGCAGTTAGATCTCCCTTCCTCCACCTTTTTGTTCTATTCAGGCCCTTGCTGGATCAGCTGATGCCCTCTGCATCAGGGAGGTCCATCAGCTTTGCTCAGTCTGTCAATACAAATGCTGATTTCATCTGAAAATACCTTTACAGATACACCCCCAAATAATGTTTACCGAACGACTGGGTACCCTGTGTCCCAGTCAGCTTGATATACACAGTTTACAGTAACAAAAGTCCACAGGCACATACCTAGTTGGGCAGACTTTCCGTGTCTTACTTTGATTGCCAGTCGACCTCAGCACTCTTTCCTGCAGGCCCTCCAGCAGGCTCTCACAGCACCGTGCTCCACGAAAACACTATCAACTATTTTGAGGTGACAAAAAGCAGAAAGACCTCTTTCTTTCTCAGACATCTTTCAGAAGATGAGAGTTGAAGAAAAGATAGAGATCACTGAAGGTTTCTGAGTCACAGGCAAGTCATGGAAAGGGAGGGGCTGAATGAGGCCTGGGATTTAAGTGATCCCATGAGAACTGGTAAGGGGGACATTCTTGCTGTGTTCTGATCCTTCTGTATTGGAGATTAGAATGAATCTGGCAACTCAAGACAATCATAGACGCATCAATTTTTTTTGATTAGCACATTCATTTTGAGAAGCACAGGATGGTAAATTTAAAGAGATTTATGGTGAAAACAGCTTTGACTTTTGAGTGTTAGAAGTTATGACATTAATTTGCACTCAGTAGAATATCTTTTAATAGCTTTTAGTCTGGGTATATACCAAGCAGTACATAGGTAAAATTAATCTCAATCTATAACACTTGAAGGGAAGATTCTGCAAGCAGGATAATAAACGTAAGGCGACAGTCTGTACCTGACACAAACACATTTGGGATTGAGACTGGTGATATCTAAAGTTTTTCACAACAGTGGAGACATTCTGTACCCTCCAATACATAATGCCACCCATAGCTACTGAACTTCAAATTTAGTTAGTGTAGCTGAGGAAAGGTATTGATCATTTTATTACACTTTAATTAATTGAACTAGTCACATGTGGTTAGTGGCTACTCTATTGGAAAGTACAACCTTAAATCATGTAAGATCAAAGGTTGTTGATTTTCTTCCTAACTATATTTCCATGACAGAAATCCAGAAATTTTCAAGTGTTTATCATTCCACTTAAAAAAGGGCTTCTTTGTTGCCATCTAAAAGTCTCATTTATTTTAGTACTCATGTGTTTTTGCAACCAAAATATTTTACTCTCTAAGTATTGGCTGTCTAAATACAGCAGCCACTCACTACAAGTGGCTACTTGAATTAATTACAATAAAATAATATAAAATTCTACTCATTACTTTCCTAGCTTCGTTTCAGGTGAGCAATAGACACTTGTACTTAGTGGTTGCTATACTAGATAATGGAGCTCTAGATGCAAGCAACAAAGTAGGAATAAATTCTGAATGCATTCAAGCACATAAATGTAAAAGTGCAGTAAGAATCATCAACCAAAATTGTGAATTTTTGGAGGAATAGATATATAAGTGTAAGGGGAATCAGAAAAGTGGAAGGAGGCTAAGCCTTGAAGACCAGGAAACTGATGAGACCTCTGACCAAGAGTTAAAAGTTGAAGAGTCCTTGTGGCACAAAAAAACCAGAATTTTTTCATTTTTGAGATATTAAAATAAAAGGCTGTATCTAGGCCTCAAAATTGTCACCTTGTACTTTTCAATGACATGAAAGAAAGGTTATTTGATGTACAGAGAATAAGGCCATTTGCAAACATGGAAAAGGCACAATCAATTTTGTGTGCAGATTCAATGTATTTTTCATTTTTTTACAAGAATACAGTCAACATAGTCATGGGGAAGATTCATAAGAACGAACAGTAATTACCTTGGAAAGAGGAAGAGATAACAGCAATGGGCAGGGAGGAAACGGACAATGCTGTTAGCAAGTCATTCCACTGACATTAATAAACAATTTTTCTACTAAACGGTTTTTCAGAGGATGAAAGCTCCATGTTCCACATAAACCACATGGCCCTGGGGCCACGATGTCTAGTATGAGAATTTCTGAGAAAGTCTCTCTGTGAGAATAGGAAGATGAAAGAATCTCGGATTTAAATTAAACATTTCTTTAATAAATCATATCCTTTAATTAAGCAACATGTTATTCAATCTAGAGCTAAGGCCGTACTTTGCAAGAACAGTTATTCAGAATTATGTATCATGAGGTAAGAAGTAAGGAAAAAAAGAAAGAGAGGATGGATAGAAAGAAAGAAGGAAGGAAGGATTAGAGAGATAGAAGGAGGCTCAATGTACAATAAATCAGTAATATTTTTATTGCATTTATAACAGCAAAAATATAAAAACTCCAATATCTGTATTATTAGTAACAAAAACAGAATTATGAATAGTATCTCTTTATACTTAAAACATGAATTAAAATACTAAGTTGAATAAAAAATAAAGCATACATTTTGCCCTGTTTAGGAACAACAATTTTAACTGACTTTGGGGAAGTGGGAGAGTATGTACTGTTCTGTTCATTTTCCTTATGTCTCGTATGTTCAAGCCTAGTGTACACAGGTACTAATGTACTACCTGGAAGTACTAGGAAAGGTACTAGTAAAGCTCTTCCAAATGTCCTTGAAAGCCTGGGACACAGGGGCAAGCAGCACAATCCTTCAGACAATACAATATAAAGATATGAAAGAACTTTTTCCCTCAGTAATGTAAAGCAGCTGCGGTCTAACCAAAACACATTTACAAATTCCCTCTGAAAATAGTTTACCGTAATTACATGTAATCTGTTTATTATAGATGAAGACAAGGCTTGAGGCTGAGTATTGGAAGGAAAGGATCTATATAAATGTTAAGTTCACACAGTTTAAATTGTGAAGACACCATGGACAAAAAAAAAACCCCAACTGAATTATGAACAGTCAGGAAAACAAGGGTTCGTCCCATCCCGCATTGGTTGTTCTGTGTCCTTAATTTACTCTGGGTTTGTCCTGGGGGTCTAATCACAGTATCTCACTTTTATTCAGAAATATTCTTGCAACATTTTAATTCATGTTCCATTAAGGTCCATTTCTAGTGAGAATCTTCAATGACAATACAAATTCTGCTCTTTAAGAATTTAAATAAAATACTAAGTGTTTCTTTGCTTATTTACGTATTTCTCTAGATATGTTTTATTTCTTAACTCAGAGAAACAGGAGCAATAGAATAAGTTGAAGGAATAATATGCCACAGAGACCACACATGTACCTTCTGTGTTTCGGTGAAATCATCCAGCTTGCTTTGTCAGTCAGAGTAATGAAATAGATACCTTAGTTCTGGTCTGTGTGTTGATACATTGAAATGATGAAAATGCTAAATATTATTAAAGGTTGTGTAACATCAAGCAACCTAAGAAATCTGAATGGAGCACCTTTATATCACAAAGGAAGCATAGCTTAAAATGAACATAATCTCTTTCTTTTTCTTTCCTTGCTTTTTTTTTTTTTTTTCAGTGCTGGGATCAAACTTGGGGCCTCGTGTGTCTTGTTCATGCTGGGCAAGCTCTCTGTCACTGAGCTGCACCTCCAGCTCCAGTTTTGTTTTTGTGTTTGTTTTTATTTTAGTAAGTTATGAACCCATTGAGCCGAGACAGGGCTAAGAGACAGAGGAATACGTACACGTTCAGTACTCCTCTCCTAGGAATTACACCTAGAATCCTCTCAGCATGCTGGCTCAACCCAGGAACCAGAAGGAAGAATGCCATTTATTATTTATCAACACTCCAACCCAGACCGAGGAGCATAAACATTTAGACTGTTAAACTTCATAGCACTGATCAATTTTTTCTTGTTTAATGGAAATTCCTTTGAACAGGAAAGATTGTGTATATGAGTGATGGGATAACAAAACTAATAAAGTACTTGAGCACTTTCACCGGAACTCTCCATTTCACTGGACAGTAATGGTGTGTTCTTCTACATCAACAGTTGTTATCTTTCAAGAAATTGAGAAACAAAGAGCTAAGCAGCAGAGCCTGCTTGGAAAGTAACCAAAATATTTAACCAGCATCTCCAAACAGCAGAGAGAAACCAAACACCAATTGTGGAAGTAGGCTTTATCAAAGAGATTGCGTGAAAGAGATCAGCAAAGCAGAGAAGGGGAATGTTTAATCCCAAAGGAATAACATTTATCAAAGCAGTTTGCAAGAATGACTCTGTCACTTCTGCTTCCATGAACAAAGGATAACAAATGAGTTCGCGACATTTTCTACTGAATTTAAAGCAGTTTTTCAGTGTAGAGAAGTGATGTCATGACTGCTGTGTCTTTTTGGTGGGCAAAAGGGCAAATGTGGCATTAATTTAAAATGTATTCCCAATAGGCATTTATTTTGAAAGACATGTAGATTTACAAAGCTACAGAGCATGAAATGCACGCCAATTCCTTTAATAAATAACATTTTGCCCTTTTAAAAAATTTACCTATCTGACTTGTGTGTAAGAATTTAGAATAAAAGTATAATTTCTTGGTCTAAAGTTTGATTAAATAAGGTATTTTTCATATTGAAGTTTCAATGGAAGCAGAAGTACCACGAGGCTAGCTAAGACCCAGATGTTTGATTTTTGGTTGTTTTTCCCAGTCTCTAACATATACTTATGAATTCTTGACTCATGTGTCAATAAGGCTAATTCACCAGTTATTTGAGGGGCTAAAGAGTTTGTCAGTCTTTTTTAGAAAAAAGTGTCCAGATTTCAGTCAATGTTTCATAGATGTAATTTTGGGGTGCAAAGTATTGTTAAGTATGAAGGCAAATGTTAAAGTCTTATTACTCATCTGGATATAGGACTAGTGAAATAGTCCTTGCACAAAGGTGCAAATGTGCTTCTCTCTCTTCCAAAGGTCTGGATACAGAGTCCAGAGCCTGGGTGATGGCTCATATAATCAGCCAGGACCTTTCCCAACAAGCTACTTCTATTTTATGGACCACATAATTGGTTTATTCTCTGCCATCCTCCCTGCTCTAGGAGCCCTGGAGAGCATGTTTCCTGGATGTGGTCTAGAATTTGGACTTCCCACTGCTGCTTAGAGACCATTGGCAGAACATAGGGCCTTGCTTAACTGTAAGAATATGCCCTAAAATACAGGTTTTATTCAGGATTGGCATGTAATGATTACATTAAAATAGACTTAAAATTCTATTAAGAAAGGAAAAGGAGAAAGGTGACCTGAGGAAACCTTATAGGATCTACTACTCATTGTAACATTAGTATCTTCATACATTGTGGCCTTGAAATTTCAGTGAGCTCTGCAACATTTCTGTAAGTTTGGTTAATTTTAAGCTTCCTAAGTGTTTATAAAAACTTTCATAAAGAGTTCATTTTAAAAATCATCTTTTTAGGGCCAGAGATTTAGCTCAGTGGTTAAAGTGCTTGCCTAGCAAGCTCAAGGCTCTGAGTTCGATCCCCAGCACACACACACACACACACACACAAAAAAAAACCCTAAAAATCATCTTTTTTCCAAAATTGATTAAAATCATCAGAATCACTCTATCTTTTTAGTGACAAAAGAGTGAAGTAAATAGTACCTAACATGGTTTTATATATTAAGGATTTCAGGTTCCATGTCAAATCTGTAATTTGTGCTATTACTTATTACACGTTACTTTAATCTTCTAATGTGTATTTTTCATACCAAAAATTTGATCAGTTTTCCAATATAAAAATTAGCATTGCCTATTTTAGTCAAAAACCTTTGAACAGCTCATCAAGATCAATAATATATTTTCAAAATAAATGCTTTGTAATCAATACTTCTGAGTAGCTATAACTACTGTATGGTACAGGAAGAGACAAATGTGTATGTTTTTTATGAATTCTGCTGGTTTGAAAGTTTCCTATCTGGTGGAAGGATGAAGTGTGAATGAATCTAGTATGTATGATCCAATCCAATAACTAAGGCAACACACAGAGAGTTTCTTTCTTGAATGATTATGGAATAAATTACTTGGGAAAACCTGTAATCACTGGCATGTGTGGTGCCGTACAAAAGTAACTCAAAATTATATTGGAATTGACCTTCCTTTGGTAGGGTTATGGGGAGCAAAGAAGTAGATGTTATTAAATCAGTCTGTTCAAGCAAAGAGAAGCATTGCTTGCTCTTCGGCAGCGAACATCAGACACTGGAGAGTCTGGTGGCTCTGGGGTCATAAAACTTGACTTTGAATCCTGCTTCAACACTTACTGGGTCTCTAGCTTTGAGCAAATTTCTTAATCTTTCTAAATTTCAATAGTTCCCAGGAAAACTGAGCTAATCATGATTTCCAGATTTCCATGAAGATTATTGTAGTAAAAAGTAATTCCCTTAAGACATTGATTCTGGGCCACGGACACTGATAGCTTCTTTCTTTTCCTTAATTTTTTTTTCCATAGTAATCACTAGCAAATAGACTATGGGAAGCTGTCATATGCCTGCCTAACTTTATCTACTACTAAAGTTGATAGACTTTTTTATAACTTTGTGGAAGGAAAGAAAAATTGAATGGTTGAAGGATAAAGCTGTATTAACATACTGTGACAGGGTTTATGTTTAAAGCATTTCAATAATGTAGAATCTTAAAACAAGGGAGTTCAAGAACAAAAATGAAAAGGGAGTTGAGCTGGCATTATCAACATTCCAAAGGCAATCTGGGGGTGTGATTGTTTCTTCTTCCTCTGGCTGGGTGATCTACCAATACTGCTTAGGATTTCTGTTTGCTTTTGTTGATCTAAGCTCTTCAACTCTAATCCTCATAACATTTAGGACCAGTGGGCAAATATCTCTTTAGTAGCTGAAAAAAAAATATATGTATGTATATATATAAAATATATAATATGTATAGTATGTATATATATTATATATAATATGTATAGTATGTATATATATTATATATATGTATAGTATGTATATGTATTATATATAATATGTATAGTATTATATATAGCATGTATAATATGTATGTATAGTATTATATATAATATGCATCAGTCATTTTTCCATATATATAATATATAATTTTATATATTATATATAATATTTTCCATATATATTATATTATATATATTATATTTCCATAATATATATATGGAAAAATGACTGATAACATTTTGGGATGCAAATACCAATAATTTTATGTAGATTATTTAGAAAATGTTGTATTTGAATTTCCTAATGAAGTGGCAATATTTAAAAATATTTCACTTTTTTCTTTTTTGGGGGGGATGCTGGGGATCAAATTCAGAGCCTTGCTCTTGGTAGGCAGGTGCTCTACCATTGAGCTAAATCCCAACATCCCCACTCTTTTCAAATTGCTGCTATTTCTTTGCCTGTTATGTCATGAAGATATAAGGCTTTTAAAAATCTAATGACATTATACATAACTTTATACTAAAGGTGATATTTTTGCTCAAAGATAATTTACAATCTTAATACCTGCAACGATGAAAAATGGAAAAAAAAAACCAAGTAGAAAAAGCAGTGTAAAGATTTGTCTGAGCTTTAGATAATTTCTGGCAGTATATAAAAGTCAGTCATAAAATTAAACATCTCTTCAATTGTTTAAGTACATAACCTAAACATTGCAAGTTTTATAAGTGACTTTTTTTGCTCTACCCGTCAATTGATCATTGTTTTATTTTTTGAGTGAAATATGGAAGGTGGGTGTTACAGCCGATAATAATTTAGCATCCAAGCTAAGCAGTTTTCTAACCTCCAACCTAAGAATCGTGGAATGAGAAGAGTATGAGAATTAAAGAGCTGTAGTGCAAAGATGACAGACAAGAATAGGATACAAAGTTATGGAATGTAGATGGCCCTATGCTTTTCTCAAGAATAAATACACAATGACTAAATTCCTACTCTCTAGCAACTCAGAACTCAATAAAGGGGGAACGTACAAACATGTGAAAAACACATTAAAAACTGCATTACAAAATGAAAATATCTCCTGAAGAGACTATCCAATATCATTACTTGTCAAGAAAATGTAAATTAAAACCACAATAAGATACCATTTCCTATCAGTTCATGCTATATGCATGTAATGGAAATATACTGAATCCCCTTTATATGTATAACAAATATGTTAATAAATTTTTAAAAATAATTTTCAAATCCCCAACTATACCAAATGTTAGCAAGGATGTAAAACAATGACTGTCAGACATAGTTGGCGGGAGTGTTTGAAGACATACTGTGTATTCCCAAGACACCTGTTAGATGGCATTAAAGGCTAAGAGAGCTAGTTTTATTTATTCACTGTTTAATTAAACTAGACCATGTTACTCCCTGTTTATTCCATCCTCGTCTAAAGCACTGGGATTCCTGTTTTCTTTTAATTCTACTTATGGAATAAAATCCTTAACAAAGAAACCTTGATCCCTTTCAAATATGTATTATCGAACTTGGATGACATTTAAGTGTTTCTGTCTTACCTGGAAACTGTTCAAATTTTTCACAAATTCAAATTGAGTATTATAACTGAACAATCCTTCTGAGGCAGAGTGAGTTTCATAAAATTTCTGGCTAAGATGAAAGTGTTTTTCCCGGTGATCACTGTGTGCATTGAGCATTCTCTGATCCTGGTGTCCAGCGTTAGTGCTCAGGGGTTGGAAATGAGGTATTCAGTGAGGAGGTAGAAGGTGCTGAGTGGAGGTGCATCAAGCTTCATGTAAATGTTTTCCATGTGTGCCTGTAAGCATTTGAGTCTAATTGGGCTGTGATGTGCATAGTTATATTTCTCACTGACTCTGGCTACACTATTTGGAGGGGGCAGTTAATGGCATCTGTAACCAATTAATTTCATGCAATGATTACCTTGGGTGAAACTTGAATCTTTTTGTTAATTTACTCTATATCAAGAGACTGGATTTGCAATCTCCAGTCCATCCCCACTACTGCCAATCAGAGAGGAGCAATATGTATGTGTAATATGCATTTTCCTGCCAGATTATCAAAATTAGTTTTGTATTCTCTTGGGAACCTTAAGTAGTCACCTAAAAAAACACCTTCAAATCCTTAGCCTAGGACTTTAGATTTCAAAAGTTCAAAGGCGTGATGATTCAGCAAAGCCAAAATTTTGTCTTTGCTTCTTGTTAATTTTCTGGCCACTTCAAAGTGTATGATAATTAAATCAAACTATTGGAAAGATGTCATTTTGAACAATCTCATCCCATTTTAAATGCATTTTTCTGACTGTTACTCTTATGCTAAAGTAAAAGAAAAGCTATCAATATAACTCCTCATGCATTTGATACATAAATATCACATCAAGGTGTTCAAAGCTCAGTATTGTACTAAAGTACTGTTGAATTCTCTAAAGTTAGCAGAAGATGAGATTGCTATTAGTATTCTTCTTTTCTCCTTTCAGTTGCTTCCATTTCTCAAGCAAATAAGTACTGATGCTTTTTCATGATCAGTCTCATTCTAGGAGGGGTCAGTCCCATCGGCCTCATGGAGTTCCTGTCATGGGATCCTGTGTATGTATGTATGTATGTGTGCGGGGAGTCTGATTCAGTCAGATTAAAAATGAGTCTGGCCTCTGGAGTCCCACAGGCCACAAACCAGAGCTGAGCTTCCACAGTACACAGTGGGGTCACGGTGGCTGTAACCCAATGACATCCCTCTTCTGACCGCTCTGATGCACAGCAGAGTGGAAGTAGCATAAGGTGCTCTTTACTGTGACTGTCCACATGTCACTTTGTCACCTCTTCAGGCTTTGCAAATTTCTGAGCCTTTCTCATCATTTGCTTTCTGTCACTCCACAATGCAGGTGGCATTCTACCATTTTTGTTGCCATTGTTGTTTTTTCTCCCTTCCAATGGGTCATGTGGCAATGTTGTGGTTTCTTCCATTTATCTTAAAATTATGAGGATTAAACGCTTCTGCATGCAGGAGACCTTGGGAATTTCACCTGTTCTACCTGCTGGCCACAGCATGGGGAAGGCAGGGTGAGGACAACATACAGATACTTGTCCTGCCAAGTGGCCCCCATAAGAAATTTGCAGCAAGGCTGTTCGCTCACTTCTAGGCCGGCAGGGTGTTTTCCCCTGATGCCTCGCCTTTTCTTAAAGGCTACACTGATTGAGTTTAGCCCAACGTGGACAATGTCCTTTCTGATTAATTTAAAGTCACACATTAAATACCTGATTACACGAGGACTTTCCCATCATACATTCCTGCACATTCAAGAAGAAAGAATTACACAAGGGTGTGTGTGCCCAAGGGTGGGACTCTTGGAATCCTGCCCACCCGCCTGAAGAGATGTTAAAAAGTCTTTTGATTGGTTTTGTTTTCTAAGTAAACAAAGATATCATCCATAAATAGTGGTTAGTTTAACTGTTTTTCAATTTTATTCACCACAAATACGGAATTATCTTCCTCTTGACTTGAATTAAGTATTTCTCCATTATATACCATGCTTTATGCACGCGGGCTCACACACACACACACACACACACACACACACACATAGTATGAGCACAATATGTGGAGAATGTTTTAAATTTTTAAATTTATTACAGTAAAAGGCACTGCCATTAATGCCCCTTAAGGTACCTTGCCTAGCTTCAAACATACTTACCCTATTGTTCTTGCCCCTTTCTTAAGCTAATTCTGGAAGTCCTCTTTCATGATAGTCTTTGTGAAAGATGATCAAGAATATGGTAAATGCTGCTGGCAAGTGATAGCTAATGTCAAAGCAGGCTCCTAAACACATTAAGATGTGTCCTCATCCGCCTTACTTGCCAGATCTGCCACCACGTGACTTCTGCTCCTTCCCAAAGTAAAAAAGATCATAAAAGGTAGATTTTCTAAAAATCCATTCAGAACATCGAGGCTTCCGTGACATCACGCCTAAAGACACTCATGAAATAAAATAAATTAAAACAAATGTATTGTTTATGGTGAATGTGCAGTACAAGTTAGCTATTATTAATACTGAGATATTAATAATTTGTATTTATTGATAGACCTCCTTACAGAATCATCTTTCCTTTATCCACATGAGTTTTCAGCCAATAGATGGATTAAAATTAAATTTTAAAAAATTTCGTCACATCTTAGAATTTCAGGAAAGTTTTTTTTTTATTTTAATCTCCAAAGTCTTATTTATTTAGTGATGTAGTTAAATACATTTTAGTATCGCAAATAACCTACTTAGCAGTTGGGAATAAAATATCTTGATTTTTAATGTTAACTGGTTGGAGTAAATTTTTTTCTGAATAAATGATTTTATTTAGTTGTAAAAGGAAAAAGTTCTTTGTGTATTTTAAACTGCATTCAAATTCATCAAGTGAGCAAGATAAACTACTTGGCAATGGAGAATTTACTAAACAAAAAGAGCAAGAAATAATTTGCCCCCTTCTCTAATTTTGAAAATGAAGAGCATCTAGGTTTTAAATCCTTATACTTCTTTTGTCATTGGAGGGCTAAAGAGCAGTACCCTCCACAGTATTTTATTCATCTTTTATGTGAGTACACAAGAATTTGCCAAAGATAGTATTCAAAATATTCAGCAACTTTTGCCACTCAGGCTGGACCAATTAGAATGAACATGGGTTACAAGCCATAGTGTGGTCACCCTCTTGTACCAGGTTCGATATCGATTCTCAGCTAACAATAAAACAAATAACAAGAGCTAGTACCTTTTCTAACACTTGCTATGTGTCAGCAGCTCTTTTGACACTATATATATGAATGAATTGCTTTAATGCTCACTACAAACCGGAGAATTTAGGCACTACTACCATTCTTAGTGCGCACAGAAAGAGACAAGCTGGTGAAGAAACTAACTCAAGGTCACATGACTCGTAAGTGGCAGAACCAAGATTGATATAGGAGCTACCTATCAGGCTCTTCACCATTATGCCCAACAAATTTTCTCCTCATGTTTGCTCTCATCCTTGACCTATTGTCTTTCCTTTGAATTTTCTAACTTAACAGAAATAAGGAAGAATAGGAAAACACTTTTTTTTGACTCTTAAGTATGTAGAATTTTATTTTTGGTCAAAAGTATCTGCTAGTAAGTCTAAAACAAACATTTCACAAATACCTCTGTGAAAGTTTGCTAATAACACCATGTTTTCTGTGGCTTAAAAAAAACTATTGGTAATTTACTTTTGAAACACAGTATATACAATTTTCATAGTAAAAGCTATGATGAACTTTTTAATCTAAAAAGTGTGGTTCGCCTCTACATCATCATCTATTGAATGGTTACAGATTTTGATTAAAGGGTAATAATTTTTCTTAGTAACTATAACGAAACAGTCAGGAATTACTAATGAGTCATACAAAATGTTGTTTTAAATGGTATTCAGTTACCAGATGAGAAGGTTTTTTTTAAAGCATTTTAATAATTTACCTCCAATAACTCGTCACTTCTCTTAGAAAAGAATTAATGCTAAAATTTCTATTATTTGGCAGGCATGGTGTTGTATCCCTATAATTCTAGCTATTTGGGAGGCTAAGGCAGAAAGTGTGCAATTGCAAGGTCAACCTGGGTAAGTTAGCAAGTCCCAGTCTCAAAATAAAAATAAAAAGTCAAAAGGTTTGAGGATATAACTCAGTACTCTTTAGGGCCAATGCCTAGTACTGAAAGAAATTTATTACTAGAAACGTATGAATTTCATTCTGATCCAAGCATAAGTCTCATTTTAAAAGAATGATCTGTGTACTTAGGACCATGGAAAGTAAGCCGGTTCTATATTTACATTTAGACAATAAATAGCTAATTTCTGCTAAACAAATGGATAAAACCATGGCTCAGAATCATAAACTATTAAAATGTTAATACTATATCTAGATGAAACTTCGAAGTAAAGTGTTAGCACTTCCAATTTGTCTTACATTGTAATGATTCGGGATATACCAACAAAAGCATTTATCTATCAGTGCATTTCCCCCAGATTTGAAATACTTGGCTCTAGGCATTATTTGAACTCAATGTAGAGCCAGACTTCATGTGTTGTGAATGTGGTGGGACATGATGCCCTGCATCCTGCTTTACCTTCCACAGTAGGAGCAGCACAAGGAGGGCAAGCGAGACTGCACTGACCTCAAACACACCACCGCCTTTCTGCGGAAATATATGTGCGGGAAGATCCATTTGGAAGTTACATCATTTTGAGTGCAGATTTCTTCATGACAAATAACAAAGACAAATAAAGATTGAATGCTGCAATAGAAACAGCGAAGCATTCTGAAAACATCTTTGGCCCCATTATTCTTTTTTGTGGAGTTGGTTGTGATAGCGTAAGAGCCTGTGCAGTGGTGTGGTCTTAAACAACCCAGACACTTTCTGCTTCAATCATTCTTGGGCAATGGTCGTAATACTTTGATGCTTTTCCTAGAAAAATATTTTTCTTTCTTAATTCTGTCCCTTGGGCATGATTTTCACAGCCTCATGTTTGCAGAAATGATTTCTTCTGAGAAAGAAATCTAATTGAGCTATTTATTACTCATGCCCCCCAAAAAAGTATAGAGTAATGAATTAACCCTACAGTCTGTAGTGTAGTTGATGGATGGGAAATAAAAATATAGAGTCATTTATTTCAGCTGCAGATTTGGGAATAAAACATGGGCTACAGGCCAAGAGTCTTTCAAATATCATACCTTATATAGGATGTGCAGAGATCTGGTATACAAATGTCCACCCTTACACTGAAAGGGACAGAATGCTCTGTCTTGCACCCCTAGTTTCAGCCACTGATCCAGACCCTGGGAAATCTCACATTTCATGTTATACCATCAGCAAAATTTATGTTTTAAAAGATCAAATTAATGTTGCATATTTTACAGTTTAATCCTGATCATATTATGGGTAAATAAAATTAGTTGCCCAAAAAGTAGAATGACAATAACCCTTCGAAAACATGCATAATACAAAATAGTGCAAATTATTTACTAGTAATTTCATTTAGTGTTTTAAACCCAAGTGCTGTAGCTTGTAATGTATCCAGTGGACTTTCTGATTCCTGTGCATGTGAAAGTAAATTCTTGAGATGGCTGATTTTAAGGAACACAGAAATCTGGTTGATTCCATAGTTCTTTATTCGAAAATGTAGTCCTTATAATGCAAATACAGACAGACAGGTTTAGTTCTCTTTCCAAGCCCATAATTTCTATATAATTGTTAAGTATTAAAACCAGTATTAAAACTTGAAATGTTTCGATTTTCTCTTTCACTTGTAAGTTTAGTTTAGAAATTATCTTTTATATGAAGAGAAGAAAATCTTCCTTTTCATCCTTTTATATACACATATATATTCACATATAAATATGAATATGTACATATTTAATGCATGCCTATCTGTCCCATAGGGAAAAGTCAACTAAAATTATAATAAATGTCAAAAAATTTCATTGGCCAAACAAGTGACCCAAATTGTGCTAAGACTTCACTGAAGTTACTGTAGGTACAAGAAATTGAATGTGGCTTTGAAGGAGGAATAAGACTTGGATGACTAGTGTAGAAAGAGGAGACGAGGTCTGCTGAGCAGTGCACTTTTCCAAGAATCACCAGGTTAGCTCTGGAGATTTAAGGGCTTTGCACAGAGATGTTTACAGTGCATAAGTGTACATGGCAGTGCAAAGCCTGTGTTCTCGACTGCTTCCCACCCTGTACTTATTCAGAGATGAAGAAACCTTTCATTAACAGCTGTGCCGTCCTTTAGGAGGCTATCATTGTTTGAAATAAAAGGAAAAATAAAGTAGAAGAAGGAGAGAAATGCCTGCAAACAATGCACTTTTGTTGAAAGCCTTCATAGGAGCCTAAGGCAGGGGGATTGAAAGTTGGAGCTCAGTCTGGGTAATTTAAAAAAAGCTGGGAAGGGAGCTGAGTGGAAAGGCCCTGAATTCAATCACCAGTACTTTACAAAAAAGGAATCATATCTTCATTTCTCCTGGGAAAAGTTCCCCTATCCTCCCACCATGAGATTTAAGGTAGTGTGTTCACCTTATCTCCTAGTGAGCTTTTCTGTCATCCACCTCACATCACTGTGTAAATATTTATTGTCTATCTCCTGACTCCAAACCCGTTAGGCTCTCCTCTAGAAATCTGAGGAACTCCCAGTGAGCAGTGCTTAGCCCTATGCAGAATAAATCCACATCTCCGGAGGCAGAATATTTTCAGTTTTCCTAGGGATTTTGATATACAGGAAGGATGTGAACTACTGGTAAAGAGAAAAAATGCAGGGCACTGCTCTAAAGGCATTAGTAATTTAAAGAATTAAAGGGAGGCATGTATTAAAGCTATATAATGGAAGAGGGAGAATGGAAAAAAATAATACCTGGGTAGGCGTTGCAAAATATGATTTTAAATACAGGCAGTAAGTTTATACTAGCCAATAGGCAAGCCCTTAAAATTTTCTTGGAATGGCAGTGGCAATTATGGTTTAATAAAAGTAATTATTAATTAGTAATTATGGTGTAATAATGGTAAACCATAATAGTAAATAGTAATTATGGTTTAATAATAGTATTCATTAATAATAATGATAGCAAAGTAGTGTAATGGATATCATATAAAAGGAAGATAATATACAAAGGAGAGGAGTACCAGAAAGAGGGAAGTGGGGAAAAGCAGGAAGGGAAAAAACGGAAAGAAAGGGGAAAGGGAACTCATGGAGAATTGTAAATAAACCTGCTGTAAATAGGGATGGAGGGAACAGAAGGGAGGGGAGGGGGAGAGGGGGGAGAACCAAGAGATACCATGTACAGGTACAAAACAAACATGTTAAATGTGATCAATATATGGACAATGTACCAATACATGTTCTTGGTTAAAAAAAAAACAAAAACAAAAAAACAAACAAACAAAAATAATAATGATAGTGTGCTAGGTGAAATCAAGGTGCAAATGTAGTGAAACTGGCAAAAATCAACACTACAATAATAGGATTTGATGAATCAAAATCATATCTGTAGTTTGTTTCTTGTTAATAAATCAGCACGCTCTTCCTCAGTGTATGTTTTAGCAAAACCTTTTTAACACTAGTTTCCCTGTGTGACTCGTGTCCAGGGATGTTCACATTTATGTTTGTCTGCAGCACTGCACATGAAACAGAAAGGGTAAAATAATGTTTGCTTCATATGAGCTTGTGAGTTCTGAAGGTGAAATAGTTTGGAACGGTAAATATTGAGAAAGAAACCACTTGAAATGAGCAAATTTACAAAAAGCAAAAATCAAAAGAGGGCTTTTAAGCACTTCTAATTTCAACAAGGTCTGTGGTATTTAAGTATTTTAAAATTCCAGAAAGATGATTAGTATTTAATATTTGTTGAGTTGCAATTTCAAATCTTTTCTAATGTTTTAGGTTGATTAATTTAAAGGTCAAAAGAGATAGGTATTGATATGTTCAAACACAAAGCAGAAGTCCCAGATCTAACACATTTTAAAAGTCCAAGTGAATGAAAAGAAAGTTTACAGGATTGATACTATGCAGAAATGGTCACTGAACCTTAACTTTGGCTGCCATTCATTTCCCAGTCTGTGGTTGATTACCAGTGAAGAACATGAGCCCTGGATTAACCAAAGATGGCAGCCATCCTACTCCAGAACTTTTCAGATAAGAGATAAGAGAAATTTTATGAGTGCTTGATTCTCCTACTGTATTTGTGTAATGCACACTGAGCTGTGGTTGCTGACACTTGTTTCCTAGCTGTGTTTTGCATGCCCTGAGGTCGAGATCTATATCTCAACCTGGTGATGGTGACCATATTCTCAGTAGTTTTATCTAACTGTAAAACGGACTCACTTTCCACATAATGGAGGAAGGACTAATAATTCAAATATCGATAACTCCATGCTTAAATTGTATAACCAGGACATGGCTACTTATTAAAAAGTGAATGATTTGTCAGTTGTCTTATGCTGTTTCGTTTTCCTATGCCATTGTTCAGAGTAAAGGTAGGGAGATACCTGCTTTTCCCATTCTCGAGTCAATGAATGAAATACACATGGTAACATCTTTGTAACAAATATACCAAATAGGCCAAGGGCAGTGGCACACAGCTGTAATTCCAGCTACTCAGAAGTTGAGGAGGAGGGATTGTGACTTCCAGTGAATTGAGACTCGATCTCAAAAAAAATGCAAACGCACCTAAACTTAAATGTCATATAACTGACAACCAGAACTTAGAGGAGGAGGAGTTCTAATTTGGCTCAAGGTTCAGGGGATTTGGTCTATGGTTGACTGACTCCGAGGCAGAAATATCATGGGGGAAGTATGTGGCAGAGCAAAGCTGCTCAGTTGATGGCAGCTGGGACGCAGAGTAAAGGAACAGCGCAGGAGGGAGATGGGCGAGAGACTGCCTGCGGTATCCAGGGTCTCTCCTCCATGACCCACAGAGACACATCCGGGAACATGATTTGCTAACCTGCTGGGTGTTTTTTAATCCAATGAAATTGACATATAAGAATTAAAGATCACAATCAGTATGCATAATGAAGAAATTTTAACATGTAATCTACCTATGCATAATTAGAACAGTCTACAAATCCAGTGAAATTTGTATACTTAGTAGTACAATCTAAAATAGATTTTTGAATTTCCTTTAAGTGTGATTATTTCATAGAAGAAGTCTACAATCTTCTATGTACAATCTTCTTAATAATGAGTATAGAAAAACCATTTCGATACATTGTATTAAAGGAAAGGAAATGACAACATCTTTATTAAATATATTATTTGTTATCATATTTAATTTTATTAAAAAACCCAATTATAAAGGAAAGGTCATGCCCTTTGTCTTTGTGTCCTCTGCATGTACCCACAGATGTTGATCTCAAACTGCTGTGCTCGAAGACAGACCTAACCAGCCTCTTAGAAAAGCCAATGCTGACCACCGTCCCAGATGCACTGAGTCAGTGGTCCTGGTTGCAGGTTTGCAAGCACGAAGTCCTAAAAATTACCTCTCAATTTTCTAAAGCAGATCACACATAAGGAATACAGAGAAACTGTTCCACAAAATGCCTTGTACATAGATGGGATCGATAATAATTAATAAATTATTTAACATTTTAAACAGTTTTCTAATTAAGAGTTAGAACAGCTTTATAGCCTTGATACTGTGAACATTCAATCCCATTGACAGAGACAGAGGAGATAATTTTTTTTCAATTGCATTCTCACCTCACTTTAGATTTATACAGCCTGACTCCTGAACCATGAGCTTTGATTTAAAGTTTTGTCTTTCTTCTTTTTTGCCTTTTTCTTCCTTCCTTTTTAATTCTTTAAACCCTATTTTCTTAATGAAATCTAAGGGAGTAAAAAATCTCTGAAGACCAAATAGGATAGGACGTGTAAAAATTTTGTAGAGTGCCTGAGACATTTTTCATGTGGGCTAATTCACCTTGAATTAGAATACAGTAACAGCAACTAAAAGTTACTTGGAACTAGGTAATTCATTTTGCATTTTAGTTTGAAAGCAGTTTTTTTTTTTAAATTAAATGGGGATTATAAAGGGAATACTTTCAAATGTACATGTTTTCTAGAATACTGTCTTTGGGAGGAGCACTAAGCAAACATTTGATAATGAATACCTGCATTTGGAAGTTGAGAGTCAAAAAGATGATCTAACTTTGTATGAACCGCAAGGGTATAACATGGAGGTTCAACATACTAGGTCTAAATGTCTGACTTAGTTAAGTCTCTGCATAAACTTGATAATTTTATCTTTTTAAGCTTTAGGTCTTCAACTACATAGTCAAGGTAAAAATTTAAAGCACAAAAATTCTCAGAAGTTTTTTGAGGAGTTAGGTGATTCATAAAAAATAATTTGAATGATTTTTTGATAAGTGGTAAGCTTAAAAATGAAGTTATTTTTAGTAGTAAATTATGTAGGGTAAACGTTTATTTTGTGTTTTGATGTCTTCATTTTGAATTTTAATGTTATCAGTTAGTCCCTGGAGGCCATAAATGCAAGATCAGAAATATTCTTTGAGTGAATTAACTAATTGTTTCAGCATCAAATCTGTCTAAAGGATCAAGTTGCCACATAATCCATCTTTCAATCTTTATATTTTCCCCTTTCCAGTTTTTTACCACTTTCCTCCTCCTCTCTTGTTCCATTTGCAGAGATTTTAAGGAATAAAGTAATGTGTGAAATCCTATGAAATATAAATAACCTAATTTATCATTTTTGTAGTAGTCAAAAGTCAGTATTTATTAACAATATAGCATACAGACCTCCCTTGCCCACCAGAAATAAAGTGTCTCTACTTCTGTCAGTCAACCTTGAAATTGCTGCGATAGCCTGGATCTTTCAATATGGATGTTATTTTCCATCAAAACTCACTGATAACAAATCCTCAAAACTTGGAAAGCTTTCTTGAATTATTTTCTCTCAGGCTATCATTATAATTATTTGATGTTGAACTGTAGGATTGTTTTCTTTGGCTATGCCTCCTATTCTTAAAGCTATGTTCTTTATCCATATCCATATTTTCTTCTTCAACTTCACTTTCCTAGGACACTTTATCAAAGTTACTCAGTCACTCAACCACATGTAGGGAAACCTATGTGCCTGACAACAATTGGTATAAGACTATCTGTACAATCTTAAGGTATTTTCATGTATTGCTTAATGTTTATTATTCTGTGCAATCAGTGAAACCGTGGTATATAGAACATAACAATAGCAATATCACAGGACTGCAGGACTGGCAGTCTTATGAGTTAAGACTCCCACTTTCTAGCAGGATCACAAGCTACTGCCAGAGAAATGAGATTTTGTTTTAGAAAAAGTGATTCCATGACTTACTGCAATTACTTATTTCTTAAAAAATAGATGAAATAAGGGTATCCGATGAATAAGCTCATAAGCATCATTTAAACATAAACTTGGTGTTTGTTGGAAGTGCCTGTTCCCAGATCCTACTTCATATCTACTGAAGAAGAAGTACTGGTGTTGAATTAGCCCTCATCTCCATGACATTTAGTCCTTCATTATGTTCTTATTTGCATTATTTCCCAATTACTTCATTGTGTTTCAAGTCACTACTCAATAGTCATTAAATGAGATTATTTACACACACACACACACACACACACACACACACACACACACACAGACAAAACTGTATGCTCCTTTTCAAGATGAGGACAGGAAACTATAGTTTCCTGCATGCCAGGGCATCTCACTGCAGGAGATTCAGAATATTGACTTTCATTTTCTTCACATTTTAATGCTTTTCTGTATCCCTGTTCTATGGGTCTACCTAAATTCTTTTTAACCTCCTCCTAATCAGTAGAATGTAAGATTCCATATCTTACACACCTGTATTTTTGCATTCCAGCTGGATTTCTATTCTTCTCCTTCCTTCCTGTCCATCCCTGGGGATCCCAGGATACTTTGCTCGCTCAGATCACTCTTTTAGGTCTTCCAACTGCTTTTCTGTTTCCTGCATCTTTCTACCTGATGGTGTCTAACCAGGTCAGTCTTATGAGAAATATGAAGTTCTAGCTAAAGTGGATGCTTCAAGAGTGAATTAGCATCATTTGCTTATGTATTATTTTATTAGTTAAACTTTTTTATAAACATTTCTTTTTAATGTAATATGCTTAAAATGAGTCACTTATTTACATGTATTAACATCTTTTATAGAAAAAAATAAAGATAAGTGTATGTGTGTGCCTGTGTGCATGCACCTGTGAGTGTGTGTAAGACAGGCAGATGTTTGGTATTTGCTCTATCATGTTTTTAAGTTTTTGTCCTTTCACTTTTAAATCTAGACAATGGTAAACTGTGTTATTCTGTCACAAAATGAAAGAGGGTTTTTGTTGTTTCTCAGCAAACTTAGGCAGAAACCTCAGAGGACAAGGCGACTAGGATCCACTGGACAAAGTGGTGGAGAAGGGCAAAGGCACAGGCACCCAGAGGTCAGGAGCAGGCCGTGGTGCTTGGTCTTTCTGCACCAGTGTAGATACCAGTTTAACCCCGGTGGATTTCTGCAGCAAGAAAGAAACACTGCTGTTGGGCCCCACGCTTATGGAAACAATAAGAATTCCATACCTAATAAAATGAAATATTTCTCTGTCAGTGATACCTTAGAACATCATATTTTTAAGGGGGAAAAAGTTCTTCTAAATGCCATATTTGAAGGAATAACATTACCGTTCAAGGCCAAATTAATTTAATGAATGTATAATGTCTAGCACTCATCATTTTTTCAGTAAAACAAGATTGTTAATGATCAAAGACTCTTGGATTGCTGAACAATGAAATCAAGAAAAGTTGATGCCTTAAAATAATATAAAGAGTGGCAGTCAATAGTTCATACTGCATCTTTACTAGAAAAGGAGAGCGTGACGGGGAGGAGGAGGAGGAAGGGGATTTGGAGAGAGAACCAGACACCATTTAAATCACATTGTCTCCACGTGGAGGGTGGTGGACCAAAATTTGTTTCCCAGAGTAATTTCTATTATATGGCATCTCTCTTTACTAAAAATCTATTACTCATTAAGAAACTGGTTTGCCGTGTATTCACAGTGAATGTTTTTTTAAATGAGTAATTGATTGTGTAAGAAAATCATTCATTAAATTAATTAGGATATTCATTTTTTGGTATTCCTGGTGGCTGTTTATGAAGAATGTTTAATCACAATAAAATGTCATAACATATTAAATTTTAAAGCAGAAAAATTAGATTATAAAGTATAGTTATATTTTGTGCAAAATTTTTATTTTGTAAGTTAAAACGCTGTACAATTTTAAAAAGAACACAAATGGAAAAATAGAATAGCTCTAATTTTTCAGTATTTCTAAGAAAAATTCAATAACACTCTTAGTGATATGGTAGGGTACATTTCTCTAGTTATGTAAACTATATAATATATAAACTACTAGTACATGTAACCTGCTGTATGAACTCTAATAGTGTAGTAAAAACTAATATTAGTAGTATATACAAGCTGTTATAAGTGAAATTGCTGAATCTTTTCTTTCTTTTTTATTTTTTCCTTGTTTAGGCTATTTGTACACATTTATTGTTTATTTCATGGAAATTTAAGCAAATTTGGATTCTAGATGTCTCAATGCTCAATTTTGCCCCCACAGAACTGTATGAAGTCTTGCAAGTGCTGCAAATCCTGTTTCATGTAACAGTGGGGCAGTTTTTATTTGATTATGAATAGTGACTCTGTTACCTTTCTGGCATTTGGTGGTTTTTAAATACACATATCACACTGATATTCTTAGGAAAACTCTGGTCTTGGCGAAATATTCCACCCCATCATCCTTTACCCATGATGTCAAACACTTTTCCACATACACAGTCTCACTGAAAATCACCAGACAACACTCTGTTCATTCACACCACAGTATGTATATTTCTTTTACTTTGTTATTTAGTATCTGAAAATTTGGAGCACATGTGCTCTTTAGGTCCAACGAGATCATTTCGTAATTTTTAAAAACTTAAAGCCGGTGTTAGTAACCCTCTCAGGGGACTTCGGTATTAACACTTCTTTCCATTTAGCAGCTCACTAAGCCTATTCCTGCCCTGAAAATGTTTGCCAACTGTAGTCATTAACAGATTATTCCAGCATTATTTTCTCAGGCAGAAAAAATGTTGCATTTCACCTTCTCAGGAAGTCGACATTTATTGAGCATTTATTATCTAAAGCATTTGACAGTTTGCATTTGACAGTTTCTCTTAGCATTTTCAACACTGCTGTTTTGTATGTATTGTTAGTCTCTATTTATAAGTTTGAAGGTATAATTCATAGCAGGTTCTTCTCAAGTCCCAGGCTCCTGCTTTTCTTCGGTTAATTTTTTTTAATCTTAATATTATTTTCTTTCTCCTTCATTTTTGGCTACCAAGGTGATTGATATTTGCAGTAAAAGTTAATTTAAAAGAGTGTGTAAAGTAGAAAGTAAAATTCATTTCAACCAATATTTTGGAGATGTTATTTACCCGGCTGGCACCGTGGCTGTGAGGCATACCACGGTGGGAAGAGAGAGGTACTATCCCGATCTCCAGAAGTTATCTAAAATTTTTATTTGCATAGAGATATTAACCAAGTAATTCCACTAATAACTATGCAATTATAAAAAAAGTAAGCACGCTGTTGGAGCATGACAGTTCTGCAAGAACAAACACCACAGTCCCTCTGTCACAGTTCTGTGAATTTGTTCCAAAATCCCTCACGGATGCCTGAAACCATAAAGAGTACCCCAAATAGACATGTTTTCTCATGTACAGATGCACCTAGAACAAGTCTAATTTATAAATTAGGCCTGGTAAAAGACTAACAACAATAACTGGTAAGGAAATAGAACAGTTATAACCATATATTTTTGACTTCAAAATTTCACAGATGGAAGATTTGTTCTCACAGTCAACCATCAAAATCTTAGCATATATTTTTCCCCTTAAATTGAATATTCTCACCTTTTCACTTAAAAAAAAAAGTATTTTGCAGCTTCTCTTTGGTCTGTTTGAATTGGCAGTATCTCTGTTCTTGTACTTCGTGGTCATTATTAAGTAAAGTAAGAGCTGCTTTAGTACAGTGCTGATCTGATAATCAAACGATCACTAAGTCACTAAATGGCCAGGTAGTTTATTCATCTCGGGTAAGCTGCCGAAGGTTGAGTCACATCCTGGCAGAACACAAGTGAGGCAATGTAAGGCTTCATTGTCTTACTCAGAATAAGTCACACTTTAAAATTTATGAATTGTTTCTTAAATTGTCCACTTAAGATTTTCAGACTGCAGCTGACAGCAGGTAACTAAAATCACTGAAGCAAACCTCAGGTGAGAGACAACTACTGTATGAAGAGCATCAACCACTCCATGGACCTGGCACGTAGATCAACCCTTTGTCCAGCATATCCAGACCATGTAAGATACCCACCCATTAGTCACTCAGCAGCCCACTTGATTATCAAATCAACTATCACAGTATCACAGTTCTTGTATTCTAGTGATCCTTATGCAGGACATAAACAAATTAAAATCAGTTAAAGTGTGGGGTGAGAGCGGGACAGGTATTATTTTGACTCCTGAAAATCCCTGTGGTAGAAGAGACCATGGCTTTTTGAGAAGCTGGAGTAGGGAGGACAAAGTAGAAGTTGCTCAGAAGGACACACATGCGTTATGGCAGGAGTCTGGGGAAATAAGTGGGGATCAAACCATGTGGTGGCTTCTGTATCACGTTAAGGATTTGTTCCTTATTCTGTGAACAACAAGAAGTCCATTATGAGTTTTGGGCGAAGAGTTTGAGGAAATCAAGCTATCAGAAGGGCATTTCACGAAGTTTACTCTGGCTACAAAGCCAAGTGCTCTTAAGAGAGTTAGGAATGGAATATGTGGACACCAATTCCTAGTGAATGTATGTGACCCTCATTGAGAAAGCACAGAGACAAAACGTGTGAAAGATTGACTATAGAAAGCAAAGGAAAGAACCAGATATCAAAAATAATGACTGGCACTTTGCTTTATGGAATTGGATGGTTCTTAAACCAAAGACAGAGATACACAATATAGGATGATGTCTATCTTTAAGTAGGCAATCATAAATAGAAAGAGTCTGGAGATCAGAGGAGAGGATTGGACTGGAGATCTATTTGTATGACAGCGTTAGGCGTAGATGGTGTTACTGTGTTTCATGGGCCCCAAAGACCTATTAGTTAAAAGCTGGGACCCTGAGGCGGCAGTATTAGGAGGTGGCAGAACCTTTGAGCAGGCCTTGGGAGGTCTTTAGGTCATTGAGGGCATGCCCTTGGAGACTATGGGACTCTGTCATCCTTCTCACTCTCTTTTGCTCCTTCATCGTGAGGTGACAGATTTTCCTCTGCCAGGTGGTCTTGGCCTGATGTACTGCCTGACCAGAAACCCAAAGCAACAAGACCAACCAAAGATGGACCAGAACCTCCCAAACTGGGAGCCAAAAATAAACCCAAGTGATGAGTGAAAATCCCACTGGTACTGTTGAGCCACAAGGCTTGAAAAACTGATGTACATAGGGCTAAGCAATAAAAGAAATTTGGTTGAGGACGGAGGAGAGAAAGCAGTGTCTGGAGATTGATGTATGTTTTGATTATTTATGTATTTACTGTAGGTCAGCATATTTGAACAAACTTAATCCTTCTGGTAAAGATCAAGTTGGAAAGGTGAAAATTAATGTCAGAATGGAGAGGAAAATAGATGGACCATGAGAGGTGCTGGTTTTAGGAAGAAGGAAGAGCAATTGTTTTTTTTCTTTAACTTGTTTTTGTTTTTTAGTTTTTTGCTTTGAAGAAATTTCTCCACACATTTACATATCACAACTGACTATCATCTTATATCCTTGATATATGACTTTTAAATCTTCGTGTTTTTCAAAATTAGTCAGTGAAAAAAATCTGCATAAGGTTTGCAAAATTTTCCATTCATCCTCTTTTACGTAGGATTGAATAGTTATCTTAAAGGCAGAAAGCTTACTGTCCAGGAACCTTTAATGTTACTTAGTTTAGTCAGGTTTTTTCCCTCCTTTGTTCAACCACAGAGGAACCCATACTTAGAAATGCACAAAAGTTACTACAGAGAATTTCGTGTATGCTGTCACATCCTACACAATACTGGATAGTATCACTTTTTTTATTTTTGCCAAATTGAAGGATAATTTCTCATTTTTATTTAAGATAAACCTATTCTCTTCCGACTCTACAACAGAGAATTTAGAATGGAGAAGTTCTATATTAGTCTTCATTTTATTTCTAAGTAGTAATTGATGTATCAAAATTTTGCTTATGTTGTATCAACAAGAATTTAGAGTTCCAATTTGAGCCAAAAATGACACTATATTTAATTCTCTTACAAAAAGCCTATTTTAGAAAAACAAAACATTAAAACAAACAAAACTAATACCACTTTCATTGAAAGAATCCACAAATTTGCTTATAAAATATCAAAAACATTGACGTAAGAGCGCATGTCCTATTAGTATTATCTATTCTCAGTGCCTTGTGATATGCTATAATATATGTCAAAAATAAGAGTGAATAAATGAATGATTTGTGAGTTGTTGTATCTAAATGGGTATGAGTTCTTGAAACATGGACATAATATAGTTGCTGCAGACTATTGTTTAGGTTGACCACTATGATAATTACTTAATGTACAAGATCACTAATCCTGAAAATGTTCTATAGAGTGAGTATTATTAATCTTATTTAAAAATGAGGAAATTGAGCCCCAGAGACTTTAAGTAAACCGGGCTGGTTCATACCATAGTTGGAGATGAATGTGGATGCCACTTTTATGTCTGACTCCAGACTGAATGATCCCTCTGCCCTATCATGAATGTTGATAAACATGTTTAGCTGTATATAGTTAGCTGTAAAATCTTGCAGTAATGAGTATATTTATTTCCTACTATAAATTTCTATCCAGACACATCCGCAAGGTAGAGTTCCTATAACTTTAGCCATTTTACTTTGATTTATCTTTTAGACAGAACCATTAGATTTTCTCTGTACACGATGTACTATAGATGTATGAAAGGTAGATCTTCAAGTAAACTTTCTCTCAGAAAAATGTGTTTTAAGGTATTTAAGTATTATGTTATCTCCTTTTCCCAAAATTGTAATTGAATTTGAGAATATGCATGTTTAAGTACAATATAAAAATTTGTTGATAACTAATTACTTGTCTAGTTTCAAATATTTAATACTAACCACAAATTCTAAGTCTGATTTTATTCCAAGGTGCTTTGGAAAGAACTGCCCTCGAATTCTGCTGTTACCTGAGTCTGAACATGTCCAGGGTGCACAACAGTGTCCCATCCTGATTTGGGACTTTGGGATAACTTGCCAACAGGAGTACTTACGGGCAGCTTTCTGATCATTCAGTGGCCTTCCTGTGACCTAGCCACAGCATGCTATTAATCTTTTTTATCATGTGGTTAGTAAAGAGAGGGGTTCATTCCTCCTCTGGGCACATCTGTTCCTTGCTGTTCTTATCTCTCCCTGTCCGTTCCATACAGTGCATCTATTCTTCATCTGCCACGATGTCTCTGCTTTTGAGAAAGAATTCCTGCCCTTTTACTTCCATATAAAATATAAAAACAGAAAATTCATATCCTGTCTTTTCTGTCTTATATCTATTTCCAAACACATACAATATTTGAATTTCTTGATAGAGCACGATATAAGGTATTTTCTGTTTCTGAGCATGTTTTACAACTTCGCTACATTTAACAAGAATAGTCTCCTGTTTGAAACTATGAATGATACCCACCAGACTACCACTTTTATATTCGGTTCAAACAAAAGCAGGAATGGTTCTTCAACCAAGATCAATGAGGTATTTCACAAAATGAGTCATGCTAATGGCAATCCTTTATCTATGACTCAGACACACTTAAAGGAAGAGGAGGTGCCTTGGGCCTGGTTGATGGGGTGTCTCCCCATCTTCCCCAGACTGCCTGGGGCTGGGATCTGTGGTATAGGCAGTAAGGAAAGCTCATCAACAACCACCCTCCTCCCAAGTTCCGTTTGTGGGTGGAAGGAAATCCAGGGTCCTTTTTTCACTCTGTCTAAATGATAACCACTCTTTATGGGGCAGAAATCCTATCATTTTAATTATAGCTTCACGTAAGTAGAAAACCTACCCAAAATAATCACTAATCACTTCTAAATGCTATATTGATTTTTAAAGTTCAATTTAACCTTAAATATTTTTAAATCAGGGTCTATAATTACCAAGAATACTATTTATCCATATCTTAAATATCATTTAAGAAATTTAGAAATATGTTTTTCTATATTCAACAGTAATGTTTTTTAAAAGGGGGATCTCATCATGGAATACTTCTATGTTTCTGTGCTTCATTTTTTCACACTCATAAATAGCTAAAAATAAGATTACAATGGAAATGTCAAGCAGTTTGTGCAATATTTGAGATATATACAGAAAATGCCTAACTTAGAATGGTTTAAATTACAATTTTTCAGCTTTACAATTCTGCAAAAGTGATTTGCTTTCAGTAGACACTGCACTTCGAATTCAGAATTTTGATCTTTTCCAGGCTTGTGATATGCAGCACTCTCTCACAGTCCTGGGCAGCACCAAGGAACCACAGCTCCAGTCACTCACACCACTCGGGGGGAAACACCAGTACTCTCCTGCGGGCTGTGTTGCTAGGCTATGATGTTCTGTAGGTTAGGTATGTTAAAAACTCTTTGTACTTATGGTACTTTTAATTCATCGTGGATTTATTGGGAAATAATTCCATCTTAAGTCAAAGAGCATCTGTACATATTTGTATGTATATATTGATATATGTGAGTATACATACATAAATGTGTGTTTGTGTGCATATATAGACATATGTAATATATTTCTTTATATTCTACATTGTCAGCTACAAAGTATCTTTTGATTTATTGTTTGTTGTAATGAACAATAATTAGTGACATATTTTCTACAGCCCAAGGGCTCATTTACACATGCACATGTTTGTCACAAAGACATCAACATAGTCATGTGATGTGTTTCTACTGTAGCAAAGCAGGCTCACAGCTGAAAACAGTTTGGGATTTGTTGGGCTGGAGTGTTTTGATAAATGGAGACAAATGATTAAAATCATTCAGTCTTTCTAAGCGCTAGCAAAACATATATGTCTCCAAAGAGATTGATGTTTGCTCTTCCAGCTGGCTGTCCAGCGCTGCACAGTTCCCTGGGGAGGCCTCTGGGCCCGGTGATAGGAGAATGTTACACAGCTGTGAGAGATTCAGATCCCTCTAAAGCGCTGCTCGAACTACAGCAAGTTGGTATCTTCAAAGAAAGTGAGCACAGTCACAGGGTATGTGTAGGCTCCTCCGCCTTGAACTGGGAAAGCTCACCTGTCAAAGCCTTCTCGCTGAAAACTCCACCGATTTGTTAGGTGACATTACAAAACATCTAAGATGTCATCGTGTGTAGCAAACAAATCTGTCCATTTCCATGTGTTGTTCCCTGGGCCAAAAAACAGCAATATATAATAACACACTATGAATAAAACAATGTTCACCAGAAAGTTCAGCTGTCTGTGAGGGAGATGTGACATGGGAGGAAGTGGATACAGGAGGGGAAGACTGGGGGAGTAATGGGGCAGTGAGGAACCTGGGTGTTGGATGACTCTTCTGAACTAACAGTGTCGAGGTGCCTGTTGGGCCGCCTCCTCCGCGGTGGGTCCAGCACTCTGTGTTGCGGAGGGGAGCAGAGGCAGTGGAAGACGCTGTCTGCATTCACTGCACACAAGCAGCGGAAGAATGAGCATCGGCATTTTCCCAGCCCTAATTCCTCTGTTCTGAGATTTCTTTCCAAGCAGAGAGGTGAATGCATGGATCGGGCAAATGTGATGTGGTTACGCCGTTTACAATTTCATCTCGATGATGACTCTGGTCGGCAAGAGAAGCAGCGATGTAGGCTGTCAGTAGGGCTTGTTTCCTCTGTAGGAAACAATTTAACCAATGTATACGTAAGTCCTATCTTACTTCATGATCTCATTCTTAATCAGTGTCACACGGGCTCCTAAAACTTGTATTAGAGCGTCTTATTTTATTTTATAAAACTTCATTGAGGAATACTGCATAGAGTAAAATGACCAAATGTTAAGTGTCCCGCTCAATTAAGGTTTACATATGTATATGTTTTTGCACCAGTTATCTATTGCTGCATACCACATTACCATAAATAGTGATTTAAAACAACCTACATTTATTAACTCAGAGTTCTGTAGGTCAGAGGTCTGGGCTCTGCACAGTGGGGTTCTCTGCTTAAGGTGGAAACAAAGATGTTGCCCCCCTATTGTATTGTCAGCTGGAACCCAAAGTCTTCTTACAAGGTCTTCAGGTTCTTGGAAGAATTTTGCTCCTATACATGTGGAATTGGAGATTTCCATTTTTTGTTCTTTTAGTTCCTAGAATTCTCCCACCTTCCTTGCCGTATGACTCACTCTATCATCAAAGCCAGCCACAGAGGGTCCCTCGCCCACTGAATTCCTCTCACCCTTAAAATCAGCAGTGCCGTGTAACATTACCTAGTCAAGAGAGGGAGGTTCCTCATGTTGCCAGCCCCAAGTGTTGTACAGGGAGTGTATACTGGGAAATGAAGATCTTGGGGGTGTCTTAGAATTATTCTACCATTTCTATAAATAGTATCTGTACAGTGGATCATTTAGCAGCTTCTGAATCGTGATACTGATTTTGAGGAATTGTTTATATGTTCTAGATATAAGTTCTTTTCCAGATATGCATACTGTAATTTACTCTCTAGTGTGTGGCTTGCCTTTTCACTTATTTAATGGTATCTTTGATTAGAAAAGTATTTCATGTTAACAAAATCCAATCTTCATTTTTTGTTATATGAATAAAGCTCTATATATTGTTTTGGTGTTAGAAATAATTTGCTTACACAAAAGTCATGATGATTTTCTGTTTTCTTCCAGGAACATTAGAAATTTAACACAATATATTATCTCTATTGTATCTCAAAAAAATTTTTTTTACTTGTAGTGTTAGACAGGGTTGGAATTCAGTTTTCTTTTTTCCAATATGTATATCCAGTTACTCTTAAAGGTCTTTATTATGTATACTTGTGCTCTTATTTGGGTGTCATATGTTTCTTTCATGTAAGATGGTTATTTCATTGCCAGAGCACCGTGCAATTTTGGAGAAAGTTCGTTCTTTGTCTCTTACATGGCTACACACCTTGCCAAGTTGTGCCAAGAATGCAAGGCCTCCCCCCACTTTATCTGGACAATTTTGCATGGTTTTGTTATTGGTAAGTAACCTTGAGAGAGAAGGTTTACTTCTGGAACAAAGAGCAGGGCTTTTTTTTTTTTTTTTAATTGTGCCCTATAAAATCAGTGGATTCCCAAGCTCAGTGTTCTTCAGTTGTGATGTAAGCCACAGTATAGGCCATTTTTACCAGTGTCATTAGACTTCCGGGCAAGAAAATCTCACACGAACATGCTGCTGGTCATGACACTTACTGTCTTTGAATAATGAAGCTGTCTCTAATCCAAGAATCTTCGGTCTTTTGCCTGCATCCTTGAAATAGTAAAAGGTTAACTTACTATCTTGTAAGAAGTACAAAAGCAAATCTGAGACCTGACTATGTCGTCTTGTTGAATCATCATTGACTCTATGGAGTGGCTAGGTTTTTGTTGCTGTTGTTGTTGGTTTTTTTTTTTTTTCCGAAAGGGATAGGGTATTTTTGTAGCTTTTATCTTTATTAGTACTTGTTTAAAGGACATAACGATTGCATTTGTCATAGGGGGTATTTTTATCATGTTTTCTGTAGACTAGAACATTAAGACTCTAAGAGATTAAGGAATTTACCCAATTTTGTTTTATTACAAAGCCAATACTCACTTTTTAAACATGTTAAAATTATAAAATAGCATAAATACAGAATATACATAAAATATACCTAGATTTTAAAGGTTATGTATATACTGAACATATCCATAACTAGCACTTAGGTCAAGAACTGGAACATTCCTCAGTGCTAGAAGCTGGGTGTGGGCTCTTTCACCTCACATCCTCTACAGGTGCCCTCAACTTGATCTTCATGGTAACCACTTTGTTGTTTTCTTTGTAGTTTACCACTGTACTTCACAGACAGTATGGCTTGTATTTTTCTGTTCTTTAACCTCAAATTAATGGGCATATAGCCCATGAATTATTTTGTGTAATGCTTTTTGAGATCAAGTTTATCATCGTCTTGTAGCTCCTCTTTGTTCACTTTCCTTGCAGCGAACTCCACGGTATGAGCACATGTTGATTTCATTATCAATCCTGCTGTTTCTGGAAATGTGAATTGTGTCTAGCTTTGAGCTATTTAAGGAAATATTCCTACAAGTATTCTTATACAAATTTTCTTATAAGCATATGCACTCAAGTCTCTTCTCAATACATCTAGGAGTAGAAATTTGAAGGCATAAGGTCTAATATGTTTTCTTTTATTAGCAAATGTCAGACAGCTTTTCCAAGGATATTCCACCATTTTATATCTGCAATACAGTACAATGCATGGAAGTTCCAGATGCGCCACATTCCCATCCGTACTTGGCACTGAGAATCTCCTTCATTTATGTAGTGGTATTTCATTGTGGTTTTGGTTTTCACTTCTCTGATGAGATTGAAAATGTGGTCATATGCTAAGTAATCTGCTGAATACCTTCTGTTGTGAAATGACTGTACAAGTCTTTGGCCCAATTTTAATTTTTTTCCATTTTTTATTGATTTTGTATGAGTATTAAGGGCAGTTACCTGTGTTCAGTTAGAGAGCACAACTTGGAAGGTTTATCTCATAATTTCAACCTCTTTCCTATAGGACAGAATCATCATATGGACCCAAGTAGTTTGACTACAACTTTCAAGAAGTATTCATAGTAAAGGGGCAGTGGGTATAGCAAAATCTCTTCAGACGGTGGCTTCTAATTTGCTTGAACGCATCCTAATAATTTAAAAACTTGTTAGTACTCTGTGATCTACATGACTGTTGACTAATGTTCTGGATATTAATGAATTGTACCAAGTGAGATACAATATTTAAGCCAATGAAGATTAGGAACTCTATTTTAATACTGATAGATTTGTCAAATTATGTAGCTAAAGTGTGCAACAACAACAGCATCGAAGCACTGTACTATTCAGATGCTGGGCGACTTTAGGCCTGTTATAGTAGAATTACTTTTACCATCCTCCGACAGAATAGCTACGAACAGCATGGAGTACGTGCTTTACTGCCAAGCAATTTTCAAAGGAGAAAGATGACAGGACTGAGCTACATATCACCATGCATTAACTCTGCTTGGAAAGATCAGAAATGACTTCATTCCCCTGGCCCCAAGTACAATTTTTGTAGTACATGTAGTTCATATAAAATGATACAGAAAGACTAGGTATAGTGTGTTCAGCGCTAACATCAGGCAAATGCAAACAACAAAATAATCAAGGCAATAATAGCGATACTACATTAAGCATCACTAAAGGAAAAGAGGTTTATCTGAGACAAACAGGAATTTTATTTTGATAAGGTATTCTGTTCAAAATAAATAAAATGTCATCTACCAAATAGCATAGATTCTAATCTAGGAAATATAAAGACAATTGCCAGGAACATAATAACAGTTTAAAACACCAGCCTGCCTTAATTAATGAACAAATATCAAAATATGCAAAATAAGATGTCGAATGCTATAAAATGTTTTAACAGAGTCTCAGTGAAGAATTCACCGACTTTTTAAACATCTCTAACAGTTAAAGATTTAAGTATTTCATTTATTACACATTAAAAAGTCAACAAATTTCTGTACTAGTAAAAATATAAACGTGTTCACTGAGAAAGTAATACTGCAAAACTAGAAATAAACAGATAATATCTGATAATAATATCTCAAGTACTTGACAATGTTACAGAAGAATAAAAACATTCTGCAGAGGAGTCTTGCATTAAAAAGGATACAAAGATAGAAGATGAAGGCTAATTAGAAAATGATAACTGAGGGAAACAGAGTGAAATGGGAGGAAACAGTGAACACAGAAAATTTCCTAATCTGACATATTTATATTTTGATTCAAGATATAAATAAATGAACAGATGAAATGAGGAGAAATGCACAAAACTAATGACAGGACCACAGGAAGAATAATAAATGGAAATAAAGATAAAAGATGAATAAGACCATAAGAAAGAAGAAAAATCTCTTTATTTTTATTTTCTAAAAACCAAAACCAAATATTAAAAACTTTGAGAATAGTCTCATTCCTGGAGTGTCTGATTATTAAGATGAATTGATGTTGTACCATCGTGTGACTGTGTGTGTATATATGTTCATACGGTGCTCTATATGTATGTTCATGTGTGTTGTATTTCAAAATATTAACATGAATAAAAATATTTTATTCTTGTTATACATTGTGAAGATTATCTGCACCAATAAGAACTAATAATGTGTATTATTTGATGTTTAAGGTGAGTATTGAGTTAATAGTAGAAATAAGAAATAATGCTTCATTTAATTTCAAATAAGACCATCAGGACATAATTTAGTTCAGAAAGCACCGATTATTTTCAATTTTTATGTGAGTTAGAAGAACATTAGGAGATTTACCTATACAAAATCAAAATTTCAATCCCTTCGAGGGCTGCCATGGAACAGAAGCAGAAAGTTCCTGACCTCACGGAGCTTACAGCCTGAAGGATGAAGAAGGTAGATCTCCTCTCTCACCTTATACAAAATCAACTCAAAATATGTTAAAGACTTAAATGTCAGACCTGAAATGGTAAAAGAAGCACAGGGGAAATGCTTCATGACATTGATCTGAACAAGGATATTTCGGATAAGAATGCAAAAGCACCGTAATTAAAACACAACCAGACAAACATAATTACATTAAGTTGCAAAGCTCCCATACACCAAAGTAAACAATCAGCAGAATAAAGCGTTAACCTGAGGAAGGGAGAAAATGTTGACAAGTGGTGTGTTTGATAAGAGATTAATACCCAAAGAATAGAAAGAACTCAAACAACTGAAAAAAAAAACAACAACAAAGCTTCAAATATTCTAGTTTTAAAAAAGGCCTAAACAAACATGTCTCAATAGAAGACACAAATGGCCCATAGTTACATGAAAAACTTCTCACCATCATTAAACATCAGAGAATGCAAGGAAAACCACAAAGAGATCATCTCACCAAAATTAGAGTGGTGAATAGAAAAAGACAAAAAAAGAAAAAAACGTTAACAGAAGCGGGCATGGATGTGGACAAAGGGCAACTTGGAGGCGATTTGCGGAGATGTAAATTAGTTCAGCCGTTAAGGAGAAGCAATATGGAGAGTCTTCAAAAACTTAAAAACAGGGAACAGTGAGGTAGCTTAATGATACAATGCTTACCTACTATGTATAAGTCCCTGGGACTGATCCCCAGCAACACACACACACACACACACACACACACACACACACACACACACACACAAAGTAAAAAATGAAACTTCCATATAATTCAGCAATTCCTCCAAAGGGAATATATCCAAAAGAAATGAAATCTGTAGATCAAAGAGACATCTGCACTCTTGTGTGTATTGGAGCATGTTCACAGCAGTCAAAAGGTAAAAGAAACCTACATGTTCATCAATGAATGAATGAATGGATACAGTAAGTGTGGTGTATATACATAATGGGTTACTATTCAGTCATAAAGAAATGATAAAATGTTGTCATCTGAAGCACCGTGGATGAACTTGGAAGTCATTATGTTAAGTAAAATAAGCCAGACACAGAAAAACAAATACATATGATCTCACTTGTATGTAGTATCTAAAGAAGCTGATTTTCTAAAAATAGAGAGTAAAACAGTGGTTCCAAGAGCTGAGAAGAGTGAGTAAAAGATGGGTACAAAGTTACACTTACATAAGAGGAATAAATTCTGGTATCTATTGCACTATGTGTTATCAGTATTATATTGACCATTTCAAAATAGTTAGGAAGTAAATTTTAAATGTTTTCATTGCAAAGAAATGATAAATGTATGATGTGATATGCAAAATACTCTGATTTGATTATTATACAATGAATACATTGAAACATCACATTTCACTCCATAAATATGTATGTGTCAGTTAAAAACAAAGTTGAAAAAAAGTTTTAAAACATACAAGAAAAATTGAGAAAGATATAAAAGCAAATATTGTGTAAATAAATGCACAATACATTAAAAATGAATAAAATCAATGTTAAAAATAGGAATTAATTAAAAATAGTAATTAATAATACATCCAATTGAAAATAGAAGGTAAACCAAATGTGAATTAAAAGTGACCATTTCTAGACATGTCTTTCAATTCTATTATTTTCAGACAAGAATTCTAAAAAGAGCTTAGGAATCATGTCATTTAAATAAAATTATGAAATATCACTATGAAATTTTATTACAAAAACTGCGGGAAGAATATGTGATTAATTTTCCTATAAGAAGTCTTCCATATCTTATAATACTGTATTAATGTTCAATTATACTTCCGGTTCTTTAGGTAACAATTATTGACTAATTCATTAGTTGGTTTTTAGTGTGATAACACTCATTAATAAATAACAGCAAGAAAATAGTAACTATGCTTTTATAGAAAAATTCAACTAACAAAATCCTACTTATTGATGTATTTTCTTCCTATAATCATTCAAATTGAATGACTTTATAATCCCGTAGTCAGTATGATTTCTCCACCTCGCGAACTGTTAGGTTTTTGGAGATTATGGCTTGAGATCACTGTGTCAGGAGAATCACCCAATGGTGATTAAACAATTCTTTGGTAGATCTTGTTGGGAATAAATATTTTCACACTGTAATTCTCTTTGAACCAAGTGAGTTCTATTTTTATTGCTGATGTTAAGATGAGAAAAAAAGGAATAAAAAAGTTGTCTTAATCCAGTCTTTTTCCCATAATGAAATTTGAAACGTCTCCTTAACATATGTCGAATTTGAAGTTAGTGTACTTGTACATTTGTCGCACACGCTGTAACAGTATTGATTTTGTCAGTGGTGTCCATTTGGCTAATTACATGTTTAATCAAAAAGAATCATTTCCTCAAGCTGCAAAAATCTTTCATTGCCAAAGACACATCAGCTATGAAGAACGTCTTCCTAATAGCTGTACTTAACTCAGTCAGTTGTGAAATAAATATTTACGCTTGCTCATTTATGTATCTCTTCAAATATTGTACATTTATGCAATGTACTAGCAAAATGATTTCTAGAGAATCAGAAATTACCTGACTGTAGATATATGCATATAAGAACAGATATGCAAGGTTTGGCCTAAGTTACAGAATAATATACACCAGTTTTTCAAAATATGTCTAGTAAGCTACTAAAAGCCACTATTCATAAAGTAATTACATTGTGCGTATGATCTCTGGTACCTTTTTTTCCTGTTTATTACTGTTCTTGTTAATTTTATTTTTTATTGGCCTAACTCTTGTAATTTAATTATATCCAGGAAGTCACTGTTGTGTTCTCATTTTAAAAATTTCTGAAAATAATTTTGTCTAGTGGCCTCTTCGAAGCATTTCTGGATTTAAAATGCAAAGTGTTTGGTAATCTGAGAGCCTACTCTTCTACCTGTTTCTCCTCCCAAACCCTTCCCTGTGCCTCTTCTTCTCCACCAAAGACGAGATCAGTTGTGCCTCTCAGGAGAGGAAGCACTGAGAGGTGTAATAGGGAGGATCTCACACAGTGTCGATTCTGGCAAATTAAAGAATTTAAAAAAACAACCTCTGAATTTACCTTTTAGAAAAAATTCTTTTCTTACTAAATGGAAGTTAAATATTTTTCTGGTTCTTCGAAAACCTTAGGAACCCAAAAAGAACCTGCAGATCTGAATATATTTAACATTTCATGTATTTAGTAAATTCTACCAACTCTAGTTTAGTTTCTTTGTTTTTCAGCCCATATTAACATTGTTTCAATTCAGTTTCCCTTTGTTGTTGACTCTACACACACACACACACACACACACACACACACACACTCCAAAATAAAGTAAATTGAAAAATACTTCCTTCTGCATTATTTAAAAATTATTTCTGGCTGTAAATAGCTAAATCTTAAAACAATGGCTTGCAAAGGCGGGTTTTTCCTTTCTCCTCCTGTGAGTCAAGATAGGTCATCCAAGGCACCTGTCATCGGTGTTTACTGTCATTGCCCCCAGATTCCTTCTGTTTTCTACTCTGCCTTATAGAGAACTTGGTTTCCATTCCTGAATTGCCTTGGGAGTTTCAGGATTGTTACCCCAGCTCCAGCAATCACGTGTGCACCAGTGGAATGAAGGAGGCAAGAAGTTTGAAAGGAAGGTTGGAGGATGACTTTACTAAGAATAAATGCCTTTTGTTATGATGGGGGCAAATGGAAGGCAGCCAGCAGTCTCTGTCATACATTTTTTTCTGTGTATCTCTCTATTTATATCATTTTGAAATGTTTTTAGCCATACAGTTTTCCTGGTTTTAAAAAAAAAATATTACAGAGAAACCAATTACGCAAAAGTCGAAAGTGGCTCAGTACACTGCAGTGAAGTCCTTCCGCTTCCGGGCCGCTGCCTTCCCCGTGTGGTAACTCCCGTGCCTCTGGGGCTTCTGAGCACAGTGTGCCCACCCCGGTCCTCAGCCTACACGAGTGCATGTCCATCTTCTCCGGGAGCTTCCTCCTTCTCCTCCAGAGCCACCCTCTGAGAGTTGCCACGCACAGGCCAGGATGCAGAGAGAGATTAGTTCAAGGTGACCTGAGGATTTCTCACAAGTCACCACGAAGCCTATAAAGTAACAATTCCAATCTATATGCTGATTCAACTAGTTGAAATGATGGTTTTGTGCACACTTAAATAGAGATGAAAATTGTGTCCAAAACAATACATACCTACTTTGGAATAGGATAAAAATAGTGTGAAAAGAGTTATGCGGTGTTTGGAGAAGGTCGGTGTCAAGGAAAACATATCCCAGCATTAGCGTGGCTACTGACACGGGAATACCCAGGTGCAAGTTTTGCTTAGTTTACAATTTCTTCTTTTCTCTCCACATCTGGTTGAACAGAAACATGTTTATTTTTACTGTGTTTGGGAGAAGACTGGAAACTATTATAATATTTCTGCTTGGTTTTTTTTCCTATAGAAAACTTTCTCTGAAATGTGATCGTTGGATTGGTAATATCCATTAAATGAATTCCTTTGAGAACTTTGCTTCACTCCAGTGGTGGCTGTCGAGCAGGTTAAGACTGTTGTCTTTATTATTCATATCATCGTGATTAAAATGTGACCAGTTTTTGCTTTACTAGATTATAACGATAGAAGCAGAGTATAGTGTGTAAGAACTTGCCTTTCAGAGACAGTTATGAGTGGATTAGAAAATCTGAATTCTCCATTATCAGTTATATGTGATCTGGGAAAGTTATGTACTAACCACTAGCAGTTTTATTTATAACATGGGGATAAAGCTACCTTCAAGGTCTTAGTAGAATAAAATTAGTTCATGAATATGAAGTGTTCAATGGAGTACATGTCTGTAGTGGATGTTACATAGAGAAAGCTATCATTATTACTGCTTGTATTCTTTTCTCAATTTATGTACCATTATGCCTCCATTAATACTAGACTTTTTGGTTAAGATTGAACTATTTCAACTTCACTTTCAAAAAATGTTTGTATTTCTTTTTTATGAAGGCTAAGGTTTGGATCTTTTCTCCTTTACAGGAGTTTAGAAACACTGGTACTTTGTCTTTGCTATTCAAGAAATAATGGTTAATACTTGACCAGGGGGCATGCATGCTGTATCACTAGTTGCTGTTGGCCTCTATTCTGGTTATCCAATATGTATTCTAATTGACCAAAGCCAGCATAGTAGTGAGTATTTAATGTCATAGTCGCTGGTCTCATTGCTGGGACAAAACAGCTGACATTCAACATTTAAAGGAAGAGAGGCTTATTTTGGCTCACAGTTTGAGAAGTTTTAGTCCATGATTGGCTGGCCCAAATGCAGACATGGAATAGTGGAGGGGCTTGCCATGGAGGAAAGCTGCTTGCATCATGGTAGCCAGAAAGCATAGAGGGAAGAGAGGAGTTGGGGAGAGGGATATACTCTTCCAGGTCAGCGAACTGCTTCTTCTGATCAGAGTTCACCTCCTAATAGCAAATCAGTTATTTCACTGATGAGTCTAGCACCTCACTCCATGACCTTCCAAACACAGAAAGTTTGGGGAGGACACCACAGATCTAAACCTTAATGGCCAATATTTTGAATTATACTCTTATTAAGAAATATTACTAGCCTGGACAACTTAGTGACTTAGCAAGACTCTATCTCAAAATAAAAAATAAAAAAGGGCTAGGAATGTAGCTCAGTGTGGAGTTGCAGTACTAAACAAAAACAAAAATATTATCTCAGAATTCTTGATTGAACACAATGGATAAAATAAAACTTTGGTTGAATTTTTGTAAAAATGAGCAGTTTAAAAAAATATAAAGAAATATAGGATAAGTTTGGAAAAATGTGTTGTCTGAATAAATGGGCCACTCTTTGTTTGACCATCTATGGGATTTTAAGTATCCAATTGTAATAGATGTTTTTAAATACATTCCAATTAATTCTCACAACTACTCTAAGAAGTTATTGGTGTCTACTTTCCAGGAAGAAAGTTGAGTTGCAGTCAAGTATATGCCCCAAATTGCATTTGTATGTTGAAGATAAGATTTAAATTCTACCTTGTTTGAATAAAAACTATTTTTTGACTGCAATTAAATACTGATACTCTTTTTTTTAAATGATGATACAGGAGAGACCCAGAGCAGAGGTAGTAAGGGGATAGTGGAGCTGTTTCCTCATTCATAAAGGAGCAGGTTAATTATTTTATGAAGCCCCAGCCAATCTTCTGCTTTCTTACATTTTGGCGCTCTGCTCTATCTCTGTAGAACATTTTCAAGTGAGCTTGACATTCCTGCTGAACAGGAAAACAGAAACATTTTCCTGCCAAAGTGTACATGGGCTTGGAAAGAAAGAAAGTTAAAAACCTTTGAATTCTTTTTGACACATAAAATATATATTTTTATCTATGATAAGAATTCACAAATATATCTATAAATTTGACTTTTTCTTCTCTTGAAACACAAATTCTCTAAAGCTGTTATTTGTCCTTATAGGCCCAGATAAAGTGTCACTTTTTTTGAAATTTTTTCCTGGAGGTTTGCTAGATTAAATAAAAATACAGCCTGGCCAGTAAATTTATACTTCAGATAAACAATAGAAATTATTTAGTATAAGAATGTGCTGTGCAAGACTCGGGGTGTATGTTCACTAAAACACTACTTTGTGAAATTCATAACTGAACATACTTTATGTTGTAGGGCAACCTTAAATGGGAACAACATTATGAAACAAAAACAAATATCCATAATAACAATGCAAAGATATCACCTCAGGTTCAGAAAAATGCCAAGATATCACCTCAGGTCAAATGAACTGTTCACCACCCAAGGAAGTCAAAAATCCAGGTTGGGCATGTACAACAGTTACAGACCTCTGTTCCCTTGGGAGGCAGTGCCATGAAGAAGTAGTTCACATACTCTGGTATTTGCAATGTGTGGGGTTTCTGGATTGCACTTTTGGGATGCTCTATGGGATAGGCAGGCCCATATGGATATTCCATAAGATATTCTTAAAAACTATTTCCACGTTTAAAAATAATTTGAAAAACATTGGTCTAGTGCATTTCTTAACTAAGCCAATCATTTAGTATTGATTTGTTCTACATATGTGTTAAGTTTTTAAGCATGTTTTTTGTCTCTGTGAAGGAGGTGAGCTATCCTCTGGACTCCAGAGGGAAGTACGTTCCATGTCAATTTTTTTTTCCTTTTATACAGAAAAAGTAAGACAAATATAGAGACAGCCACTAAACAGAAAAGCAAGAAAAGTACAAGTGAAGGAAACAATTTCAAACTTGTCAGTTTCTCAAGGTGGTAGTAAGCTGTAGAAAAGTTTCCATAAGTATCGCCTTATCCTTTAACAGCAGCTCACAGCATCACCTTCATTTATTGGGTTCTCAAAAATGAAGAGTTATGTGATCAAACAAATTCTTTAGCCAATTGATAAGATTATGCCTAGACCATGTCTGTTATATGTTGGCTTCAACCAATGTCTAAGAATGTAACAGTAACTTAGTTCAATCAATCAATTTAGAATCACCGATTAATTTTCCAGATTTTTAGAAGCATTTATTTTTCTTCTTTTATTGAGATAGTCATGTAGAATTTGGATGAAAGTCAGGTAAAATTCAATAATATCTCTCATTCAAAGCAGTAATGACTTTGTGTTTACAAGGGGGTGATAGAAAAATACAGTGAATGTTTAAATTTATAAGTTTATTACAGTGAAAGACACATTGCCATTAATCACCTTCAAAATACTCCCCCTTGAGTTGAACACATTTATCCCACCATTCTTGTTATTTTCTGAAGCAGTTCTAGAAGCACTCTTTCATGAGTGTCTTTACAAAGTGTGATAAAAAATACAGTGGATTCTGCTGTTGAATGCTACACAGTGGAAAGACTGGCTCGTGAGCACTTTATAGTGTGTCCTCATCTGACTTATTCACTGGATGTGACACCATGCAAATTCTGGCTCTTGCTCAAAGTCAAAATGACTGTGGAAAGTAAACATTTTGGATCAATTCAGACACTGAGGCAGCCTGAGGCACAACTAAAGGCACTCAAAAAAAAAAAAAAAAAAGACTTCCAGAACTGTTCCAGAAAGGGGTAAGAATGGTGGGATACGTGTGTTGCAAGTAAGGGGGAATATTTGAGAGGGATTAATGGCAATGTGTCTTTTACTATATTACTTTATTTTAACTTTAAAGATGTTGTATTTTTCACAGCTCATATATGTGACATTTGGTAATATATTAAAGAAAAATACTAATTAATATTCTCTCTTGTGACATTTTGATAAACCAGCCAACAAAAACACATTTTATAGGACAGTGAAACTAATTTGTTTGCAGTGATAATGAAAACAGTGATGTGAGCTTGCTGCTGACCATTAAGAGTAGGCAACAATTTCAGCAGAAACAAATATTGATATGATAGGTGACTTGAAGAACATGACACTCTGAAATCATTTATATAATTTGGTATCAAATGAATAATTTGGATATTTAAAGCAACTACTCATTATGGTCACAAAATCCCCAATTCCACAAACTGTCTCTCTTTTTTTTTTAATTAAGAGAAGACAATTTATTTAGAGGACAGTCTATTTAAAAGTGGTGAAAGCTCTGGACTCCATTGTGGGCAGGAGGCTTGAGCTTGCAGGTCAGGCCGCTTCCCCTATGGATTTGCGCTGGCTTGGCCCGCGCACCGGCAGGGTGAACATCAAATAGGGTGGGAAACACCTTGCACTGAAAGCACTGTTACCTCTCTCCCTCAGGGTCTTCTTTATTTTTTTTTTCCTTTTCCCATTTCTCTTCTAATATAAGCCATCACTATCTGGTAAAGCCAACAATACCCACACCACTACGGAAAATTTTAGAGACATAAACTATAAGGAGATGTGGGTGGGCTACCAAAGATCCCCCAGATTGTTGCAATCTGACAACTGCCCCTGGACTTCATGCTTGGAGGCCAGGATCAACATAGTACCCACCACTGACCACTGCAGGCGTGGTAGGGCTAATGAGCACAGAATCAGGTTTCGGCCTGTGCCCCCCACAGAGTGGTGGCCATCAGAGAAATCCCACTGTATGTGTATGTATACATAATATATGTATATATTGGTTTTGTTTCTCCTTATTTTCTCTTTCTCTTATTCATCCTGATACCTGTCCAATACATTCTCTTGTCTACATATTCTTTCTTGTTTT
>PVJO010001049.1:0-191286 GCA_004026905.1 Hystrix cristata
CTACCCCCCCCCGCTACCCCTGCTCCCCAGTTCCCCCAGCACCTCCTGCTCCCCGGCTCCCCCTGCTACCCCAGGCCTCCCAGCTCCCCCAGCTCCCCGGCTGGCCTGCTCCCCGCTCCCCACCCCCTCCTCCCTCCTCCTCCTAGCGGGGTCCTCAGTCCTCGGTCCCACCGCCCGCCCGACCCCGCGGCCATTGTCCCTCGGCCCCGGGACCCCGGCAGCACGTGGCGGCTCCGCTCTGGGCGGGCGGGGTCCCCAACGGGAGGGGGCGTTTCCTCTGCGGGGTGCCTCGGGGTGCGGGAGGGCGGGGCAGAGGCGGGGTGGCAGGGGGCGGTGCCGGGGCGCGGGGCTGCAGGGTGCTGGGGGCGCAGGGCGCGGGCTGCGTGGCGGGTCGTGCACAGACTCGACTGGGAGGAACCCACTTTGTCCCCGGCTCCGGCCTGGCTCCTCGGAGACCCCCGTGCCTGGCCACCGTCCGGGGCGACGGTTCCCGCGTGCATTTGCGCGCCGTCCGCGCCGGCCCCGCGCAGGAGGCCCGCAGTCAGGTGCGGCCCGCGCGGAGGGGTCCTGGGGATCCGACACACAGGCTGTTCGGGGGCTCGCGGTCGCGGCTTCGGAGGACCGGAGGACGACGCGCCCCTCCCGGGGTCTGGCTCTCCGAGGCCCATCCCGGCGGGGCTTCCCGGCCCTGCTCCTGGCGGGGGCCAGAGCGCTGTGTGTGCTCGGGTTAAAGCATTTCCTCTGCTCTGGTAAAAATGTGTATTGGATGATTAAGCAATCTCCTGTCCCTATTAGACAGTGAGGACAAATTAGTCACGCATTTTTCCCAACAGTTGGTAGTTCTAAATAAGTGAAATAAAAGTTTCCTAATCCGATGGCCCCCATAGCCCACTGAGTACGAGCGGCAAGAGTTACCAACTTTTCAAAGTCTATTGTTTGTCCTTTAAATACCTAGCTGGCCCTGCAGAAATGAAGTAAATGGATTTCTTTCAGGGAGAGGAGCCAGAATCCCAGCTGTAAAAGGGCGGATAGAAAAATGCAGACTTGTAATTTGTCACAAAAGATAACTGCACTTCCCAAAGAAGTAGGTGCCAAGGGTTCCAAAAACACTTCAAGGCAAGAGGAAGTAACTTGCTTGTTTGCAGAATTGGAGTTTTGCTAATGATTTCTTGTAAAATTAGACTTTTACGACTTACTCTGTTCAAGATCTTTTTGACAAGCTTGTAAAAGTAGCAAACAGCTTGTGCTCCGGAGTTTTCCCGAAGATTTTGAAACTAGCAAGGGACTTGAGAATTCTTATAAAGCATAGAAGTTATTGAAACTTTGCTTTTAGTGTAGATGTGGTAAAAGGTGAATTCTCTACCTTGTTGAAAAGGCTCGTTGGAACCTGAATGTGGTAACGGATGCGGAAGGTCATTCGCCCTGAATATGTTTTACGATTGTGTGTTAAGTAATTTTATACTATAATTCTGAAGGTACCTGTCTCCTTTTTTCCTTGTAGGTGTGTGGTGCTTTAGCGAACTGCTTTTTATAAGAGAACCACAGGATGTAACTGTCACGAGAAAGGACCCAGTCTTTTTAGATTGCCAGGCTCACGGAGAAGTTCCTATTAAGGTCACATGGTTGAAAAATGGAGCGAAAGTGTCTGAAAATAAACGGATCCAGGTTCTTTCTAACGGCTCTTTGTACATCAGCGAGGTGGAAGGCAGGAGGGGAGCCCAGTCTGATGAAGGATTTTACCAGTGCTTGGCAGTGAACAAACACGGAGCCATCCTGAGTCAGAAAGCGCACCTCACCTTATCCAGTAAGTGCTGCGGTGTCGGTCTCAACGGTTGCCATTGTGGCATGTGGTGATTTCTTGATTTGTGATTATCATAACCCTAAAAATTATATACGTTAAGAATTTTCCTGGGTAGTAATTGATGGAAGCATACAGAGAGGGATACATAAAGTGAGAGAGATGAACGAGTGAGAACAGAAGTTCCACGCAGTTTAGAATACCAAGCAAAACAAAACCTATGGAGGTGGCTTTACAGAAATTTCAGGTCACACCATATAAAGAGGTTTGGCCAACGCAGCAGAAGTTGTTCTGCATTTTCACCTTTTGGAAATCGTCATGAAAACAGTCACAAGGAAATCTTTCTGCTTCATAGATGGCCCTCGAGTGCTCTTTCTTTGAGCCTAGCCTCCCATTTCTCTGGCTGCTTTTAGATCACCCATGTTGCTTTCTAATCGCTGGAGAGGGCCCTGCTCAGTAACTGTTCAGCCTTTGAAGCCCTCCAGTCTTTTCCTGCTGGGAGAGCACAAGATTAAGGCTATTTCCATGTTAGCCTAATGGACTTAAACCAGATCTACTCATTTTCCCCTGACTTGTCATAAAATTTGCTGTCCAGCGATTCCCTTTGTGTCAACAACCTGGTCCAAGCCTTGTGAGAAGGTGGATGGGCGGAGGGCAGGTGTGGAACTGCTTGTTTCCGCTGAGGTTAGTCTCTTAGGTGATCGTACTCTGCACTCAGCACTCCAGAAGGTTACTTAGATGTTGACAGACAAAACAAACTGTAAATTAAAGTGGCATTATAGACGCGCTCACTGTATGCTTTTGTTAATCCACAAAAAGATGGATTTTGCACTCTCCCTACAAATTGGTCAACGGATGAATAACAGGAAAAGGGAGTTCTGGACCTAAAGGCGTAATCTTTAAGAAATAGTTTCTGTAAGATGTATACAATAAAAATTTGGGCTACTGGCAGAAATCTTCAAGATGACTTTGTTGTAACAGTTCACAACCACAGTTATGCCACATATATTAATAATTTATTTCATTTGTACAATAATAATTCATTGCAGAAGATAAATTGCAAGCAAAGATAGTGATTTCCAAATGTAGCCCCAGCCCCATCCTTGCCAAAGAAGGCATAAGGCTTGAGAGGATTTCTAGAAAAACTTTTTCTTCTTTCTTGTTGCTGTAATCATTGGCTAATAATCATTTTTTCCATCTGGTGATGACTTTCCTGCCCAGTGCCCTTTTCAGGACAGTGTGCTTTTAATCTTTAAATTCTGTTCATTTAGTTTTTGTCCAGTGTAAAATTGCTCTCCAGGGTTCCAGCTGCTTCTTCCACCTTTTCGGCCGGTTAAGCCGGGTGTTTTCTGCTGGGACTGTAGCTCAGAGGACCCTTGGGGGAGGGGTTGCGAGAGGGCGGTGGGGATGGGGGATGGGGACGGCAGGCCTTGAAAAGATGAAGCGTTTGTCACGGCACATGTTGCTTCCGGGACCTCCTGAGAAGAATCCTCAGGCTTGCTGAAACACTTTTGAAGCACCCAGAGCTTTCTGAATTTCATAAATAAAGCCTGAAAGGTGTGTGATAGGGTTACCAAACAAATGTGGTAACTCAGTAATAAAGTATGTGGTCAGCATGCACAAGACCCTGGGTTAGTATTGGCTTTTAAAAAAAAATTTAGATTTTTGTGTTTTTGAAAACTTATGATAAATGCTTAATTAGATGTAAATTATTTTGAAGTGTACTGTGGTGAAGTAGTTTTCATACTTTCCAGGAGAAATCTGGAACATTGCTTTGCTGTTGAATACTAACTGCACACATTTTATTTAGCCCTGACGCCGGTGTTGTGCTAGGAAAAGCCAGTCAGTATTGATGATTCAAAGTGAGAAATGCAGAGAGGGTTTAGATTTTCTTCTAGAAACACGTCGTTTCTCAGAGACCCTGAATTGACAGAGCTGGTTCTGAGCGCTAAGACATGCTGTGCAGCCACTGAGGCCCCGAGCTCTTTTTCCCATCTTCAGGGTAGAGATGTTATCTGGTGTAAACAGGAAGAGAATGGGCATTAAGTGGACATTCTGGTTTGGGTTTTTTTAAAGCTAGTTCTCCTAGTTATTGATAACAGCAGGCTAAAGTGTGTTCTTTTATTTTCTTAGAGATGTTGTAAGGAAGCACATCTTTTGGTTCAGAAGTCTAGCAGCAGCACGGTACCTGAAATCTAAAACTTTAATCTGCAAGCTGTAGGTTTTTAACGTTCAGGCAATCAAGGCTTGGTCTCTAAACTTAGGAACTAGAAGCTGAAAGTTGCACTCTAGGCAAGAATTCCATTATTCATGTGTAAATTAGGAATTCACAGGGTTAAAAGGTTAGAAACTGGCCAGGATGAGGTTTACCCTTGTGATAAAGAGCAGATGACCCTCATTCATTGGCCCCAGCTTTCATGTAGCTGCTCTGCAGAGTTGGTTATTGCCACGAATTGTTCTCGAGGAATGCAGAGTCCAGACGCGAGCAGGCCTTTCCTCGAGTGTCACCCTGGAGCCTTATCTCCCAGCACATCACAGCCGGGCGCAGCAGCGAGGTCCCTCCCTGAGGCTGAACCTAGCTTCCCTGTTGTTCATCCAAGCACAAAAGAATCTGTGCAGCTTGGTTCTGCTAAGGCATCCCAGCTTTAAAGGAAAATACTAAGTTAAAGTAATATTTAGCTTTTAAGAAAGGCTAATCCTTTTCATTGGTTGCCGTTTCAGCCGTTTTGCATTTTACTGTCATTAGACTAGAAAGGGGGTGGCTGTGGGAGGCCCCCTTTCTAGTTGCACACAGTAGCAAGAACAAAATATGGAACTGTTGCCTATAAATGTAAATCTTTCAGAATTTTAGCAAATCGTTTTCACCTTGGGAACTCTTTGTTATATAAATAATTTAGTTCAGATATTTTAGGAATAAGAAATAACTGGACATCTTGATATTTCTTGCTTTCTTAACACTAAAATAAATAAATTTCATAGGAAAGCATTAGTGTGGTAAAACAGTCTCGTATTTCAACAAGTTTAAATTAAGATAAGAGACATTTGAGGGAAGCAAAGGAGGAGGCGGGTTGTGTTCTATGACGTGTAAAAGACCGGCTGGAAGCTAGTGATTGAACAGAAAGCGACTTGTTTCTTCCCTTTCCATAAAAGGTGGAAATTGAAGTCTAGGATAGCGGGAAAGAGAACATAAAGCTGACCTAATTTCTTAGGTTTATCATGACTGTTCACTTGGGCAAAACATAATTTTTTATGTGAACATTTGTAGATGAAAGGGCCTCGGAATTACCGTAAAGTCATAGTTTCTTTTCTTTCAAAATTCTGAGGTTAATTTTGGCATCAATAAAGTTGTTTAAGAGGTACATTTCTATAACTTTAAATATTTTCCTATAGCAGGATAGATTGCTATTCATGAAAAGCTTTTCACTTGATTAAATTAAGTTGAAACTTCTTCATGGTTTAGTGGACAGCTCTTCTTCAGGTATGGATTTCTGTCCTAAAGGGTTGATTTACAAATTATAGTCCAAAGTTGATTTTGAAACGTGAAGTTAAAATATATTTAAAACATTTTTAAAATCATATGTTAAAAAAAGAGGGAGGACAGTGGTGTATTGAAAAGAGTAATAAGAACTATGAGACTCTAGCCTCGATTTTTGGATTTTGTTACTGGTCCTGGACCTGAAACAGGCAAAGTTTCGCTGCAGGGTCACTGTTCAGTCATCACTAGAAAGGACAGTCCCTCGCACGTGTTTGGTGTGTTCAGCCCACGTCAGGCTGTTGCGGCCACCTGCCCCCGCGACAGTGCTAGCACGGGAGGAAGGGTTGCTTTTGGAACACAGACAGAACTGGGGGGATTTAGAGAGACCGGTCTGCCGACACCGTGTGGTAGAGTTCAGGTGATACTTTGGGATCCAAGAAAACTTACCAGTATAAGAGACAGTGTGGTTCAGAAGTGTATATTAACTTAAAAATTGACTTAAAATTGCTCGAGTCAAAGAGGTAAAAGTTGCACATTGGTTCCACAGGCTGCCTGGATCCTAAAGTCTGAGTGCTCTTGGTCTGTTCACCGGGCCTGAGATCCCGGGAAGTGGAGCCAGTTTCCCAGCTTCCCCACCTCACACTTTACTTGTGACAATGACTTTTCCTTTCCAGAAACCTGTGCAGCTAGCTCACGCTTCCCGCTCGCTGTGCTCAGAGTTGTTGGGTTGTTTTAGCAAGCAGGATCCACCACGGGGTAGAATTTTGTTTTTCTTGAAAATGAGTGCAGTGTATTTATTTTGTTTCTGTCTGGCTTTGCGGTGGGTTTGAAGGGCGCTTGACTCGCTGGGTTTTTTCAGCCTTCTCTGTTGGCTGCAGAAGGCGAGTTGTCTGCCCGGGATTGTCATCACTGCTCCCAAATCTAACAGCTGGGCCTGTTGATGAAGTGCAGAGCAATTTAAAAGAATAGTAGAAAACAAATCTTTTAAGCAGGGCTTTAGGTTAGAGGAGTATTTCAGTTAATAAATCACATGCATTTGAAGTTACTTTTTGGAAAACCATGATGTTCTTGGCAAAAACTTTGAGAACTGATCTTAATGTTCCTCTACTGAGTTCCTTAATCGGGGTAGATGACTTTCCAGTTTTTATGCTGGAAATTATTACTTAAATGAAAAATAACAATGTAGGGGTCAGGTGTTTTGTTGTGCATCTTACTTGAATTTTAAAAACAACTATGATGATTGAGATGTTCTAGGAGAAATTCTGAAAAGTGACCACAAACTGAGTTTTTGTTGTCAGTTGAATCTGTTTTAATGCTCTGGAGAGTTTATCCTGTCCAGGTCCCTTATTCGAGCATTTAAAACCCTCCCTTAAGTCTCGCTGAGTGGAGAGGGAAGGGGGCAGGACAGCTGTAATCCTTGCGGGAGTCTTGGGCTTGCCCTCCGCTGGATCTGCAAGTGGAAGCCTGCCTGCCCCACTGGCTGCCGGGGTGACCAGAAAAGACAAAAATGGACCAGGCCACCCCGGCAGCCAGGAGAGCTGCTGTGGAGTGGGTGCCGAAGACTAGGCGTTACCGTCATTCTGTCCCGGAAGAGCCTCTGACTCTAATCTGACAAATTCTTTCCTGACTTTCGCATTCTTTGTTGTTTTTCTTTTCTTTTTAACCTCTGGTTCTTAGATACTGCTTTTGATGAGCCTTTAAAAGCCACATTCTTACAGACTGAGCAGACGGTATGAATTAAAAGTGTTTGTTTTTTTTTAGTTGACAGAGGCCTTGCCCTGCCCTTGTGTTTGGGTGTGTGTATCTTTGATAGCCTGGCATTTTAGTGAGTGGGTGAATCGCATGACTGTTGGAGAACGCAGACATTGTTCAGAACTTTGATTTCAAGCTTGTGTCCTCACCGATTTTATGGAAAGGAAGTGTTCTTTTGAAAGCTTACTTTGTGAAACTAGATTTAAACCCTGCTTATCTAGGACAGTGTCTTTGTTACTCTTCTCATTGCTGGGACAAAATGCACGATACCCACAAGTTAAGGCGGAAAGAATTACTTTGGCTCACAGTTTTTAGAGGTTTCAGTCCATAGTCTGCTGGCTCCAAGGCAGGGCAGCGGCCGAGGGGCGTCGCAGAGGGCAGGGTGAGCTGGAAGCAGCAGGAGGCGCAGAGCTGCAAGCCTCCCTTTTCCTTTTATCCCATCCAGGCTGCAAGCCTGTGGGGTGCACCCAGGGTGGGGCTTCCTGTCATCCACTCCCAGATCTGTGCTAAACCAAACAGTGGCCTGATTTAATCCATAGTCGCACTCCCTAGATCAAGCTAACTCCGAAAAGCCACACACCTGTCTGCACACCAGGCTTTGGGGGACGTGGAGATACAAGCCATAACAAACAGTGTCAGTTCTGTTTTTCCTTTCATGGTGCTGCTTTATACACAGTGTTTTAAACAAATCGTACCCTTGGAATAATGGTCCAGAATTCATTGTTTTGTGACCTTCAGTGCAGCCCCAAAACTGGTAGCTCTTAATGACCTATCTTCCATCTGACTAGTATTTACTCCTCCCGGTGAAATAAAAACCATGTTTCTGGCCGTGGGTTTCCCAGCCTTGGCACAGCGGGCACACTGGGCCAGACAACTCTGTTTTCGTGTGGGTATGTCCAGTGCATGGCGTGCTGCATGGCAGCCTCACTTGCTGAGTGCAGGCAGATCCACCCCTCATGACAGCCAGAAGACCCTGCTGGGCAGCAGGGTCTGCCCTGCCTGCGTGCCACTGACGTTTCTGAAGGTAGTGGTAACCCTTCCAGGTACCTCCTTGCTTCCCTTCCTTCTTCTTCAGTGTTAGCAGTGCTGGTGTTTTGATTAGAGAGCTTCTTGCTGAGTATTGAGAAGGAAGCTCATCCAGGCGTTGGTCCTCTGCGCCTCCTGTGCGGCTCTTAAGGGTCCACCCCTCTGCGGCTGCTCACTTGTACTCAGTGCTTTGCGTCTTGTCTCGGGCTGTCTAGGCAGAGTAAATATAGTTGTCATTTAACTTTGATCACTCAGGACTGTTGTGTGTGTGTGTGTGTGTGTGTGTGTTGCAGTGTTGCGTACCAAACCCAGGGCTACTGAACGATACCTTTAGAGTTTTTGTTTTTGTTGTGCACCTTGTATCTTCATGGTGTGATGGATGGCATAGTTGGGGAGATAGGTGACCTCTTGGATATGGCAGATTCTGTTGTGATGTCCGCGTGGGGAGAAGGAGAACTGCGTGGGGGTAGCAGCCCCAGAGGAGCATGTCTGGGTGGTGGATGGGTGGTGGGTGACTGGTGGGAATCTTCTCAGCTCACTGGCACGTCAGGACCTTCCACTCTGGTTTGGACAGAAGCAAACCTCCCCCTCCCCCGTGGATGGTGACATGGAGATGACGTCCCTCAGGGACCACAGAGCTCATCAGGGAAGGGGCCAGGCACGGGCCTCCGGGTGCTGAGGGCACAGGAAGCTGCAGCAGAGGCTCACTGTATCTTCATTAGGGTGCCCATGTAGGTGCTGGGTAAAGTGGTGGCTGTTGTCACCTGTGGAGACCTGGAGGGCAGGCAGCCTGGCGGTAGCACCAGGAAAGCTGCACCAGAGTCCTGCTTCAGAGTCTGTGGAGTCTGAGACAGAAGAGACAGGCGTTCCTTTCTCTTGTGCGTAAGAGAATTTCTGCACCCAGAGTGTTTGTGTCAGGGTAGATCTTTAATATTTTTGACACGATGTCCTTGTGTGAGTTGACAAGTCCCAATCTCTGGTGAACACCCCTAGGGCCTGCTCTGTCTCCTAAACTGCTGGAGGCCATCGCAGAGACATGGAAGAGGCAAGAGCCTGTGCCTTCCCATGGCCTCGCCCGACAGGACTCTGGACAAGTCTCCAGATCCTGCCACACCTCCTGTGCCGGCACAGTGTGTGTGGGAGGGATGTCGAGCAGCGTGTTGTCCTTGTCGTTGTGGTCAGTTATTGTAATTCAGTAAATGTTTCCCTATGAGACTGGGTGTGGTCACGTTACAGAGAGCCGTGTAAACCGCCGAGAAAATTGCAGTCACTTGGTGACTGCTTGCCCACCTTCCTGGCGTCCGCGCGGGAGGTCGAAAGCCTCCTGGAAGCTTGGACCGGTTCTGTTCTGGGGGGTCCAGGAAGAAGGTTGCTGTCTGGGCCTTGGTGGCTCCGGCTGGCTGTAAGTGCGGCGACTCTGCGGACAGGTGTCTTGTTATGCTGATAATTAGTGTATTCTGTCACATTTTATGTTGACTCAGTGTTTTTAAAATACAGTTATGCCTCAATCTGAAGACATTTGTTAGTGGCCTGTGTTTTAAAAGAAACATTGTACCGGCTCCCTGCCCACCAATTCCCGTTAAGAAGGATGAGGCTTAATTCTCTCTTAGCTTTCCAACCGAGTCAGCTTGGTCCTTCTGATCGGATTTAAAGCCATTCAGATTAAAATACTGACTTCCGAGTGGATTTAAAACAGGAAAGGGTGCTTTGATGTTGGCATTATGTTTTGTTTTAACAAGGGATCACAGTTTTCCTTAACTAGTTTTTTTTTTTTTTTTGGTGCCGGGGATCGAACTCAGGACCTTGTGCTTCCAAGGGAAGCACTGTAACCACTGAGCTAAATCCCCAGCCCCTTCCTTAACTAGTTTTACCTGTTAAGTGTATTTACTGTTTTTTCATTGGGAAGACTTAACTTTCTATATGTCTGAGCAAAGCCATATTCACACTCTGACTTAACACCTTTAAAATAATTTTAACTGAGGAACCGACTTCAGCAGCCACAAGATTACCAAAAGGGTTATTAAATTACCCCCTCCCCAAAAAATTACCCCAGTGACAGACTGTGATTTCTTCAGAGCCTACAAATATCATTACCCAGATGCTTTAGCACTTCTTTAGAAATCTGTAATAAGTAATAAATGAAAAGAAGTATACAAATAAAAGCAGCTTTGTGAAATTTCATTTATTTAAAGGCCACTGAGTTGAGGATTTAGAACCTCTGATATTGAGAGAGATGATGCTGTTGCTTAGCACACTGTATAAGGAGAAACCACAGCCGGGCATAGTGGTATAAGCCTGTAACCTCAGCACCCTGGGAGGCTGAGGCAGGAAGATCTCAAGTTTGAAAGGTGGACAACTCAGTAAGATCTTGTCTTAAAAGAAAAAAAAAGTAGATAGGAGATAGGAAGGTGGACACAAGCAGTGACTGTTAGGTCTCCTTGGAGTTGATGAAAATGTTCTAGAATCACTCAGTGCTGAGGGTGCACAGAAACACACTGAGCTACACAGGATTAATTTTAGGGCACGTGACTTGTATTTCAAATATTAAAATTTCCTGAGCAAGGCACAGGCTTTCAGTTTCACCTCTGTGGTGCGGTAATGTGCTCAGCTGCTTATTTAGACTCAGCTTCTGGCCACGGAGAGCCTCATCCCGTCCGAGGCTCCTCGAGACACACCGCCACATGGATTTGAGGGCTGGCTTTCTCATTTCTGCATAAAAGGGTGTTGGAATTGGACAGAAGTTGTATTGAATCTGCAGGTGGCCTTGGTGGCATTGATGTCTTAATAGTATTCAGTCTTCCATTCATGAATGGCGTGTTTTTCCATATTTTTAGGTCTCTATTTTCTCTCAGTAGTGTTTTGTAGTTTTCAGTGTGCAAGTGTTCAGTAAATAAATTTTTTGGCAAAATTTATTCTGAGGCATTTTGTTCTTTTAGATGTTAGTGTGAATAGAATTATTTTTTAAATGTGCCTTTCAAATAGTTTATAGTGTATATAAATACAACTACTTTATGTGTATTGATCTTATACCCTGAAACACTTCCGAACTTATTTATTACTTCTAATAGCTTTCTTGTGGATTCTTTGCCTTTTTTTTAAATAAAAAGGATCGGATTGTATAGAAATAATACAGCTTTATTTCTTTTTCTCCCATTTGGATGTCTTATTTCTTTTTCTTGTCTAATTGCTCTTGGCTAGACCCTCTAGTACAGTGTTTGTCTCATTCCTAATCATAGGAAAAATGTTTCAGTTTTCAATATTGACTATGTTGTTAGCTGTGAATTTTCCCATACATTTCCTTTATTATATTGAGAAAGTTCCCTTCTTTTCTTAATTTTCTGTTTTATCGTGAAAGTGTATTGGATTTTTATAAAGTGCCTTTTTCTGCATTGAGATGACTAGAATCAGTATGCATCATAATAAGCATTGGTGTGGTTTTTCCTCTTCATTCTATTAATTTGGTAGATTACATTGATGACTTTTTTTAGGTTAAATGACTGTTGCATTCTTGGGATAACCCTACTTGATTAGTGTAATCCTTTAAATACATTGTTGGATTTAGTTTGCTAGCAGTTTTTTGAGATTTTGCATCCATATTCATAGAAGATATTAGTGTGTAATTTTCTTTCTGGGATGAGTACCTGGCTTCCATATTAGAGCTGTCCTGGTAGGATGAGTCAGGAATTGTCTCGTATGTAGTTGGGAAATTTGAAGGACTGGTGTTCATTCTTACTAAAATTATCTTGGAATTTACCTGTGAAATCATCTGGTCCTGGAGTTTTCTTTCTCGGGAGGTTTTGACCACTGATTTAATTAATCTCTTTACTTTTACAGGTCTGTTGTAATTTTTCTCTTTCTTACTGCGTCTGTTTAGGTCATTTGTATGTTTCTGGCAATTCATACATGTCACCTCAGTTACCTAATCTGTCAATGTACAGTTGTCCTAATAGCCTCTTGTTAAAAATTTCTCTAATCTCAGTAGTAATAACTCTACTTTCATTTTTGTTTTGTTTTGTTTTGTTTTGTTTTGAGACGAGGTCTTCCTTTGCAGTCCAGGCTGGCCTTGAACTCACTATGTAGCCTAAACTGGTGTCAGATCCTCCTGCCTCAGCCTCTCCAGTGCTGGTATCACAGGCATGCACCACCATGCTGACTTCCACTTTCATTTCTGATTTTATGTTTTCTGTCTCCCTCTGCCCTTTGTCATTCCAGCTAAAAGATTATCCAGCTCAACTTTTGCTTTTATTAGAATCTCTTTTGTTTTTCTATTCTCTATTTCATTTATCTTTAGTCTGACTTTTATTATTTAATTCTCTCTGCTAGCTTTCCATTTTTTTTTTACTACTTTTCCGAGTTCCTCAAAAGTTACTGATTTGCCATCATTCTTTTTAAAATGTAGGTGTTTATAGCTATAAATTTCTGAGTATAGGTTTCACTGTATCCCACAGGTTTTAGAATACTGTTTTCATTTGTCTCAAGGAATCATCCAGCTTGTTTTGTGTTCTCTTCTTTAACCTATTGATGAAGAGTGCGTTGTGAGTTTTCTAGAGTCCTTTTTAAAGATTTTTAGCTTTATTCCAGTGTTACTAGAGAAAATATGTGTTACAGATGTCTTAAGACTTTTTCGTGACGTAGCGTATGTTTCTTCTAGCCTGGGTAATTTTCAGGTGCACTTTAGGAGGACACGTATTCTGTGGTGGTGGGTGTCTTCATGGCTGTTATATTTAGTTGGTACATAGTGTGGTTTAATCCTCTGTCTCCCTATTGATGTTTTATCTGGATGTTCTATCTTAATCTCCAGCTGTTATTGTAAAACTGTTTTTCCCTTTAATTCTGTCAGTGTTTGATTCATGTATTTGGGCACTTTGCTGTTTAGTGAGTATACGCATATAAATGTATCTTCTTGATGAATTGATCCTCTTACTAATATATAGTATCATCCTTTGTCCTCATGAACCATTTTGGCTTGATGTGTATTTTCCCTGCTCCTGGTACAGCTGCCTGGTGCAGTTGGTTACCATTTGCAAATGTTTACCTTTTTCCATCTTTTTCCTTACAACTTGTGTCTTGGAATCGCGAAAAGTCTTTGTGGACAGCATAGTTAGATTGTGTGCTGTTGGTTTGTAAAAGTCTATTCTGCTAACCTCTGCCTTTTGACAGAACATTGAATCTGTTTACATTTAATGTGATTATGATAGGGAAAGACTTGCCACTTTGCTGTTTTTTCTGTCTTACACTTTTTGTCTCTTATTTCCTCTGTAACTGCCATCTTTGTGGCTGGTTGACTTTTCTTTTTAATACTGAGCCATTTTGATTCCCTTCTTATCTCCTGCTATGTGTTTTTTAGATATTTTCTTTGTGTTTACTATAGACATTATACAGTAGCATGAATTTATAATAATCTGGTTTGAAATGGTATCACTTTAACTTCAATTGTATGTAAAACTGTGTCTCTACAGCCATCTCTTCTCATTACTGTCACACATTAGATCTTTCTGCATTGGGTGTCCAGGGATGCAGATTTGTGGTTCTTTTCATTTGTGTTTGAATTATGTAAGAAATAAAGCATACAGTCCACACCAAGCACACACTGATGGTGGCTCTTTCCCACCTGACTGCACTCAGCCACAGCACCCATTTCTCCACAGAGCCTCAGCAGCTGTCCGGTGTCCAGCAGCAGCAGCCTGCCGTGGCGTTTGTGGATCAGGGACGTCTTCCTTTCTGCCTTGCTGCTAGATACGGGACTCTTGCCTTATGTGTCCTGTTACCCTGCTTTGCAGGTGTCCCCCAGGGTCTTTGGCCTCCACAGTTTATGATGGAGAATCAGCTCTCTCTGTTACTGAGGAGTAAGTAGGGTCACTCTTCTCTTGCCATTTTCGAGTCTCTCTTTTTCTTCTTCTCTTAACAGTTTGATTATAAATAAGTCTCTGTGTGGGCGCGTTTAATTCATCTCAGGGCTCATTGAGTTACTTGGGAGTGTAGAATTTCTTCCATCACATTTAAAACATTTTCAGCCGGGATTGCTTCAGATGTTGACCTGTCCCCTTTCTTGTCCCCATCTCTGCCTGGATCTCCGTGTCACTGATGCTTGCTGGCTTAATGGTGCTACATGCGTCCCTCAGAATCTCTTCAGTTTTGTTTCTCTTCTCTCGCTCTCTCCAAGTCAGGATGTTTCCCTTACAGTTTCCAGTTTTGTTTTTTCTTTCATGTTTTAAGACATTTGAAGTCCCTGCCTTGCAGTATTCCTCAGTGACAGCGTCTCAGGTTCCTGAGATCCACCTTCCTTTTCTGTGCCTGGCGACCTTTCCTCATGGCAGGTGTTTCTCCACGTGGTCTGTGGCCTTTTGTTATGAGCCTGTTTTTGATGAGACCCAGTACATCCCATGTCACAGTGTCTGCTTTTGTGTTGTACCTCAGTGTCTCCCTAGTGATGGGGCAAGTTTTGGATTACTTGTTGGCGGTGCTAAGTTGGTTGAATGAATGTCTGATGTAGGCCTGGGTTCTTGTTTGTCGTGGAAACATTTTCCTTATCTAGAATAAAAGTTCCTGTTAATGTTGTTAGTGGGCTGGATTTTCTGCTGATCCTTTCTCCTGCTGTTCCAGGATCCCAGTTGCAGGTCTCAGCTATCTGTGTTACAGTGGCAAAATTACTGCTTTCTCTGCGGGGCTCCAGTACCCTCAGCTGCCTGTGAGATGACATAGCTTGGGCCAGAAGTTGACTGTTCAAGCTCGGCCTCACAGCTGTGAACGGTGATGGTGGCGCTTTGAGTGTGTCTTGTGGCACTAGTGGGCCAGAACATTTGCGTATGCACAGTCTGCTGTTCTGTGAGAATCAGGTGAAGGATGGAGTCTTTAGAGAAATCTTCCTACCTAGGGGCTACACACCTGACGTTGAGGACTCAGTTCCCAACTTTGCTTCTCCTTGCAGTCCTGGCTTTCTTTGCATCAGTTTGCAGTGTCCATCACAACTACATTTTCTTTTTCCTCGTCTCAGCACACTTCCAGCCGCAGGGATCTCTCAAGGCCCTCGGCTGATCACTGTGTTCCACTCCAGAGCCCCAAGGAAGTGATGGGCGTAGTGTAGAAACTAAGTATTTGCCAGAGCTTTGAGAATTAATTCTGTGTTTACTTTTCGCTTAGCGCAGACATTCATTTCTCCAATAAATGTCTACTGAAAATCTGCTCGGGTAGGTCCTGATTAATCTAAAACTAGCCCTGACCTCAGAGATGGGTTGGTGGGAGAAGGGAGTACAGAATAATTATGAAAACAGCACGCGGCACTGCACAACAGTACAGTGTGCCTTTTGCAGCATTGTTTATCTGATGCTCTTTCTTCTAACTTTTTGTCTTGAAAATTTCAGCTCTATGGGAAGTCAAAGGGTTAGTGTAATACGCACCTCAGTACTTTTACCTATATCCCAGGGGTTAGTATTCTGCCGTGATGATTTCATCCTTTTTCGTGATGCTTTCCTGCTAAACACGTCCCCGTTCACCTCTGCGTCCAGCACACAGGAGATGATGAGGAGCTGCCTGGTAGTGGGGAGGCCCAGACATAGTGCAGCAGACGTGCAGGAAGACGCGAGCTGTGTGTGAAGCACTAGCTGTTTGGTGTAACAGGAGGCAGGTCTGGAGGAAGTGACAGCTAGTGCGGGGAGCAGGCTCGGGGGACGCTCCTTATACAGCATGTGCCATGTTGAGGGGCTGTGGAGGTGACGCAGAAAGTGACAGGTGAAGAGCCAAAGGACTGGCTGGTCATGTGGGTCCTGGAGCCCTGGCGGGGATGACTGGAGCAGGGCCGGTGTCAGAGAAGGCGAAGGGGCCTGGCCCAGGCCTGGCGGGGGCCCCGTGGACGATGCATTCTGGGTTCTGACTGGGTGGCGAGGGGCAGGCTCTCAAGGGCGAGGGAAGAGTTCAGGACGATGCCGCCAGCTGAGCTAGACGTCAGGAGGAGGCGCTCAGTATTTGGCGGGAGAGTGGGGAAGCTAGGTGGTGCCGTCGGCAGTGGCATCCGGCAAGGGTGGGACGGAGGTGAAGCTGTAGCTCTCGGGAGGAGTGCCGGGTGGGGTGTCGTAGGGGTCAGAAGGTGAGTGGGACACCGAGGAAGGGGGTCCAAGGAGTCGGGAACCTCAGGAGTAACCAAGAGTTCCAGGAGGAACTGGGCCACTGGAGGTGGAGAGCAGCGTCCGCAGAGAACAGACAGTTGTTATGGATGTGGGACTTTGCCTAAAGCTTTGCAGTAGGGCGAGTCTCAGTGTTCTCAGAGTCCTCAACATCGTTATTCTCAAATTAGAAACTACCACCATGCTGTGATTTAGTAAAATGCCTTTCCACGTTCTCTTGAAACTTGTGGGTGTCATCATGGTTGTAGAGTTTGGTTAGTGCCGCACAGTGTTTGGATTGCAGTTCTGTTTTCTCTGAAGTGGTGGTGACCCTGCCCAGGCTGCCCTGGGGACCGTGCTCTTGTGGCATGACATCCCTCAGCCACGTGACGTGGCCCTGCTCAGACAAAGCAGGATGCTGGGGATGCAGCTCAGAGTGAAGGCCGCGGTTCTGCCCGGCAGTGCGGGACAGGGACATGCCGTGGTGTACGAGGCTGTCGGTCGACAGGTGTCATTTGTCACTGGATTTTTCTGAGTCACCTGTTAAACTGGACGTTCTCCAGATAAACACTGCTAGACTCACCACATGGGTGGGCGGCTGGGTTCAGAGCAGACTGATTTTGAGTTCTTCATTTCGCCTTCCAGGACTGGCCTTGTGGGTGTGTTGCCATGTACCAAATGCACCCATTTCTCATTGCCCAGTAAATACCTGAAATGTTTTAGTAGAACTGTCGAGGACAGTGAAAACCAACTCTCCATTCCTGTTTTGGGCACTGTAGCTTTCCTGTATTGTTTAAATCGTCATAATTTCACTATCATACATGGAAAATATCCAGCAGTGTAAAGGCAATGTGAACTGCCATTTTTTCTTTCTTAGAAGAAAACCACCTGGTAAAAATTACTCAAGTTTTTAATTTTGACCTTTTCAAATATAATGGCTATGCTTTGTTTATTAAAATAGGCCTCTGAAAGCTGAAATTACTTTTCATAAAGAATTTCAGAGGTATAATGACTGGTTTTTATAAACACACGCACTTTCGATCACAACCTGCTTGTTTTGGGTGTTTGTTTTGCAGTGCTGGGATCACACACAGGCCTCGACACACTCCAGGTCAGCCCTTGACCACTGAGCCACACCCCAGCCTCCCGAACGGCTGTGTGAGTTGAGCTGCTCATTAAAACAGAATAACAGAATTTCTCAAGAAAGCCGTAATGTAGCTCTGGTCTTAAGTCTTGGACTTTCCTCAAAAGTCCCCCTTTGTGGAGTTGTTCTTAGACTTCATCAAAAATATTTTTTCAGCACTGGGGATTAAACTCAGGGACTTCACACCGAGCTACATCCCCAACCCTCTATCTATTGATCGATCAATTGATTTATTGGCAAGGTCTTGCTAAGTTTGCACTGAATCTAGCGATGTATTAGGTATCAGAAGTTGCCACTGTTGGCTAAGGAAGAGTATGGTTGCCTGAGTCTGGAGAGGAGGTAGAAGCTAGCCAGGCGCTGAGGAGAGGCCACATGGTCCTGACTGGCTGAGAAGCAAGAGGGATGGAGAGACGGCAGCTGGAGACAGAAGCAAGCTCAGGCCAGCCATGCGGGCAGGAAAGACCTGTGAGCCGTGAGAGAACTGGAAGACGTGGCAGAAAGTGGGGAATTCAGAGGATGGGCAGAATCAAATCTTTCATGCGGAAGACTCCTCCCTAACCTCACAGCAACTCTGAGAGAAATTGTTCAACCTTTGTAGATTAAGACACTAAAATAGAGACAGCAAGGACTTTGAAAAGCCACAGCTAACTATTGGTGAACTTCTGTTCACTATTGAGCCCCGCCTTGTGTCTTTTATTTTTGGGTTGTTTTGCTTATTTTATTTTTCCAACACATCTATTGTAAGCCCTTTTAAGGGAAAGAAGCAAGTCCTCCAAGAGCAGGTGCGAGGTTTCACTTCACCTTTTGTCTCTGACTGTGTCTTAGATGAAGTTTGGGAGTTTGGTATATTTTTGCTTGATAATTTTGATCACTTAATCTCATTTAAATTTATGGGGAATAAAGTGAATGCATTAAAAGAAGTGTAACATTTTAGCTTACAGATACAGAAGACTGCTAGATCTGTTAAAAATATAAGGACAATTTAAGAACAAATTAAAAATATTTAAACACTCTTATCCTGGACCAAGAAAACACTAAATCTTGGGTTATTATAATGTAATCACACCTTAAAATTTCAGATGTGGCTTTTAAAGACACCCCCACACCTACATGTTTTAGGCATTTGAGTGTAAAGTAAAGCCACAAACTAAATGTAAATAATTTGGTGGTTTGGGGTTAATAGAACACTTTTCCACAGGGGGTAGGGGAGAATACTACAAGTAATAAAATAAAACTTGTAAATAGCCCTCATTCATTCATGTAGTAGCTAATTAATTATTCACATAGAAGCTGGTAGAAATATTCATAATTCCAAATAGGGCCTTCTGGAACTTTTGAATGCTCTTGAGGATAACTGATTTTTACTTTTATTTTTGAAATTACAGAATACTGTACATGTTTATCAATGCTGAAATAATGGAGATGGTATGGTAGAGGGGTTGTGTGTATTATTTTGGGGCTCTTCTTCTGTCATTAATAGACATGTGTGCTCTCCTTCTGCACACGAAGTTTTTATTTCCTTTAGTTTAAAAAAAAACTTTATTGTTCTAAGTGGTGCACAGAATTTATACATGTTTCAGGTGAGCAAGTTAGTAAGTTTGACATCCATGTATACCAAGGAGCTCTCACCCTGGTGGAGACATTGAGCATGCTCATCTCTCCCCTAAGTTCTTCTGACTTTCTGCGCCTACCCCTCCTCCCCAGGTCCAGCTTGTAACCATGTCTCTGCTTTCTGAGCGTAGATGTTCGCTTTTCCAGGGTGTTAGGAATACTCTTTTTGTGAAGACTGTCACTTGGTTGGTGCATGCTGTGTGGCTGTCTAGAGCGCACTCTTTGTCTTTGAATAGTAATATTCCTTTGAGTGGATGTACTGTGGCCTGTTTATCCACTCAGGGTGGATGGACAGGGACTGTTTCCCAGCAGTCTGGGGCTGTTACCAGCAAAGCTGTCCTGAGTGTTCATCCATCCGTCACGGCGAGCGCTGCGGACACCCTTCTCTTGAGTGGTCTGTGGGTGGCAGTGCCCGGGTTACGTAACAAGCATATGTTTAACTTTTTAAGGGACTGCCAGGCTGTCTTCCAAAGTACTTGCAATCGCCTTAGCTGGACCGCACTCTGTGTAGGGATTGCCTCTGCCTTGGTGGGCACTCCGTTGTTGTCTGTTGCTGATACACCAGCGGCCTCCTCCTCGGTCTTCTTGGTACTGTTTGTCACACCTGCTTCAGTTAAATGCAGCTATAAATGAATTGAACTAAAGCGAACTGTCTGTAAGGTCCCGTGGGGCTTTGAAAAACGGTGAGGTGTGTTAAGTACTAATTTTCTCCGATAACCGAAGGTTTTTAAAAACATCTTGCCTCTTCCTGAGAGGATGTTCACTGGGACAGCTGGCCCTGCCGCCGGGAACACAGTGTTCTGGAAGCTGGTTTGGTGGAGTGTGATTTGCTCCTTGTTATTGCCTCTGACTTTCCTTCATTTGCACCATTCCATTTGGTTCCTTTCTTTGCTTTTCACTTGCCTCATTTCTTCTTGGGTAGTATCTTCCCCTTATCTTTTCCATTCCGCCCTTTTCTTCCCTCCCCTTTTCCACGGATTCAGGCCCAGCCCACTCCACCTCTGTGTGTCCACACCCATGAATGCCCACCACAGAGTTGAGTTGCAAAACTGCTTTCGTGGCTGCCGAGGGGTTCCAGAAATCTTCAGATGACCAGATCACACCGGTGAGCGCTTCCTTCAAGGAAACGCAGGGTCTCTGTTAAGCCGAGTGGAAAATCTGCGAGGCCACCAATCACTCTCTGCGCAGGTGGGCTGCAGCTCTGCAGCCGTCCTGACCAGAGCTCTGCTGGCCTCCAGGCTCGCCAGCTCCAGGCCGATGTCCGTGGGCCTGAAGGCAGGTGCAGTGTCATGCTTTCTGGGTCCCTGTGACAGACACTCTTCATACCTAAACTTAGCATGACTACATTTTTTTGTCTGTTATTAAGGAACTCAGTTTTATTGTCTTTTCAATGGGCCTTGTTTCTCTTTAAGTAGAAAATCTTTTGTATGACACTCATTATAAGCCACCAAAGAACAGTCTGGGTTGTTTGGCTGTCTCCCCTGCCAGTAGCACCCACAAAGCAGATTCTGTCCTTCCTCTCCCTGAGCGGGAGTGACAGGGGCAGCAGAGGAAATGTGAGTGCAGTTTTTTCACTCTACTCTTACAAACTGTCTTGATTTGGCTTACTGAACTCATTATGGGATTTCTGTACGGCTATGGTCCAGAATTTTGTGCTTTTATTTTTCTGAGCTAAAGGTTACAAATAATTTAGCAAAACATTTCCAAAAAGATAATATGCTTTCCTCATTTAACAAATGATTTATGAAAAACAAGTACAGCCTCTTTCTCCCCCACCCACAGTAATCAAAGACATAGAAATCATAACAGTGAGACGCTTACGTACCAACTTCGGGTTGTTGAAGCAATACAGCTGCAGAATTTTTATTTAAATCGTTAGTTGGGTATAGTTTACAGATGCTTTTGTCCTACAGAGGGTGCATTCCTGATGTCTGAGAAGACTTGAAACACTGCTTGTGGCAGGAGTCTCTGTCTAGGCTGGGAAGGACTTCTGTGAAACACAGCCATTGCAAACTGAAGAGCACAGTACCAAGTTAACCACTGAAGAGAACCACATTTGCTTTCGTATCTGCAGCTTCCGATTAAAGTTCCACATTGCTCTCAGGTCTGATTATGTGTATACTTTGCCTAAAACACTTCATTGGCTCCCTGTCACCCTAAAACACAACCCAGATGCTTAGAGTGGTGCTCATCGCATTCCTAAGGGCACAGAGTCACTCGGCAGGTTCGGCATCCGGCATGGCAGTGGCGAAGCCTGGGGGGGTCTACATTCTTCACAAGTGCTGAGACTCCCTGAGGCCCACACCTGGGAGCAGCAGAGCGCTGTCCTGTAGGTGGGCAGGGCTCTTCCCACCTCTGCCCTGGGCAGCACCTTCACCACCTAGCTCTCCGTGCCTCTCAATCTGCCCACATCCCAGATCGCCGTATGTGGGATTTCAGTCCTGAGTGTGCGGGACACTCTTGGTTTTGTGGCTTCACACATACTCTGTCCTGTCTCTGGACCATTCCTGATGATCCCAGGCTATTTCTGATCCTTGAGCCTCAGCCGTCTACCTCCTCTGTAGAGCCTTCCTGACTCAGCCTTGTTTTGATAGCTGGAGGGTTATGGCATCCTGTGAGTTGTCCTTTTATGGAAGAACACAACCATGTGATATCCCTCAATTCTGAGTGTCTTTTAAAAAAAAATAGCAAGTAGATTTTCTTGGGCTGGACAAGAGCATCCATATTGGAGAGTAATAGCAACTGTGAGAATAAATGTAGTTAAGTTGATTTTGTCAAAAACTGGTAGAAGAGGAATGAAGACTTGTTGGCCAAAGACCCTAAGGCCCACGCTGATTTGGGAAGAGATGTACTACTGAGTCAGGAGGAAGACTGAGGAAATATGTTTTTGCTGCTGCTTCCTGAAACATTTAAAGGAGAGAGAACTGGAGAAAAGAAAACCATGTTTTGTGCATGAATATTTGTCTGTACTGGGAAACTGCTCACAAGGCCAGACTCGTGTTCCCACTGTCAGGTGTTGTGGGGTGTTTTCTGTCTCTAGGAAGGCAGTTTGGGTAATTAAAACACATGTGCCCCATTTTTACTCAGAGTTCTGTGGCCCTGAGAAATTGTCTCATTTCCTGGATATATATTTCCCTAAAATAAGTGAAGGCCAACTTTACTTAGCTGTTAAAGTTTTTGATTGCGTTAAACTAGTTAATGTATACACGATATGTAGGAGGATAATTCATCTTCCCTTTTGGGGTTTTGTGGTCAAGCCTGGTAAAAAAGTGAGCCTCGATGTTGTTCATAGACTTTGTCATGTTGTGAACACGTAGTTCAGAAATCAGTGTCTACTTCATGAATTCTCTTTCACAGGTCATCTGATATACATATTTTTCTCTTATCAGTTCATTTGGCTTGGTCCTTAATAACAATGATAGAAGGTAAGAAGAGATATCCAGACATTTCATGGTGATTGATTACTACTTTGAATTGAATGTCATATGTAGACTATGGGATTGATGTAGTAAATTATGATTGTATAAACTTTAGTAAGTTATACTGCTGAACAGACATTTACTGGGTATTCACTGAGTAGCTGGTTATGAGGAAGAGAAAGGAAAACCAGGCATTTTATAATCTGAGAAAGCAGTATCATAAATACAGGTAAACAAAATAACCATAGAGAACATGCTATAAAGTTTATCATTCAATAATTTAATTTACTGCAGCTCTTGAATTAGTTTAAGTGTCCTTGAGAAAATCATTTGTAAAAGCATAAGTAGTCCTAGTAGAGATACAGATATTTCTGCTGTAGTTTTGATGGGTTTGTGATTCTTGTTATAAATGTCCACATAGATGAAGATGCTAAGTGACATTGTCTCCTCTGTTTCTGAGGCCAAGTGTAAAATTGCGCAGTGTCTTCCTGCACAGTGGGGCTGTTGAGCAGAACTAATTCTGTATGGAGTGACATCGCAGCCTGAGAAAGGCATCTTTTGGGTCAGGCAGTGTGAGGCATCACTTGGCAGACACTTGCTGAAGGGAAGTGGCTCTCAGACAAAGCAGTGGCACTTTTTCTTTCCCTGAGTCTTAGCAGCCACACAAGTCGAGTGCTTTGAAGCTGGCTAATGTGGCTCACACTGCATGTTTTTTCCGTGCTGCTTCCTGCTTGGTTTTGCCAGCAGAGGAGCCAAGAGAATCACTCAATAAATGCATTAGTGTGGCCCGCACACGTCTGTGACCACACACTGCTGCTGGGAAGACAGGAGAGTTCCACTTGGGGATGGCTTTCAGCATGAGAGCAGATTTTACCCCCAGATGAGCGGGATTCTATCCCGATTTTGAGAATGCATGTGGAAACTGATTATTTTGTGTTTGAAGATTAAGAAGCAGTTGGGAAAAAGTGTAAGGCAGAGTGAACAGTGGTTTATTTTTATTCAGTCAGATCTGGAAAGAAGATACACAGTTTTAGGAAGAAATAGAAGGAAATTTGGTGGTGATTTTAGGATACTTTAAAGACTGGAGAAAACTTACCTCCCCCAGTTTTCCTTGTAGACAACCTGCTCTGCTTCTCCCCTTCATATTAACAGTGTGTGACGTTCCTTGTTCCTGATCTCCTCCTTAAATTTCTGTTAAGATGACTTCCTTGTCTTCTAGTGTCACATTTCCACAGTGCTGTAACCTTCCTGATGTGGTCCCGAGAAGCTAGCCTAGCTGTGTCATTCTGGAGTTACTGCCAATCTTTTTGGGGGACGCTATCCATCCCACAGGGTAACAAGACCTGCACTTTAGCGGATGTGGGGTGTGAGGAGGGCCGGGTCGTGGGGACTTCAGCACTGGAAACTGCCCCACTGTGACTCTTCTCTGCCCACTTCTCACTGAGCTTCCTTGGAATGGACCACGTGGTTCTAGGACCAGACCATTTCCAGCCTGCCTGATGGAATCTGATCAGCTCTTCAAGCCACCTTGAGGTGGGCCTGCAGCAAAGGGGCTGGGGTGCTGTTGGTGTGAGGTCTGTGCTGGGACACAGAGGTGGACTGGGTCCTCAGGGTGTGTACATGTGTGCAGGTGTGTGCGCGTGTGCGCACACTTGCAAATGTGTGCACTCACAAGCTGCAGTGTGTGTAGGTATATGTGTGCAGGTCTTTGTGTGTGTTCACAGGACACAGTGTGTACATGTGAGCGTGTGCAGGTATACATGTGAAGGTGTGCGTGCATGTGTGTGCAGGGGTGTACCTGTGCTTATGAGCTGTACTCTACACCTCCTGGCTCCCAACCCAGCTCTTCATTCTGCTTCAGCGGAGTGGGACGGCTCTTGGGTTGCTCAGGGTTCCGACTCTTGCCCCCTAAGGAGCAGAGATCTGTTTCTGACCAGCAGGATTCATTTTGATTTTTGCATGCTTGCTGCACATAGTTAGTGTAAAGACAGTTTAAACTTAGCTTCAGCATCTCACAGTCCTTTGGGCTTATTATATGCATCTGTAGCCCTGTATGTGTATCGTGTTCCATTCGAAGGTGGTGAAGATGGAGCCAGGTGTAAAGGCCCTGTGTGTGCTGATCCTTGTGTTCCCGCCTGTCCATCGAGGGAGGGCTCGTGTGTCTGCCATGCTGTTCCCGAGGCACAGATGTGGCAGGCACAGGCCCTGTTCCATGGGTGGAGCTGAGAATCTGCAGTGAAGCCGACGGACAGGAGGGCCCAGGTCATTCACGGAAAGCCTTTGTGTGCATCGCTGGCTCACTTCACTTAGTGTTCTTTGTTCTTCGAGAAAGGCTGGAACACTGAAGTGCAGGCTTTGTCTTCTGGTGTTACAGGGATGGTTTTCAGGAGGACCTTTTTAAGCATCTTCAGTTTGCATACAGTAAAACCCACCTGTTCTGAGCTGCACTTGGGTCTTGATGGCTGGACAGAGTTTTGTGCCCCTCACTGCAGTCGGGCCGTAGAAGAGGCTCCTACCCTGGCTTCACACACAGCACCCACATCCCGCTCCCTGGCCCAGACCTGCCCCAGACTCCAACCATGTTTTCCAGCGTGTGGTGTAAAGGAGGCCTTGGGGTAGGCAGCCTTTGTGTCTTTTCTTTTTTATTGCTGAATAGTGCTCTGTGGTATGGATTTAACACAGTGTATCCGTTGCTACTTGAAGGCCATTTAGGCTGCTTACCGTTTGGGGGTTGTGAATAAAACTTCCCTGAGCTTTCTCTTATAGTTTTTGTGTGAATGAGGTTTTCAAGTATGTATGTGGAGATGAGGATCGTACAGTGTGCACTTGTGCAGGCCCACATGACTTTCCAAGGTGACACCAGCGTGCATTGGCACCATGATGGTGAGGACTCGTAGCCACGCCCAGACTGCACTAGGCGTCCTTGGGGGTTGTGATCTGAGCCGTTCTGGCAGAAGTGTGGTGGTGTCCTGTGCGTTTTGTTTCCTAGCTATTGATGAGGAGCAACGTGTTTTCAGGTGTTTATTTTTTTCCCCCTTTTCATTGGGTTGCTTTTTTAATGATTGAGTTCAAGAGTTATTGAAATACTCCAAATACAGATCTTTTGTCTGTGCTTTGCAAATGATCTCTCCCTCTCTGGGGACTGTTTTCTCATTCTCTTAACAGTGTTCAAGACCAGCATTTTTTTTTTTTTAAAGAAGTCCAATTTAACGATTCTTTTATGAATTGTGCTTTTTTGTGTGTCATGTCTAAGAACTCTTTGCTTAGGCTGAGAACACAGGTTTTTCTGCTTTCTTCTAAATGTTTTATGTTTCCCATTAGTTTTTTGGCCCACTGTGAGTTACTTTTGCACACGGATTAGGTCGAGTTTAACTGTTTTATACAAATGTTCATGCAGAGCTGATGAAACCACCTGTTCTCTGTTGAGGTGTTACTGCAGTTCCGAGGGTCTTGGGACATACTCGTCACCCTGTCCTCTGTCTCATGGATCTGTTTGTCTGTCCTTTTGCCAGAACTGTATTCCTTGATGACCGAAGTTTCATTCTAGTTCTTGAGCTATCATAGGTCTTGAGATCAGGCAGTGTGAGTCTTCCTGTTTTGTTTCTCTTTTTCAAAAATAGTCTGGCAATCCCAATTTCTTGGCCTTTCTGTATAAATGCTATAACGGCAGGTAGCTTTCTATTCTGTACGTTCAGACATGGCTGGACCAGGTCAAGTCGCCTGTCTTTAGCCTTCCGCCACTCTTTTCCCGTGTATTTTTACACTTGCTGGGTTCTTGCCGATCCGTGCTGATATCTGGGAAGGATCCGCACTTCTTTATGTTATGCTTGGCAGGGGCCTCTGTTCAGGGCTTTGCTCTCACTTCAGTGAAGAGTGGAGAAGTGGGGCTCTGAGCAAAAAATAGGAGTTCAAAAGTTTAAAGTGTGGCAAATGCAGAGAAAGCAGAAGGGAAACTATCTTACAGCAAAGTGATACTATAAGATGGGGGCATCCCACTCGGGACAGTCCCTGAGTATGAGACGTGTGTCATACTTACAGGGGTAAGCTGGTTTCTAAAAATACCTTTCACTGATTGGTGGTCCAAGTCAATCAGGGTCTTAGCCTTTGTTTCTGGGAAGGGGATAAATAAGGTCAGCATAAGTAAATGTGAGTAATACTTTCCGAAGGACACAGTGGGGTACATTTTCTCAAGTACGTGGTACATGATAAGCATGTGATGCTTTTACAGTCGTCAGCCACAGATAAGCATGTGATGACTTGACGGTGTCAGTCATAGGGTTTTATCCTGTGCTTTTTCTGTGTTCCTCTGCCCCTACATTTAGACCAATGGCAGAACAGTTGTCCTTGCCGAAGGCCTGGCCCTATGGTGTCTGTCCTGGCAAGTTTCCTGTATGCTGCCTGTGTACAGATAGAAGTACTTCATTCTCTCTGCACACTGGAACTCTAACACCAAGTAATGATGCTGAAATCATTTCATGTAAGAAAGTTCTGGTGGATCGAAGTCTATTGTGGTCTTATGGTGAGTCTTGTAGTTTCCTGTTGAGCCATTACCATCATAACTCATGTGAGATGATTTCATGAGAGTAGACTTTTAATTTTGGTGGAGCTATGCTTAAAGCATTATGACTTTTAGGCCCATTGAAAGCACACTAATTTCTTGCTCTTGGGTTCTTCGAACATGTTAGGAAACAGATGCCTAGTTAGCTGCACCTGTCTTCTTGTTGGTAGGGATGTCAGAAGGTGGAAAGGTGTTAAACCTCAGCATTGTTGGCCACTGTGTGGTGTTTGGAATCTGTCCTTGAGAATTAAGATCGTCTGCAGGTTAAATGGCTGCAGTCGCTGGAGCTAGCACAGTGATTTCCATTGACTCCGTCCATCCTGTGATGCCACCTAGGAGAGGTCAAGTGGTGGGGCTATGGCTCTGTGAGGCTGTGGGAGCCGAAGGAATGGCAGCGATGGCTGTGAGAGCACAGCCATTTGGTTTCCGTTTTCTTTTCTTGACCAGTTAAGGGCAGTGGTGGGCAGAGGAGAAAGAGCAGAACCATATTTTGGTTCTGCTTCACTGTCCACTGCAGTGACCATCGTGGGGGTGGTGGACGCAGTGTCCCTGCCCACGTCTCCTGCTGGAAGTGTCTTGTTACAACTTCCAGTTTTGGCCAATGCCCAGATGCGCCTCCTCACCAGGGACGACGAGCCTTTCAGAGCGTTCGGTGAACAGCCTGCTGTGGCATAGGGCCACAGGTCCCCCACCAGGGCCCTTCACGTTCCCTCCAGCCTCATCTGAGAGTCAGGCGGCCGGCTTCCACGCCAGGCCCCACCAAAACAGACACTTGTTTTTGAACCAAACTCAGGAACATCCTCCATCCCCAGCAGTTCCTGAATCTGCTCTCCCCTCCTCCTCAGCAGCCCAGCAGGCATCAGGAGTAGGACTGTGGAGAGGAACAGGAGCGACAGGAGAGAGCTGGGCTGTATCCTCACCTGGCCTGAGTCCAGGGTGGCCTTGTGGAGCAGGGCAGATGTGTGCAGACGCCAATGAGGAATAGGGCAGACCTGCGCAGGTTCACCTGGGGACTAGGGCAGTTGTGCGCGGGCGCGGATGAGGTCACTGCAGTGATTCCTGCTGAGAAGAAGCAGAATTGGTGAAAAATGCTGGAGCAGAAAAGTGAGAGGGCAGAGAGGGCCGGGCAGGGGCTCGGGAGGGTGGAGGCAGAGAAGCTAAGGAAAGGGAGATTTTGAGGTGGTAAGAACAAAACTGACGGCTGGAGAATAGGTCGGTGGTAGAGCTGAGGGATCATTGTCAGTGTTCGTGTCCAGTGCGGGGATAGAAGTAGCAGACGTTTGTTGAGTGTTTTGTGTTGCAGGCCTGACATGCACGCCTCACATACGATCATTGCCTGTAAGCCATAACAGACCTTTTAAATTTAGGCTTCATCCCAGTACCAGGGGTCAAACCTGGTCCTCACGCGTGTTAGACAGGCCTCCTCCACCCCAGCGAATCCTCTCAGGATGGCCATCCCCGCCCAAGGAGAGCGCTACGGTGTGGCCTGGTGTGGCTTGGTGTGGCTGGGGGGGTGGCCGGTGTCCCTCGGTGGCGGTGGCGTGGGCCCTGCCATGTCTCTGTTCATTCACGTCGGGCAGAGAGAGGTGGGGACTGCCTGGACCCAAATGTTAGTAAGAGATTAGTAGGAGAACTGCTGAGAGGCTGAGTGGCCTGACAGGCAGGAGGGAGCTGGAGAACTTGGGGTCACCCTCATTCCAGCCCGGTAAACTGAGCACGGGGTCCCCAGTGTGGCATTTGCAGAGCGAGTTTGGAGACTATCAAAGAGGCAGAGAATCTAGTGTCACTAAAGATGCCTTTTAACTTGAGTACATGTTATGGTTTGTGTCTAGATGTCCCCTCAAAGCCTCATGTGGTAAGAGATAGCTGGATCTAGAGTGTGTGGTTACTAAATTGATCCACTGATCAGTTTGGCATGGTTCTGCTGGGATCAAGGATGTGAGACTAAAATTAAGGGTGGGAGTGCTACCCGCCCTAAGGGCAGGTAGCCTAGATAAAAGATACAGGAAGAAGCTAACTAGCTGCTTGTTTGCATTGCTTATTTGCATACATTCCTTGCATTTCCTCACTTTACTTTGCTGCCGGTTGGCTGCCGGTCTGCCCTGCCAGTCTGCCCTGCCTCTGTCATGCCGCCCTGCCTCGGGCCCAGCAGACTATAGACTGAAACCTCTGCAGACTGTGAGCTAATAAACCTTTCTTCCCCTAACTTTGGGTGTCAAATATTCTGTCCCAACAACGAGAGAAAAGTAACTAAAACAGTACAGTAAGAATGCGTGGAAAATAATTTAGTTTGTGAAATCTTTACAAGTAGGGCACATTTCTGGAAGTCCCTAGCTCCAACTTTGTTGCATAGTTTCTAGCCTTAATTTTATTTTATTTTACTCTATTCTATTCTGCTGAGTACTGGAGATTGAACTCAGAGCCTTCACACTGAGCTACATCCTCATGCCTTATTCTTTTTTTTTTATTTTGAGACAGGGTCTTTCTTGCTAAATTGCTGACTTGCCGCAGTTGAGATTGAAGGCGTGTGCCTCCTGCCTCAGCCTCCAGAGTGTTGGGGTGACCGGTACACACCACCATACCCGGCTCTCCCTGTATTCTTGACGATCTCCTTAGAGGTTTCCCCAAAGCTGCAGCCTTGTGTTCTGGAGAGGGTGGGAGAGGCCACACCCCAGTCACTCTGGGTCCTCAGGGAGCCCCACTGGACAGCCCTTCATGCTGAGACCTGGCAACCCCTGAGGTGCCGGAAACCTGGCCTCAGATTCTGATTTCAGTATTTTCTGTTCAGTACAAGAGTATTTCATATGCAATTCAAAACATGTCATGTTTTTCTTACACAAGGGAATCGTCTCTGAGCTCGTTCTATGTTATTGGGTGGCAGGTCATCACAGACTGTCAGTTTTTGTTGGCACTACAGTCAACATGTATGAAGAAGTATTTTGTTCATCACACTTTTCAGAAGCATGGATGGCGTATTAATCTAATATTTATGATATTAGTTTCTCATAGAAACCGATGTTGACATATTAGTTTAACTTGCCATGTCTTATTTCCAGTGCATATGTTGCTTTCTGATCACATGAAATTTTGGAACACATTTTGATCTGAGTAGCTTGGTATGATTCAGAGCTTTTTTTTTGTAAATCACAGACGTGAAGATCAGACATCTCAGGGATGAGGAGGAGGGTCCAGAGAAAGAGGCACTTGGTCTGTGCCGTCTGTAGACGCATGTGTTGAGGACAGTGTGTTCCTTGGGCCTTTTTGTGGCCTGTTTTATGGGGCTCCAGCATCTTAACAGCACAACTTTAATGACTTACGGGGCTCCTGGCTTGTGTTAGCAATGACCTGGGGAAAGGGGGTTTCACAATGTGACTGCAGACTGTAAAATCAGAGACAAAGTCCACAGAGGAAATAAGCTGAGATTTGGTTAAGACGCACCGTGGTTTGTCATTTCACTAAGTGCAAGATATTTTGATAATGCTGGAAATCATTTGCAGTCTAAAATTCTAGAAGGACACAGTGATTTCCTCAGTTTAATGTCAGGCCAGGACAGCTTGGGAGTGAGCACCTGCCAGGCAGCACAAGGCTAGCGTTCCATTCTCAGCATCACTCACCAAAATCCCAAACTGAAGAATACTCTCTGGGAAACATAGTTTGAGAGGAAATATTTCGTGTTGGCGTGCCTTTCTAAGAGTTTCTAAGTTTCGATACCAGATTTTATGTGATTTTTAAAATCGAAAGTGGCCTTTACTCGGAAGTGGTTTTCCTTACGATTTTCAGTTTAGGGAACTGGCTAGGGAGAGAATCGAGCACATACCACAGCAGATGTCTGCAAGAAGAGCAAGAAGCTGAAAGAACTGAAAAGGCAGATTAAATTTAAGGCCCAGAGATTTCATCAGCAAGATTTATATAAACTCTCCCTTCAACCCATTCCCCAAAAGGTGCAAATATTAATACGTTAAAATCAGTGTATATGTTATACACACTGATTTTAAATATGTATGCTAATATAAAATCAGTGTATATGTTACCACTACTTTTTTCTTAATTACACTTTTTTGGTAGGAAAAGCTGTAACAGAAGAAAATTAAAACCATCATACATCACCCTGCAACTAGAGGTCTGAACTTAATTTACCCGTCTCCTTTTAACCATCTCCCATTACTGCATCGTTGACTTAGTAGGTTTTGCCCTCTTCACATAATTTACTTGTGCATATTCAATATGGAAAAACCACTTCCGTTTCTCTGCATCTTATGCACCTTTACATAAAAGCTGCATATATTTGGTTTAGTAGAAAATAACAGAAGAATTTAAACCTTTGAACATCCTGCCCTCGATCAGGCTTGTGAAGTAAGAAAGTTTTTCCAGCCTTCTAGTTACGGGGGTCAGAGATGTGAAAATGCGGGTCCTGCCCACCGTCCTTCACCCCTCTGAGCTGCTCCTGCTGCCTTCAGCACCTGTCTCTCCTGTGCCCTCCCGTCGTCCATTATCAGCTCCTCTCCCTCGAGCTCTCTCCTGTGCTTCACACAGCTTCTTCGATGCTCTCTCCCTCTCAGCACTCCCCTTCTAGGTGCTTGGCTTTGTGATGATCAAAAGTACGTGAGCAGCTTCACACGGTGGTGCTTGCCTGTAATCCCTGCACTGTGGGAGGCTGAGGCAGGAGGATGGCAAATTGGGGCCTGAATGAGACCTTGTCTCAGAAGAAAAATGTTTTAAAGGAGTTGGGAACGTAGCTCTGTGTGAAAGTCCTGGTATGGGGGGGTGACTTGGAACTAGGAGAATAACAATAAAGAAAAAACTAATACTCCCATAAGATAAACCTTTTGAAAATAGATTTTTAAAATATTTGACACTTAAATGAGTTTTAAACCGAGGTAGTTTAGTTCAGGTTACATCGTTTCCTGTGTGAAGACTGAGGTGAAGCCCTGACAGTTAAGGTATTACTTGTTGGGGATCCCAGAACCCTAACACTGCTCCCACCCGGCTGGAAGCCGGTGCACGTCAGCTTACACTGAGCACAGGCGCTTCGCTTGGAGGGAGAACCACAACTTACGTCTTCCACAGAACCTTCCGCATCTGAAACTCTTTCTCGTAAGGGAATTCACATAAGATCCCCAGAAATCAACTGTGTGGATTCAGGTCTGTGTCACCACTTAACCTGGCAAAAACTTTGAGCAAGTGTCTTAATTCGACTGTGCCTCGATTTCCTCAACTAGAATTGGAAGGATAATAGCCGTGAGGATTAAATGAGCTAGACTGTGTGACACAGTGCGGCCCCTGGCAGGAAAGTGCGTGTTAAAATGTCACTATCCTGTCATTGCTGGCTGCCCAGCACCAATGTTGGAATACTTCATTTTGCCTCTCAGCGTCTCGCCAGTTGGACAGTGTGCGCCACGCAGCAAACGCCCCTCCACCCTTAGACGAAGGCCGAGGACGGTACTGGCCTGTTCATTGCTGGGTCCTCCACACTCAGAGTGCACCGTACTTTGCACAAGTGTGTGGGGTTAATGAGTGAAGTTAGAAGACATTACTTTAGTCTAAATATTTTCTTTAAAAATGTGATTAAAGTCTCTTGCAGACTGGGGAGATAATTCCCGCCCATTATTCTATGAAGAATTAACGTGGTTCGGAATCTGTCGGCATGTGAGCTGCAAAGTGTGTAGATGAGTGCTGTGCTTTTAAAGACAGACTGGTATTAATACGGGATTCGTGGAAAGTGGGGAGCTGCTAGATGGGTACAAGAAGAGATAGACTCGAGAAGAGGTTGGAAGGCCCTGGGTGTAGTGAGGAACAGCTGTTGTCCCGGCACTCTGTGAGGCTGAGACAGGAGGATCACAGTTTTGAGCCCAGCCTGGACAACTTAGAGACACCCTGTCTAAAAATAAAAAATTCAAAGGGCTGGGGATGTAGCTCAGCGTGAAGGCCCTGGGCTCAAAACAAAAACAAACCCCAGAGGTTTGGCACTGTCTTCATTTGTTTTTGGAGGTTAAGAGACTTGAATTTTCATAGGTTAGTGGATGGAGCCAGGAGAGTAAAGAGTTCAGATGTGCAGAAGAGAGGTGAGGGAGGTCTCAAGGGCCCAGCCTCCCTGGAGAGAGGGACCTCACCCTGTCTCAGAGCACTGAGGCAGACGATGGTCCTGAGCAGGGTTTGCTGTGATGTTTTCTAGGCAAAATTATTTTGCTAATAGATTGAATTTTCAAAAGGTACAGAAAAGACACTATAAATATGTTTTGAAGGTTAAAAATCGTATTTTCATACTTGCTTTCATGCTGTGAAAACCAAAACGGGATCAAGAAATACCCTTTAATGAGTTGGAGGATTCACTCATTTATCCTTCAATTCTCAGAACTTTCGATTCCATAGTTCAGCTAATTTGGCTTCGAACGCTGTTAGTTCAGTGTGGGGAGGGGTGCTCCCCAAGCTCTAGTCCAGTTTGGGGGGAGGTTCTGTGCTTTGAACCCAGGGCCTTTACATTGAGCTTCATCCCCGGCCCACCCTCCCACTTTTTGAGACAGGGTCTTGCCGAGTTGCCAGAGTGCTGGGATTACAGGCATGTACCATTGTGCCTGGCTGAGTTGATGTTTTTGAACAGTGGTTTTAAAACACTTTAGTCTCATTCTTTATACTCTTAAAACTTACTGAAAACCCCAGTAAACTTCTATTTATGTAGCTTATGTCTCATAATACCCTTAAATTTTTAAACTGAGAAACTTAAAAGATATGCATATGAAATGAAACCAGTAATCCTTTACATATTAATATAACACATTAATATAGTTATTTTCCAAAAGAGAAAGTATTTTTGATGTGATGGGCTGAAACTCAGGGCTTCACACACCAGGCTTCCAAGTGCTCCGCCCCTGAGCCACGGGCCCTTGTTGTTCACACCTGGGTAGCTGCCACAGCCTCCCGGGAGACCACTGGGCTTCCGCAGGTCCGTCTTCACGTCCAGTCTCTGCAGGGTCCTCATCTTCGGCCTTTGGAGGACACTGTACTCGGGAGCAAGGAACAAAGCAAATGCGGTATTTTTAAGATGGTTTTGGATTTAGGATCACTAATAACAGTCATTTGAGATATGTAAATAAATACTTTAACTCATTCCTTGTTTGGACATAGATCTTCCTAAGAATAGTCCAGTGTCCTTATCCAGGTCCTCTAAAATTCTGTCACCTCTCCAGAGAAAGTGCAGTCAAGTCCCACTCACCCTTTCTGGCCTCCAGACATGTAAGTTTATTTAGCACCTGTTTCTTATATTTCCTTCACAATTTCTCACTTTACTGATGTACCGCAGAGGCATTCTAATTGGCATCTTGGGGACCTCCCCCTATCTTGGAGACTCAGTAGAGGGAGGGAAACCATATCGTACCTAGGTCCCTTCTCCTCTGCGTGATGAGGAACCTGGTCACTGAAGGGACACGTCCTGGGGCTGTTGTCCACAGAGGACACCAGCCCTCCAGTTCCGTTCCCACTCTGGAGTGCAGGAGCCCCGGCGCAGTTCCTAAGCGCCTCTGCCTCGTGCTCGTCAGACACACCATTTGTCTCCTTCTTGTCCTTCCCCTCGGTGCCAGCTTTCCCCGAACCCAGACATAGGAACGTGTCTGTGCCTGAGAAGACGCAAGTCTCCCTTTTCTGTGCAGTGTCTCGGGAGCCTCTCCATGCCCACCGCCCCACCCCGCTCTGTCAATGCTGTGCGCACAGGCTCCTGGACGTTGGCTTGAGAGCCCTGCTGCCAGCCCTGCTGTGCAGCACGCCAGCTCGCTGTCATCGGGACGCCTGTGCCCGGGAATCTTGGGTGCCGCGTTCGGTGGTGCAGATTGGCCTTGTTTCCCTCGCCTTACGGGGCTTCCAAGCCGTTCGTCACGGTTCCTGGCCTCCTGTGAACACGGTGCACACTTCCTGCCTCTGGGCTTGTCCTGGCGTTCCTTGACCGGAAAGCCTCATTTTCCCGCTTCATCTGAATCCTGGAGGATTCGAAACCAGGACCCGGAAATGGTGTCCCCTGACTGGTTGGCCATTTCTTTCCTCTAACGCACAGTAGCATCGAAGTTTGAACCACACTGTGTAGTGTGTTATCGTTTATAACACACTGTTATCGTTTATTTTGTTTCATTTATATTGTGTTCATCTTTTCTCTTCAAACATTGGTTTCTTGAGAAGTCATTTAGAGTTTAATGCTGGAAAAGAGTAGACTCCCTGGACTGGCCCCCGCCGGTGCTGCTCCCTCAACTACTTTTGCTCTGCTCAGTTTAGGCTGATGTTAGTGTGAGCAGCTCAGCTCTGAGAAAACCATCTAGCATAACGTTGTTTCTAAGTGGAGCTGCAATGTATTCATTCTAGATTTGTCAAATTTTATCCTGTAGCTATTTCTGCATTTGAAGTTCAGCCGATTTCCACGGAGGTCCAGGAAGGGGGAGTTGCGAGATTTGCGTGCAAGATTTCATCAAACCCTCCTGCAGTCGTAACGTGGGAATTTAACCGGACTGCTCTACCGATGACAACAGACAGGTAAATCTAGTGCTTTTCTCTGGAGGTGAGAAAGGAAGAATGAAGACTTCGTGTGAGGGTAGAGAGGAGAAAGACTATTGTTGGAACTGACTTTCACTTGGAGTGGTCATGACTGATGGCATAAGACACCACAAACTCAGAGAGAGAATGGCATCGTCCATGCCTGGCATGTGGGCAAGTTCCTTTCCAGCGCAGGGTTCAAACCGAGCATCCGGCTGCGTCGTTCCTTTCTTCAGCCACTGTGCCCCGGCTAAGCCGATGGGAGTACTGGAATCTCAGCCAAGGTCTTAGGAAGTCCAGAGACACTGGCAGTGCTATGAGGAACAGTGGCAGAGAAGGGGTCTCCCACTGCCCTGTCCTGTGCGCGCCCTCCGCTTCCCAGAGCCCCTCATACCATATACACACACACATGTGCACACCCCCATCACCCACATACACACCTCATGTTCTGGTGTAGCTGGGGTTTAGGGATTGAGAACTTGGTAGTAACTCCTGAAAGTCTGGACTCTGCTCTAATCTTAAGTAGGCAGAAAGTATTTGCTAAAGTGATAGACCACTAAGATGGGAAAATTTATTGAAGGAAGTGGTTTATTTAAAAAATTATATCCAGGTATATCTTGGAGAAAGAATAGATGCTAGTAAGTAAAAAACCAGGAGTTTGAAATAAACTGTACTGAACTGCGGGCCATCAGTTAGCTAAAATTAATCTATAATGTCAGGTGAGACGCTCTGTAAAATTAGACTTACAGATCTCACAAACTCTATCATGCAGAATCATTGACGACTGAAAAAGCTATAGACCTAGATGGAACCTGTGGATCCAACTAGTTTGTTTTTATTTGGGGGGGGTGCTCTTTTGTTTTATTTTGAACCTAGGGCCTTGTGAAGGCCAGACAAGCACAGGCCAGTGTGTCACACGGTCTTTGAAGTATTGCTTCTAGCCATGTAAAAAAGGTAAAGTATGTTCATTGCTAGTAGACGTTGTGTTAAATAAAGTGTTACAAGAAGTTGATTTCTGCTTCTTCTCATAACAGGATGACTGCCCTGCCCACGGGAGTGCTGCAGATCTATGATGTAGGTCTGGGGGACGTGGGCAGCTACCGCTGTGTGGCCGCTACCGTGGCCCACAGGCGCAGGAGTGCAGAGGCCGCGCTGACTGTCACCCCAGGTAGTGCCAGGGCAGCTCTCTCCAGGCTGCTGTGGGACCACAGTGGCACGTCCTCACTCATTCTCCCCTAAGCAGTGTTTTAATTTCATTTATGTTGTCATAATCTATTTGGAAAATGGTCTTTTGTCTATTAAGCAACTCTTCCTTCCTAGACTAACTTGTTTTATGTCAACTTCTTTAAGAAAGATTGAGTATTTGTTTTATAAATATTTCACTTTGTTTTTTAAAATCATAAAATACAGAAAGTACAAAAAAGAGGAAACAGTCATGTCTTTCTTCCAGAGTTGTCCATTATCGATGTTTGTTTCCAATCTAGTGTTTTTATAAAAGTAAAAAATAAAAATTTTTATATAAACCATGGGAAAAAAGTATATAAGTAAAGGTTTAAAATTATTATCTCCAATCCCAATATTCAGAAGTTATCATTAAGTGAACAAATCTTATGTATTTTGCCATATATGAATGTAGCTAGAAGGGAAGCTAGAGAGATGAATATGAAGGAAGAAATATATAGCTTATTAAAATAGAATTATATGTAGATGCCAATTCTTACTTTAAAATAATTAAATGTAAATGTACTTGAATGTAGAGGAAGAAAACCTGCCCTAAAGACATTGTCGATCATCACATGTACTTACATTCTTCTAAGATTTTACTTCCTGAAAGATCTTTAAGATTAACAATAAACATTAAGTAGCATATGAAAGACAGGGACAAAAGTGTGCTCACACTTCTCCCCCGACTCCCTGCTGCCATGTGGAGTCTCACCAAAGTGAGTGAATGTATAAACAACATTTGAACCGCAATTAAAAGTGAACGATAGTAGCCATTCTGACTGGTATGAAGTTGTATCTCCAAACTGTGGAGGAAGGGGAACCCCTAGAACTGTTAGTAGGGATGTAAATTGATGTGATTACTGTGAAAATCAGTACAAAGGTAAAAAATTAAAAATAGAATTACTGTTTTATCCAGCAATATCATTTCTGGGCTTATAGCCAAAGGATATGAAATCTGTGTTGAAGAAATATCTGCACCTCCATGTCATTACAGCATTATTCACAGTAGCCAAGATATAGAGAAAACCTAATTGTCCAATGACAGATGAATGGATACAGAAAATATTTATATATATATATATATATACAGTGAAATAACATTGAACCATTAGGAAAGGAAAGATGCTATTTGAAATAACATGGATGGATGTGAGGACATTATGCTGAAGTTAGTCAAATAAGCCACTGCATAATTGCACTTTTATGAAATGTCTAAAATTGTCAAACTCATAGAACCAGAATAAAAGAGGCGGGGAGGGGGGTGCAGAGAGGGAGATGTTGGTCAAAGGGTACCACTTTCAGCTATCCAAGATGAATAAGTTCTAGAGTAATAAGTTTTGTACAACATAGGTCCTATGATTAACCATACTATATCTTATAGATTAAAAATTGAAAAGAGAATAGATCTTATGTTAAGTGGTCCTACTACCAAAAAAGTAAATTTTGAAATGAAAAGGAAAGAAGTAAAGAAAAGACAAAAAAGGTTACTTTTTGGGGTGATGGATAAGTTTGTGACCTTGGTTATAGAATAGTCTCACAAGGGTATGTATATTTATCTCCAAACTCATAAAACTTATATACATGAAATAAGTATAGTATTTTGCACATTAATCATATTTCAATAAAGTAGTTAAAAAGAAAAAAAAGTGAATGATATGGACATAACCTAATGTCCATCCCTTGGTGAATGTCTAGATAAAATATGTCCCACCTCTACAGATAAATATTATTCAGTTATTCATTACAAAGGAATGACACACTGATACATGTGACAACAACATGGATAAACCTGGAAAATATATTAAGTGAGAATAAGCAGCCAGAAAATACCATATATTGTGTTGCTCTGTTTCCATGAGATGTCTGGTACAGGCAAATCCAGACAGTCAAAAAATAGATTGTGGCTGTCAGACTGGAGGGTAGCGATTGGAAGGTAGCTGCCTTCACTCTTTCTGGAGTGATGAAAATGTCCTAAAGTTAATTGTAGTCATACTTGCATACCTGAAAATTCTAAAAACTAATGAGTTATGCGCTTCAGATGGGTGAATTGTATAGTATATGAGTTATATCTCAGTAAAACTTAGAGTTCTTGTTTAAACAAAAGAGAGAGTGAGTGAGAGTCGATGTTTTAGTATGTCTTGCCTGTACATTATTTTTTGGGGAGAGGGGTGCTGGGGATCAAACTCAGGGCCTTGGGCTTGTTAGGCAAGTGCTCTGCCATTTGAGGTAAATCCCCAACCCCCTTGCCTTATTTTTTATAACTTATTTTTGTATTCTATCTTTTCCTCCCCAAAGGTAATGAGTCCAAACCCTTCCACACCCCAACGATCATAGCCGGGCCACAGAATGTTACAGCATCTCTCCACCACACTGTCATTTTGGAATGCATGGCCACCGGAAACCCCAAGCCAATCATTTCTTGGAGCCGTCTTGGTACGTTCTCTAGGGAAAAGTCTTTGGATTCCTTTAACTTTGTTTATTCTGATGAAACTGGTAATATGTTTATTTCAGATAAAACACATTTTGCAATTGCGTAACTTCTGTTTGGTGTTTCAGTGTATAGAAAGAATGTTTTACTCTGGAGAATTTTATACTTCTCCTGACTGATTGCTTGGAGAGTCCTCTCAACGTAATTTGAGGTTGTTTTACATTATCTTAATGGAAGCATTCTCTTTCTCTTTGAAATAGATCACAAGTCCATCGATGTCTTTAATACTCGGGTGTTCGGAAATGGCAATCTCTTGATATCAGACGTCAGGCTACACCATGCTGGGGTGTATGTGTGTAGGGCCACCACGCCCGGCACGCGCAACTTCACAGTTGCCATGGCAACCTTAACTGTCCTAGGTATGTTTTCTTCTACTCTGTAACGAAGAGAATCTTAGTTTTCACATCTGCCATTTTATCTCAGTTTACTTCTCCCTTTCTTGAGTTTTGTAGCACTGGTTGATAAGAAGTATTGTAAAGGAACAATGAATTTTAGTCTGAAATTAAATTCCTGTGTTGAAATGTAACAGCAGAACCATCCTGAAGTCATGTCCGGTTTGCACGCATGGTGTTATGTCCCTGCTGTCTAAGTCTTCCTCTCTCCCTCTCCTCGTCGCCCACAAATTCTTACCCAGGCAGCAGCCTGAAGTTGTAACCTGTCCTCCTTCCGCGTTCGTCGGTGGCTTCTGTTGGTTGGTGACGAAGGATTGTGAGTGCACACACCTTCAGGGTGTTCACATGGCAGTCAGAGACACGGAAAAATGGTCCCTGGGCAGTGAGGGGGACAGCAGGCCGTGTGCAGACAGCCTCAGGACTGGCACATGCTTCATCTGCTGTGTTTGTTGTGGATCCCGTTGTTCTGTTGGCACCACAGAAATGTTCTCTTTTCTTTGAAAATAGCTCCTCCCTCATTTATCGAATGGCCAGAAAGCTTAACAAGGCCCCGCGCCGGCACTGCTCGGTTTGTGTGTCAGGCTGAGGGGGTTCCCGCACCCAAGATGTCGTGGCTGAAAAATGGACGGAAGATGCACTCGAACGGCAGAATTAAGATGTACAACAGGTAGTCCTTGCTTCTTTCCTACTGCTTTATGGAAGGTGATAGTAATTTCATGTAAAACGATTATATTATATTATCAAATAAATAATCTTGACAGTTAAAACTAAATTTCAGTAAATAAGAAATTAAGATTTATAGCATTAGTATGCCATAGTTTTTTTTGTGTTTTATACATGGATGATAGAAGTGGTGGGTACTGTAGTGAATGTTGGATGGCTCCCAAGCCCTTGGTTCCAGCCCTCGTGGGCACAAGCTAAGTTAGCACGACAAGCATAGCCACCCTTTGGGGTCTCGGTCCTTCTTCCATCGAGTGAGAAAACCAGAAAGGAATAGTTTATTCTCTAAGGATTCCTCCAGGGTTTAAGAATACCTTGTTATTAGTATAAGTTTGAATTCTTGTAATGTTCTCATTTATGTCCAACAAAGCTTAAAAATTTTGTTGACCTGATTTTATATAAATACTATACTATTTTTTGAGTTAAGTAGTAATCTAGAGTAACATACTTTCTTAAGAAAGGGTTTTTTGTGGTGCTGAGCCCAGGCGCTGTGCAGGTCAGGCAAGCGCTCTACCACTGAGCCACACCCCCAGCTCCAACAGCCAAAGTTTCAAAAAGAGATTAAAATGTCACCTAAAATAAAAAAGAGGATTTTTAAAAAATTTTTATTTTAATGGTACATTTTAGATACACATAGTGATAACATTCATCATAAAGGATTTGTACCTATACATGATATATGTTGCTGCTTCTAAAAAAGGATTTGGATATTATAAATACTTGTGAAAACTCAGAAAGTAAACTGGGTAATTTTAAGTAAGTAATATAGAATATTTTTAATTAAGGCTGATTATACAGTTTTTCATTCTGTCATTTAAAACCAGAGTATGTTCAGCAGTAGCTGAACTTCATTTTTATATCATTCTTAGAATTTTTCATGGACATATTTTTTCTTCCCTCAGTAAACTGGTAATTAATCAGATTATTCCTGAAGACGATGCCATTTACCAGTGCATGGCAGAGAACACCCAGGGGTCGGTGTTGTCTCGAGCCCGGCTGACCGTGGTCATGTCGGAGGATAGACCTAGTGCCCCCTGCAACGTGCACGCGGAGACCGTGTCCAGCTCGGCCATCCTGCTCGCATGGGAGAGGCCCCTCTACAACTCGGACAAAGTCATCGCCTACTCCGTGCACTACATGAAAGCAGAAGGTACGCACATGCGGTGGCGTTTGTTTTCCAAGTGCCTCTTGTTGCCAGGTGTTTCCAGAACGAATGGTGTCCTGCGTAATCCATGAAACAGTTCCAAAATTATATGGCATGTGCCTGTTTAATAAAAGAATCCATTACCTGTACTTCTGTTTATCTCTCCGTGTCCTGTGGTTGTATACCTTGTATTATGTTAGTGATTTTTCGGTTTAGAAACAAGTTCTGGCTAAGGCAGTAGTACATCTTGGCCTGCTAAAAATTAGAGTGATATACATAGGAATTTCATTCCAGCCAAAGAGTAAACTCCTTACCTGAGATTCACACCAGTTTAAGTGTTCTGTGACATGCAGATGACTGTTTAGTAAAATAGTGCAGAAAACTGCAGACACTGTGGCATGTTCTTCTTAAGGGCTGAGTAAATATGGGGTCTGGTTCTCCATGTACTGGATTCTGTGTCTTCTGAATGTTTTCTGAAATCATTTGGAACTCTTTGAAAATCGAACAAGATACCTTTACTGATATTTATTTATTATTATAAAAGCAAAAACCAACCAGATCTGTTTTAAGATTCTTAGCATTATTGGTTCAACTTTTATTTTTTAATCCTTATATCATATTTTTGGCCAAAACTCTAGAGGAAAAGGAAAAGCTACTTATAAATCCTAGAGATTTCCCATCAGCTTTTCATAGGAATCACAATAGAGGTTTATAGATTTTAGTTCTGGATACAAACACTCTGGTTTTATGCAGTATGCAGTAAGCACAAATTCAAATGCCCAAAGAATGATGTTATGTAAAAATTGTCTAAAGAGACAGGTGTTATGATGTTGCTGCTGTTGTTTGTTTTTTGTAATTTGAAGTAGTGTTTCAAAAGGAATATTTTGAATGTAGATCAGGGGTTGTGGGAGCAAGGAGAATGGGAGTCCCCTACGGAGCGTGTTGGAGTATGTTAATTCCCTTTCTGGTGGTTTAGGAGGCTAAAGGAATGCAGGTCTTGGTGGAGACCGCTCTTGTTCACATTACCGTTGTTTCGGTAGCGCCTCTGCATGCAGCACAGTGGTCTATTCAGGGGCAGAACAAGGCTTTTTAATTTGGACTCAAGGACCTTGTCTGGGAGGTCAGAAATCTACTATGCTGTTCCTAATTAACCAGCCATTAGCCAGTCTGTTGTGAAATGCCCGCAATCTTGTCTAATTAAAATGCTATCAGGTTAATTCAGAAATGTGGGAAAACTTAGGGCTGGAATTTGCCTTGTTCTGTTTATGAATCCGCATGGGGAGGGACCGTCCTCGGAGAGCAGTGACTGAAGTGACAGGGCTCTCGCAGTGCAGTCCAGGCTCCCGTCCTTGTTTCGCAGTAAGGTCTGCTCTGTGGAAGTTAAGCCCCACAGGGATAAATCTTCCTCGCCACCTCGCCACCGCTGAGATGTTTTTCTCTTCGAAAGCTTTCTGTGGGCCAGAACTCTCTGAAGCACCTTCAGTATCCCCCAGCTCTTTTGCTTTTAGCATCAGTGGAAGAACAACTTGTGTCCATCAGATTTAGTAGGCTCCGTGGGGCGAGAGAGGTCTTTTGCAGAACACCTTTTGGTCCTGTTTGTTCTGTCCCCATCTCTTCACTGATGTTTCAAAGAGAAGAAGGAGTCTCAAGTGTAAGCATAAGTGACAGCGTTAGGCTGCCAGGCCCGGACTGAGCATAGTGTGTTGTCTGGACTCTGCCTGTTGGAGCCCTGGCCTGGGGGAGATGGAGTCGGAAGAAGGTTAGTTCTTTGCAGTTTACTCAGGAAAAATTCAGACTAGTGATTTGTAACAAGACAAATTCTGTGGTTATTTTTAGAAAATAGTTTTCTGTTCACAAAAGACTTTTGCCTTAAAGGATCTTAAAAGATAGAGATGAGGTTAGGCCAGGACCAGTGTTTCATAGCGAGGAAAAAAGGTTTTGCTAATTTCATTTTGCATGTTCGTAGTTTGTAAACATGAATTCTTCCCTCTAGGTCTGAATAACGAGGAGTACCAGGTAGTCCTCGGGAATGACACAACTCATTACGTCATCGACGACTTGGAGCCTGCCAGCAACTACACGTTCTACATCGTGGCCTACATGCCAGTGGGGGCCAGCCAGATGTCTGACCACGTGACACAGAGCACCCTGGAGGATGGTAGGAACCGTGACGGGGTTCAGCCAGAGAGTAGCTTCTTTCTGCTAAAGAAAAAATATTTAGATAGCAGTCCTTTGCCAGTAACTCACTTAATGACAAAGAACAGTTTTATTTATGATTCATAATGTAAATTTGATAGTTAATTCTTACTGTGTTTTCTAGTTTTAAATTGTAAATAATTTCTTTTTTGACTTTATAGAACAAAATGTAAGTTTTTCTAGGCATGAATAAATTTAATGAATGTTACATATTGAGCGTATAGGACGACTGATGGTGTTGCATTTCTGGAACTGGAAGTTTATGAAACTTAGTACTTATCAGTTAAAAATCCTTAGATAATAAAGTAACACTTACCTTATATATTAGGTATGTGTAATATGTGTTCAGTTTGTTACTGTACCACTGAGTTTTGGGATGGCAGACTTTCATATATAATGAAAATGAGCTGGGCATGGTGGTGCATGCCTGTAATCCCAGCACTCAGGGAGGCTGAGGCAGGAGGATAGAGAGGTTAAGTCCACCCTAGAATATAGTGAGACCTTTTGGTGTGGGGGGGGATATCAATCCATTAAGATCATTCTAGAGAACTAGTCCTTGGCCATACATAGGATGTTGTGGAAGATGGGTTCATTCTTTCTCCAGGGGCTCTAGAACGCTCATTTTCAGGGTGTAAGGGACTTATTAATGTATGCTTAATTACACTATTCTCCCCTTACAGATGTTTTCTCATCCTCAGGGAAAAAACTGCTTGTTTTCAAAATATTATTATATAAGTAATTCCCAAATCTGCTTTTTTGTTCTTTTGGTCCCAGATCTTTATTTAAATATTTATAATGTAATTTCTAATTCTCAAAAAAAAATTTGTAATGCCACTTATTTAAAGCAGAGTTTGACTGAACAAAATATTTCCACTTACCTGGATGCTAAATTCCAACTTTTAGTTTTCATTTAAAGAGTGTGTCACACTTCTGAGTGAGTCATTGTATCTGTGATATCTCTAGTGAACACACTACAGTTAACAACCTCTGTTATATGTGTCTAAGGTGAAACACAAGCTGGTTTGTGTGTGTGTGTGTGTGTGTGTGTGTGTGTGTGTAAAATTTAGTAACTTTCTCATTGCTGAGACATAATACCTAATACTCACAACTTAAAGGAGGAGAGTTTTATCTTGGCTCATGGTTTCAGTCCATAGTTGGCTGACTCCAAGACAGGAAGGAATAGTGGAAGGACCTGTGTGGAAAACCATCAAGGCAGCCAGGAAGCAGAGAGAGAAGCGAGGAGCCAGGTAGTCAGATATACCCTTCCAGGTCACAGCCCCAGTGACCTGCCTCTTTGACCAAAACCCATCTCCTGATAGCAAGTCAGCTATGCTGTCCCAGTGACCCAGTTACCTTCCAAAAGCCTGGCCTATGAGCACATGAGGCTCTTGGGGACATCAAGGTCTAAACCATAACATTCTATCTCTGGCCCCAAAAAGGCTCATGTCCATCTCATTATGTGAAGTGCATTTAGTCCATCTCTAAGAGTCACTATAGTCCTCATAGATCCAGCACTGTTGAAATCCTACTCCAAGGTCTCTTTTGAGACTCAAGACAAACTCTTAGCTCTGGGCCCCTGCAAAAATCAAAAAGATTTTACAACTGTGATGAAATAGCATTTCCTATAACAAATATATTTTATAAGATGTGTAGTCCTCAAATAATTTTTGATTTCCTGAAAATAAAAAAAATTATGGTTAAAAAAAATCAGAAAGAAAGTTAAATACTGCTGATATACAATTACACAGATAAACATTCCCCTTCCACAAGGGAGGAATAGGTTCATAGAAAGAAATCAGACCAAAGCAAGAACAAAACTCAGCAGGGGAAACTAAATCCTGTCGCTCTGTGTCCAGCAACCAGGGCACAGATGTAAATGCTAAACTGCTTGGGTGGCCCTGCCCCTATGGCATTGCCAGTGGCTACAGCCCTCATGGCCTCTCTCTTGAGCTGGCTTTTCTCACTGCTCACTGCTTATCTTGGATATTCCACGTTCCTGGCTTCTCCAACTTTCTGGGGCCTTTGTCTTTATTCTCTCAGCTTCACCCACTGATCTCTCAAGGGCACACTGCTGGGCCTCCCAGGCCTTCTTCTGAAATCTGAGTGGAAACTTCCATGACCCCACAACTCTTGCATTCTGCGTGGCAGTAAAACAAGCACCACCATGAATGATGCCAAGGTCTGCTGCCACCTTGAGCAGTGTCTGGGCCCTTTTGCATCATGGCTGCAGAGGCCTCTGAATGCCTGAATGGCTGAGCACTATGACTCTAATCCTGGGATATCAGTTTCCTAGGAGGCTTTTCTAGAGCATGGTGCATTAAAACTCTCTTCTCAAAGCAAAAGTCTTTTACTTTTATACCCTCAATCCTGGAAAGGTGAAGTCTTATTGATTCCTCACATGCTCTCAGGGCATCTTTCCTGTTTTCCTGATGTGAAGTACTTGGGTTCTTGCCCAGGGTTGTCATCCTGGAGCCCTAGGTTCCTACCCTTCTGCAGTTCCCTTCACCTTGCTTCCAGGCATGTAGTAGATGATTGGAGAAATGGTTTTGTGTTTTATATAACTGTTATATATTCTTATATTCACCCCAGACAACAAGCCATCACATAGTGGTGAACACCTTGCTCTCTCTGATGCCATATAGTTGTCTACTTGTGATTGCTCCTTCATTCTGGTTTATTCTCTGCTCCACAAAAGCCTCTGTGAGAGCTGGACGTGGCTGTTCTGCCATGTTCTCTGGGCTGTTGAGAAAATTCAGTAATTACAGTCTGACTCTGAATACTTCTCAACAGCATGTTTTCCTCTTCACCCAGTTCCGCTGAGGCCACCAGAGATCAGCCTGACAAGCCGCAGCCCCACTGACATCCTCATCTCCTGGCTGCCCATCCCAGCCAAGTACCGCCGGGGCCACGTGGTGCTGTACCGCTTGTCCTTCCGCCTGAGCACTGACAACACCATCCAGGTCCTGGAGCTCCCAGGCACCGCGCACGAGCACCTGTTACAAGGCCTGCGGCCAGATAGCATCTACCTGGTGCGCATCACAGCAGCCACCCGGGTGGGGCTGGGAGAGTCATCGGTGTGGACCTCACACAAGACGCCCAAGGCCACCAGCATGCAAGGTACTGTCCACGCTGTGGGGAAGAATGCCAGGTTGCAGCTCTGAGTTCAAATTCTCCCTCTCTTAGTTACATTTTACATTTTTGTTTTGTGAATAAAAATATTCCATTGATTATGGACTTAATTGAAAAAAGTTAAACTTTTAATTTAGTAGTCCCCTTTTGCTTATAACTCAAAACATTCTTATTTTTAAATTTTTTGTATTATTTAGTACATGTTTAGAGTGCATAATGATTACATGTACCTAACACATCTTAGTTCTCTTTTGTTCCTCTTCACTTCTATCCCCCTTCTTAAAATTTTTTTTTTGCCAACATCAGATTCATTTATTTATTTTATAGGACTTTGGATTATACCGTCAGTTTGCTTAGCAAAACATTCATCCAAGTCAAATAGGATTACCAAAAGTAATCTATTAGCAGAGACCTATTTAATAGTTATGTGATTTTTTAAAAAAAAATCATCAATTCAGAAGAAAAGCCATAAGATTGGGAGATTCTAGGCCCTTCCTTCTCTCCTGTGGAGTGTAACGTGCCTGTTATAGTTGGGATTTGAGTGATAGTAATGGCTGTTCTCTCACAGAAGAGTATTATAGTGAAATTAGAAAGTAGTTACTGCCTCTGTGAAAAAAGTTAAAAATAAAATGCCAGTACAGATACTATTTTGTTATTACTTGGGTATTTTATTCTTTGGGGGTAATATGTTTTTAATTCTGTGTCAGACTTTAATGTCATTGTGAAGTTTTGAAAGTTGGGTTCAAGTGCGACTGTTAGAACTGAATGTCGTTGTAAGCGTTGGCTGAAGGGAAGGGAGGCCCGTGCAGGGTCTTCCTGTGGGTGGTGCTGGGTGACACACGTGGCTTCTGGCACGTTTTCCAGCCCCCAGGTCTCCAGAGCTGCACCTGGAGCCTCTGAACTGCACCACCATCTCCGTGAGGTGGCAGCGCAACGCCGAGGACTCCACGGCCATCCAGGGCTACAAGCTGTTCTACAAGGAGGAGGGGCAGCAGGAGCATGGGCCCATCATCCTGGCCTCGGCCGAGCTCCTGCACACACTCAGCGGCCTGGGTGAGTCCTCTGTGGACAGCTGGAGAAAAGTCTCGGCTCCCAGGCAGGAGAAGGGGCTTGCAGCAAAGGGAAGGTCGGTTTTCCTGTCACTGTGCCTGTCTTGCTGCCTATGCAGCAGATGTCCAGTGGCCATGCTGCTTTTCCGCCTTTCCTGTGGTCTGGAAATGTTGTTCGCTAGAGTTTGCTCCTGGTAGCATGATCTCCCCATCAGTTATTGTGGAAATGTAGCAGATGGAGATCAGGAGTGCAGAATAGGAATTTCACCAAATGATCAAATAATCATCAAATGGAACTTGGAATCTGCCTGAGCATGCTACACAGATGGAAACCAATTTACGTAGATTATGTATGAAATAATGTCCTTTGCTGGGATCTAGCGATCGTCAATCTTTACGCCCTTAGCTCTGACCTAGGAACACCAGAGATAAAACCCTTACCTTCTGTTTGGCTTCCTGGAACTTCTGAGACACTGTCATATCCCTTTTCTTCCTGTCTGCAGAAGAAAAGAATTTCACATCAACATGCTTAGTAAAAAGTTAAGAAATGTGTGTCTAAAACAAGCTCCTTGTCAGGTTGACCACGCACATGGCGCTGCTCACAAGTAGATTTCCACCCAAAGCGCCAGGTGTCTCTCTAACCTGGTTGCCCTAGCTGCTCCCAATTTGCAGCATCTGAAAGTCCCTGGCCTGCTCTCCCTGTTGCACCCCCGCACAGCCTCCTTCCACCTTGCAGCACAGCCCCAGGCTGGCGCCCTGTGCAGTTCGGCAAGAGGAACCCTTCCTGCACTCCCCACCCGGGATTTCCAGATGGCGTTTGCCTTGTAATCTCGTTAGGTTGGTTTCTAATTTAATCTGCTCTGGGTTAAGTAAGTTTTGCTGCGGCTCTGTCACCTGACTGTGTAACTGAGGAGGAGAAGCCGCAGATGTCCTGGCTGACCCTCTCTGGTCAGGCAGTGGACATCAGTCCAGTTTGCTGTCCCCGCCCTCCAGCGTTTGTTTGCTGGGGCTCCCTGTGTGCCCTCCCATCCCCCGTGGTGCAGAAACATTTCACTAGGGATCAGCAGGAAGTAGGAGTCAGGACAGTTGTTGTTAAAAAGTCATACATCAAAGCCATACGTCTGGTTTCCTGCAGGAGAAGTATAAATCTGTAGAAGACATGCAAAAACACATTCCTCTTCTGCTGTGCTCTTCTTGCGTTTACGTTATAGGTAGCTTGTTCTAAAGAGATGAAAGTTTATAAGGAAAAAAAAAAACAACCCGAAGCTCTGCTGGTAAAAGCTTAAGAGGAACTTTGTTTCTTCGGAGCGGTGGCATCTCTCTGCTAGGCAAGCTCACACACTGTCCATCTGGTGGCTGGGCCCCCTTCAGTGCCTTTTGACTGGGACCGGGTCAAGCCTCAGGCTGAGCCGGCGAAGGCGTCGGCCCAGGTCCCAGCAGCTTCCGTGCCGTCCGCATGCTGGATCAGCCACTAACCATCTGTGGCCGTCTGTGCCTGGAGCATCTGGAGGTGCTGCCTGGTTAACGGAGAGTGATGGGTCTGAGGGCAGCAGGTTAAGGGTGCTTGGCATCCCAGAGGGTGAACCTTCGATGCCACTGAGCTTCTGCACATGAAAGGTGCTCTGGCTAGAGCCAGATTTACTGAGTGGGCTCAGAAATGAAATTAAACACTTCTGTTTTCCCATTCACTGTCAATTTGAATAACAAACTATGTCTTAGAATTTCATTTTGACACTAATCCCCATCCTGATGCCCTGGACACACCCTTTTGTTTTCACTTCTGGTAATCAAGTTTGCAATTTAAAAAGTGTGTGATTGGGACACATTCTCTTTGGAAATATTGACGGTTCTTTGTTCAGAAAGGAAGAAAACAGCAAATGAGTTTTTGTCTTTCAGTTCGAGACAAATCAAATACTTTTGCCTGTTTTCCTAAGTCAGGCATTTAGAGTGGCATAAAGATGTGATGGCTTCAGCTGCTGCTGATGGTGTTTCACTTACTTCCTTGTCCAGCTGCCCCATCCCCCAGATTTCTGATTAAATTTATTTGTGCTGAGTAGTGAAAGTTATTTTAGAACATTTTACTCAAAGCTTAGTTCACCAAGCTATGGGGTGCTTTGTTTTTGAAAGTGATTAAAAATTCTCATGTCTGTAATAGGGTGATTCAGATCCTGTCAGAGCAATGGGTGGAGTTTAATGTTGCTGGTTTGTTCAGATTTGACTTTAGAAGTGGTTCACATTTGGGGGTGTCAGGGAAAGCATCGTCTTGTGATTTAATGTGCTGTGTTCGGTGATTTGAAGCTGGCTTCGGGATTTTGGATCTTTGTCTTCATTTTCCCTTGGATTTTTTTCTGGGCACTTTTAATGTTTAGCTCAGTTATGAGCTAGATGTTTGTTATATTTATCAACAGTTTGTTAAATGTATATAAAATATAACAGTTTGTTATATTTGTCTTCAGTTTGTTATAAACTGAAGCAAAATTCATCATACACTTGTGTTCACTGATAACAGACTAATAGACAAAAAACTTCTGTTTCAGAAATTGGCTTTATATTCTGAAGCTGAAATTTCTAGTTGCAAAGGGACTGTATTCTGACCCTAAGAAACTTCTGACTCATTTGGTCTTCATGTAATACAGTGTGAAGGGGAAGATTATTCAGATGCTACTGTGGTTAATTTAAAATTTAGGACACTGATGTGCGGTCACCTGAGCTTTTATTTGCCAAAGAACTTACTATATTTAACTTCATAGCAAGCATGACTAAGTGAGCACCAATTATAAAGTTCCAAAATATTTAAAAAGTAATATGTGTGCTTCCTACACCTTCAAAACCCACAGTTTGTTTGTTTGTTTAGAAATCCAAAGTTGGAATGCCCAGTTACTGTTGGGAGGAGTCCAAAGAAGCAGTCCCTATTGGACAGTGTGATTTTTCAAGCCCTGTGGCAGTTTGTAAGGAAGCATGTTAAGGTCAAGTCCGATTTCTGGGTGGCATCTTTTGCCACAGTAGAAAAAGTTTTGGTTGTGTGGTTTTATATCTCAAGAAAGAAAACCAAGCAGAACTGCCACTGGCAAGCCAGTCATGCGACTGGAGGGATTAGTGACCTTTCCTCTACAGGCAGGAGAAGATGTCTCCATAAAAGAGACTTGATTCATCACATTGCATTGTGAATCTTTCTACAATAGTAATTTTTTAAAAAACCAGAGACAGTGGCACATGCCTCTAATCTCAGCACTTGGGAGACTGCCGCAGGAAGGTCACCTTGAGTGCCAGGCTAGCCTGGGCTACATGGTGAGTTCAAAACCAGCCTGAACTATCTAGCAAGACCCTTGTCTTAAAAAACAAACAAACAAAAAAAGGTAATTTTGTTTAAAGCAAGAGAGAGCTAGAATCTCTGAGTGCACAAAACATGGGAGGCGTGAAAGGCAAGCCAGAGTTGTGTGAGAGTCTATCCCCGCTCGTCTCTCTCACACAGGAAACCTTAGCTAAGACTCGGAGAACCTCGGGAGCATCCGAGGGGTGAAAACCCTTGTAATGTGATTTTTCACACTTTTCAGGCTGCTCCTCTTAAGATTGGGATCCAAGATGCACTACACTTACAACAGTCCTCCTAACGATGGGTAGATGCGAGCGCCTTCTGTTTGACTTCTAGCCTGTGAGTTCATTGCAGATAACCCATTCCTGAACAGCAAGCCCACATACAGTACTGGTACTGGGGCTCTTGGAGGGCGCCTTGGAGTTGGCTGTGAACGTCTCGCAGTCTGTCCGCTGCAGAGCAGCGTTCATTGGTTTCCATTGATCATTTGAGTTGTGTCTTAATGGGCCATTCTTAGGATGAGTGTGACAATTCCTTTGGGACCATCACTTTTATTTACCAGAGGCAAGATTTCCAGGGACATACTTCACGTTTTTGGCCCCTGGAATTCTTCCTGTGCTGCTTTCCATTTTTAGGAGTAGAAATAGTTCCCGTGAGCTATGACTGGATTCTTTCATTCTTTCCATTCAAAGGGTCGTAAAGGAAATGCATTTAACCCGAGTCAGGAGGTTTCTTACAGAACAGATTGGGAAACAACTTGCTCCTGTAGGTCAGAAAACTGAATGACAGTATGAGGGGACATTGTGATGGGACAAAGGGAACATTTGCAAGAGTTACAGTTCACTTCCTTCGTTGTTAAATCTTTCCCTTTCGCTTCCTTCTGTTGCGTTTGGTCTGTTATCAGCCAGAGTGTGTTGAAGCTGAAAATAAAAACATTTGAATGTTCTCATGGTATCTGAAATGCCAAGTACGACTGAAATTATAGAACTGAATAAATACTTGAAAAATGTAGAAATCATTATTTCAAAAGAAATGGAGCATTTCCTTCTTTAGAAAAATTCTGTTACTAAAAAAATACTATTAAGACAGTAAGAAGAAAAGAGAATTTTTAATTTGCCAACTGCAGTTACACCATTTAAAGACAAAATGTTTGCAGACTGATGAAACTGCAAGTTCAGTGCAAAACTTACAGAGCGTTAGCTGGCTAGCGTGCCTTCCCTTTCTCTTGGACAGAAGGTCCCTGCCACCCTAAGGTATTTTTGGTGTCCTCTGGATGCAATTAGGTCCATCTCTGTGTCTCTTCTTTCAGTCTGGAAAGACATGGCCTGGCCTTTAAGTCTCCTGTCTCGGGAGCTGGGTCACTGGCCCTCCCCACAGCACGGCGCATCCCTGAGTGCTTTGCCCAGAGAGGAAACACCTGTGAGCAGGCCTTGTCTGTTGCCCAGATTTGACTCCAGGCTGCACGGTTTATTAATCAATTAAATCCTGGCTAGCCATCTACTTTGCTAGATGGGGATAATAATATAATGACAATAATAAGAACAGGTATTTTAGAATGTTAGGAGAATGAAGTGAAAATAATGGGTGCAAAAGTCAGCACAGTGCCTGACAAAATGCATTGTAAGCCCTCAACAATGGCAATTTATATTCATTTTTTAAAACTGTTCCGCCCAGATGGAGCCCGTATTTTTAAAATGTGTATCTGTGTTTAAAGTAATTTTTCCCACATGATTTTATGGTGATCACTAGATTTGGAAACCAGTGCTTCTTGAGTTTTAATACATGAGTTAACTGTGGATCTTGTTAAAACACAGATTCTCATTCAGCAGCTCTGGGCAGGGTCTGAAATCTTGAGTTTCTGTGCATCTTGAGAAGCCAGGATCCAGACCAGGGGTGGGCAGAGTGCCTGTTCAGGTAACCGGGGCTTGAACTCAGGGCCTGTGTGAGCTTGGCAGGCGCTGAGCCAGACCCCATCCTGAACTGGCCCTGCGGTGGCCTCAATGGTGCTCTGTAACCTGCCCGCGGGTACCTGACCCTTCAGTGTTTAGAGGCAGAGTCTGCCGGGAGACAGTCCAGTGAGGCTGTAAGAACAGGGTCCTAACCCAGTTAGCCTGGCGCCCTCAGAGGAGAGCAGGAGGACCTGGCACAGGAGGGAGGGGAGAGCAGTGGCTCTCTGCAGCCAGGCGGGGCCTCCTCAGAAGCCAGCCCTGCCAGACTCCAGAAGTGAGAAAACAAATTCCTGTTGAAGCCACCGTGCATGGCAGTTTGTTACCAGGCAGGTTAATGTCATAGGCCGTCACTGTCCCCATACTCAGCCCTGCTCCTGAGCAGTCTTAGGAAATATAGAGGAGGTGTGTGTTTAAATAAAGAAAATTTGGCTGGGGATTCAGCTCTGGGGATTAGGCTGGGATTTAGCAAGGCAAGCAGTAGGCCCTGAGTTCAATATTCACCAGCACCAAAAACAACAACAACAAAAAAATCAGACCTAAAGAAAGAAAATTTATTAGCATAAAAGACATGTTGCTATGAATCCCCCTTAGAACCTCCCCCAGCTCTGAACTCACCCTGTCGTTCTTGCCACCGTCTGCCTCAGCTCTGGAGTCCTCGTTCCTGCGTGTTTTTAATTGTGTTATTGTGGCTGCCTCAATGTCCTGAATGGATTCCAGTTATTCGCTGTTTGTCATTCTCACTTTGGGGAAGAGCCAGAAGTTGCACAAAGCCAGATCCAATGAATAAGGTGGATGAGGACACAGCGTCGTGTGTTTACAAGCTGCCTTTCCCTTGGATGGCACTGGGCAGCACTCCTCACCATATTTCTGATCACACCTCATAAAGGAACCCAGGAAGGAGGATTCCAGAACTACTGCAGAAAGTGCCAAGAATGGTGGGATAAGTGTGTTCGATGGGAGGGGGATTAATGACTATGTGTCTTTCATTTTTAAAATTTCAATATTCCCTGTAGTTTTCCATCACCCCTTGTACATCCATGGTGGTTAGTGCCAATACAGTTTTCTTTGTGGACAGTGAACTACAAATTTCATGTAGTTTTGACATGTCATGAAATGGTATTCTTTAAAACATTTTTTCATCCACTTACAAGAAAATCCGTGTTGAGCTGCAAGTGGTGCCAGAGGCCCTGGCCGTGTCACTGCAGTTGGACGGCTTCAGTCATGGGTGCTTTGTTCCCACTCTTAGGAGTGTGGTCTCCAGCAGCGTAATCAGCATGTCATGGCTGCACGGGGCTTGGAGTGCCCCCTCCCACCTTCCGTGCTGTGTTGGATCTGCGGTCCGAACCCATCTTTGTGGGCCGGTCTGCACCTGTGTGGGGATGTTGTGCCATTCTGTGTATGTGGTCCTTCAGTGTGAGTTGGCTTCGGAGACCCCAGTCTCGCTCGCACCCTGTCCCATACCCCGAGAAAGCCTGTTTTAGGGCATCTCACTAGAGGATGCTGTGACACTGCCTAGTTACTTGTCATGGAATGAACAAGAAGGTAAAGGACATACAGCCATCAAGTTCATTAGTCGAGAACCTGGACTGCTCACTCCGTAGGGTGAGGCTCAAAGCCCAAGTAGTCATTCGGAAGGAGAACACTCTTGAGCCCACTCAGCTGCTGCCGCCAAGTGTGGGGACAGCTCTCGGTGCCACAGTCCTGTCCAGGACCACACAGTCCTGCCAGCATGGGGGAACAGTGTCCGGGAGTGCAGCCGGCCAGGATAGCGGCTCCCACCTTCTTCGCTCAGGTCCTGGCCCTCCTGGGAGGCTTCTAACACAGCGTCTTGGTCTTGTACATCAGAACGTGAACTGACCAGAAATTTCTGAGGATGGGCTGCTGTTAGCAATATAAATTAATCTCAAAATTGAAACCACCCCAAACCATGCAGCTTTGACTTCTGTGGTTCTTAACTCCTTATGAAGACACTGCTTGGGAAATAGAGATAAGTAGAAAAGCTGAATTTTAAATTTCAGGGGGGGATACAATATATATTTTTCTTAGAACTTTGAATATATACAAATATGACTTTATACATATAAAATTTAGCATGTAAGATTGCAGTCTGTACCAATTTGTCATGTTTTGTTTCATAAAATATTATCTTGATTATAGATTTTAACTTACATTTATTTTCAGTTATTTTTAAATTTTATAAATTTGCCAGCCAGATGTGGTGGTACACATCTGCAATCCCTGCACTCTGGGAGGCTGAGGCAGGAGGATTGTAAATTCAAGCCTAGCCTAGGCAATTTAGCAGCTTAGTGAGACACTTTCTCCAAACAAAAAAGGACTGTGGGTCTGGGACATAGCTCGGTGCACAGGCCGAGTTCCATCCCCAGTGTAGGGGTGTTGTGTACGTCTTTGAATGTATGCACCCTGTGCCAGGCACTGTACTGAGCACCAGCAGTGTCACCACACCCTGCCTGCCCTGCAGTGGTTACTTTCAGCTTGGAGGGTTTACTGGCATTGCAGAGAAGGGTCCAGCTGAGAGTTCAGGGCACTTGGGATAAATGGCTAATTTCACTGTATGGGGAAGCCTGGTTTGCCTGGTGTAGAATGGAGGAAAATCATTCCAGTAAGAAAGGCTTGAAATGTACAAAAACAAGGAAATAAAAATCAAAAGGTGGCCTCCTTGGTTTGCTGTGGCTGCAGCAGATGTGTGGGTAGAGGCGGCGCAGTGGGACCAGGTCCTTAGGGCTGCGCTTACTGCCAAGACTCGGTCTCCCTGCTGCAGAGTTCAAGTGGAAAGTGGCGAGCTTGTTTCAGAAAGATCACTGTCCCTGGTATCATGAGACAAGGCCAGGAAGGGGATTCTGAGGGTCTCAGTGGCCGGTTGCTGAGACCGTGTAGAATGGCACATGTGACAGCAGAGACGGGAATGGGCTGAACTTAGCTCACCTAAGGGACTGACCCTCAAGACATGGCCACGGCTGAGGAGCATCGATCATCATCGAGGAAGTACAGAGGTAAAGGTTTAAGCCACCGATACATACCGTACCAGAATGGCTAGACTTTGTAAAGTTCTGAGTGCTGGCAGGGATGGGGACCCTGAAGCTGGCTGCCCTGGAGTGCTGTCTAGGTCCATGCTTTCCTACCACGTTCAATGTGCCCAGGCCGCGTGGTCCTGCAACCCTACTGGAAGTTTAGACCCACATGCACGTGCCTACACAAATGGCTGGAAACAGCACAGGTGTGCCCCGTGGGCAGCTGCCCCAGCTTGGCTCCCAGGACAGGAGAACCAGCAGGCAGGCTGGAGGGTCAGGGAGAAGTGAGTGCCCAGGCATCCCCAACCTCACGGGACAGTCTCTGGGATTCGTGAGACACTACCTCTCCCTCCCTCCCTCTGTGTCTGTCTGTCTGTCTCTCTCCCTGTCTCTCTCTCTCTCTTATTTTTTTCCTTTTTTCTCTCTTTTTTTCCTCTCTTTCTCTTATAGTTACAAACTTTCAGTGGAGTGTTTTGTTTTTAATTCTACGACCTCTGGAAACTGAAATTCTTTCCATATAGATAAGGCCATATTTATATTTGTTCTCAGTTTGGTGCAATAGACATTTATCCGTCTCTCTTACTTGCCACAAAAGACAGAAATTTTGAAGAAGAAAGAAACAAAACGGATTAGGTTCTGTTGTATTATGGGAGAACTAGAGGTGGCATTCCAATGGTATCTCCTAGAAAATCACAGAAGATGTTTATTTTTCTATTCTTCAGTGTGCGAAAGCCTTTTCATACCTGTGTTTTGTAATGTTGTTGGATGCAGCAGCCTTGGTGTCAGAACTGCCCACACGTGGGCAAAAGATCCCAAGTCCTGGCCCCGCACGGCCGCCTGCTGCAGCCAGATGGCACGCGACTGTTCCATGCCACAGGGTCATTTTGGAGCTAGAAAAAAGACAGCAATGTGGACTATAATTCTTTTTTTTATAGATTTTTATTAAAAGGTATCCAAAATTATACCAACTTATAGACCGTAATACATTGTGCTTTTTGCTTGTAATTATGAGCAATGTAAACAACCACATAGCTCCAGTATTAAGTTGTAACTACATAAACTTGACTGTAGTATGTGGTGTACATGTTACTGTTTTAAGTTTGGGTTATTAGGTTCTTGTTTTCAGGATTTTTTTATTCCTCTAGATTCTCACTCCCCTCCCCCTTTGCCTGTTTGGTGAGATCTGTCCCCTTGTCTTTTTGTAACCATTATTTACCATTTTCTTTGTAGTTTGCCTTTCTCAAATGTTGTATTTCACTCAACATTATATTTTCCAGGTCCATCTGTTTTCCTGCAAATAACTCTAATTTGTCATTCTTTATAGCTGAATAATATTCCATTATAGATAACACATTTTGTTTATCCAGTTATCTGTTGATGGGTATACAGGCTGCTTTCAGAATTTAGCTATTATGAATTATGCTGCCATAAACATTGGCATGCAGGTATCGCTGTAGCGTGATGTCTTTAGCTCTTCAGGGAAGATACTCAGTAGGAGGATGGCTGGGTCAAATGGGATTTCTACTTTCAGGCTTTTGAGAAATCTCCATACTGAGTTCCATAATGGTTGTACTAGTTTGCATTCCCACCAGCATTGTAGGAGGGTTTCTTTTTCACCATGGCCCCGCCAGCATTTGTTATTGTTTGATTTCCTAATGATTGCCATTCTTTCTGGGGTAAGGTGGAGTTTTAGAGTTGTTTTAATTTGCATTTCTCTGATGGCCAGCGATGTTGAACATTTTTTCGTATGTTTATTGGCCATTTGTTTGTGACGTATCTGTTTGTTTCTCTAGCCCATTTCTTGAGTGGGTCATTAATTTTAGATAATTTAATTTTTTTGAGTTCTTTATATATTCTAGGTATTAGTTCTCTGTCTGGGAGTAGCTGGCCAGCCTGTAATTCTTAGTCAGCCTTTCACCATCTTTAACAAATAAGGCGCAACTTTCCAAAACACATCTGAGCCAACAAAATAATTGAGAAAACAATTGTAATGCTTTCCCTGGACTCGCACACCTGCAGTCCTCAATGGTCACCACCTTTCAAGACCCTCGAGTTTCCATCCTGGAATGCTCTGTGAGAAACGTCTGTCCGCTTAATCAGATGAGGTGTAACACGTGAGCAGAACCAAAGTGCAGCTACGCTCTGCTTTTGTTTTAAAGGCCAAAGCAAAGGTTTTCCCCTAAGAACAAAATTGCTGCATTTGACTAAGTGGTGCGTCAGAAGCTGCCTCCCTGTTTTAGCAGCTGTGTGGCAAGTTTTCCAGCAAACAATGGTGCGGGGAGGGATTGGCAGCATCTGGTTTCTCTTTGTGGTGCAACAAAAAGTTGATATTCAGTGTTGTCTTGAGAAAGCAACTCATCTGTAGAAGAGGAGCTGTTGTAGTACCTAAATTAGCTTGCTGTGATTCATATGCATACGTTTTGTCTTAAGGGAAAAAAAGGAAAGAAAGAGTCAAAAAGATCCTTCTACCCTAAAACTACGCAGTGCACAGTGCAGATAACCCTTTGACCTCTGGCCCCGGGTGGGGCCCGTCGCCACCACAGCCCTCCTGAAAGGGGCCCTGGCTGTGCGGTGCCCTGCCGTGCCGAGCTTTACCAGTCTGCAAAGTGAACCCCCGGCGTGACACGCTTGCAGGTCTTGTCCATCGAATCTGGGGGCAGATGATAGCGTGGTTTTAAGGCCAGGGCTGCCTTGGGGGAGCACAGTGTCCTCAACCCCTCTTGCTCTCAGCAAATACCTTTCCTGCTGGCGCCATCAAATTCCTGTCTGGATAGTTTTCTTTCTTTCCTTCATGTTTGTTTTTGTGGTGCTGGGGTGGACTCTAGAGCCTGCCCAAGCTAGGCAAGCACCCTCCCCACGACCTGCACCCCGAGCTGGTGCTGATTAGGGGAAGCAAAACACCAGAGCTGTGCTTAGGAAGTGGAGATCGGCTGCACTGACTGTTCATCACTTTATATGTTAAGAAATCGAGTTTTTCCTCATAGACAACATAAAAATTAGCACGTGAGACACAAGTTTATCTGTTTATCTTGGGGGAATTTTTAACTTGGCTCTAAGTGACGCCTCACTTGAGACAGTGGAGAAAGTTGTACTGTAGCTAACAGCTTTGTACTGATCCGTAAGTCGTTCATGTAGTTCTCTTCTAAAATAGCCCAGTAGTTTCTACAGCACTTGGTGTTTATGTTCTGAAGCTTATTAAATTGATTTAACTCTTATTTTCTGCTTCTTTCTGTCAGTACTAATAAAACGTCAAATAAAATTTCCTTGCTCTTAGGAAGATGCTCATGGTTATTGAGAGGCTCTTGATTGTTTTAGGCCAGAGCTTGCAGCTGGGATCTCTAAGCAGGGAGGGAGCCCGGGTGCACTGCTGTGGTCTTCTGTTTTTCAGCGTCTGTAAGCAGGGTAAAATGCTTGATGTGAATGACAAACAACATCTCCTTAGCGAAGGAAGAACTCTTGTAGGAAATTAAATCAATACCGTCCATTAATTGCACTGCTCATCAACCCTTAGACCACTCTGGAAGTTTCTGGTGAATGTAAAGAATCTTTAGATGTGTGAGGTCCCCAGAGATCTAAGTAAGTTAAAGACGCCACCATTAGCACATGAAAGAAACTTCCCAGGGATTGAAAAAACCATTTGCCTTAAAGCAGTAATTACTGTGGGTGGGTTTTGTCTTGTTTTCTTTTTAAATTTTGTTCTTAAGAAAACTTAATGCAAATGAAGTTTTAAGCTTTGTCCTAATTATGTGCTCCACGGGGCAGAGGGAAGCTGCTAGATTGGTCTTGGCCGTTAATAGAGGGAAATAGATTTTATCTTCGCCTTTAAAATATTTCTGCATGTTTATTTGATTATGGGCATAATACATGAGGTCAGACACACACGTATCTGCTGTAAATAAATACAGGCCTGTGTAGTGAGGCTCCCTGCTAGAAGGAAGTGCCTGGGCCTGGGCATGTGCTTGGTGTGGCAGAGGCTCACTTACCATGTGCCAGGCCCTGGGCTGCATCTCCAGGGCTGCGAGAAAAGAAATCAAACAAATGATCAGTGAAGGGTGAAATTTAAAATGTGGAGCCTGCTGCTCGGGAGTATGGAATTGGGTGTTTCAGAGCGAGTCTCTTGTGAAGCTTTCAGTGAGTACCTGAGGGGGACATCACCCTCCCTCGCTGACCTAACTCCGGGCTGCAGGTGGCGTGAGACGGGGGCAAAGAGGAAGGCGGCCGGGCAGCTGTGTGCACCACCCAGTGCTGGGGGGGGGGAGGCGTCCTGAGGAGGTGACACTGAGGTGAGAGAGGAAGGATGAACAGAAGTCAGCTGGGTAATAAAAGAATTACAGAAGGCACGAAGCGGCCGGAGACTCCCAAGTGCCTGCCCCCACCTCGCAGCTCCCACCAGGCCGGGAGAGGACCATGAGGAGAGAAGTAGTCATTTTGTTGGTGACCACTTTTAAGAGCTGTGCGGCTGCTTCAAATCTGTGTCTCACTGCTGCCTTCTAAGAGAGATCAGTGATGACTCAGTGCAAACACACACATTCAGCCAAAGAAAGGACACATAGGTAAGCTAAGGCCCGAGTTAAACGTGTTCAGTCAAGTGGGCCGGTAACTGGCTCACAGCCTTCCCAGGGATGAGCTGAGCGGTGCCTGAAAAAGGAGACCTGTAAGATGCTCGTACCCAGAAGCCCTTGCATAGAGCCCTGTCCCAAGAACGTAGTAAGTCTGCCTGTTATGCTGCGCAGAGTCACTGAGAGAAAGCTGAAGAAACCCTAAATATCGAGCTGCACAGGTTCCTTAAAACAAACTGTTGCGTATGATCCAATTTGAAGATGTGTGGACACTGAAAAGAATGTTGTAGAAAGATATTTAATGACTGGAATAGTTTGCAGCATTTAAAAATCAAATATTTGTGCATATAGATAGTAAAGGAGATGAAATAGCTGCTGTTAAGTGTGCTTAACTCTGGGTGCTGGTATTAGAACATTGTATTTCTTATTTTTGCTTATCTCAATTTTATGAATTTTCTGTAACAAACATGTATTTCACCATAACGAGAATAAAATGGTGAATTTGGGGGCCAAGTGCTGAGGATTGAACCTGGGGCCTCACACATGCTGGGATAGTGCTCTACTCCTGAGCTCTACTCTCAGCCCCCCCAAGTGTTTTCTTAATTCATTCTACCTAAATGAAGAAATTGGGGCAAAGATAAGTAAAGGTGGGAACATCAATGATAACTAGGGTTGTGGCTTCCTTACTGCTTGCAGTGAGGTCCTGTGTGGCCGCTATGGACTTTGCTCTGACCTTCCTTGCAGCCAAAGCTAGAACAGCTTTCACTGGGGGACACGGGGTGTTTTCATTATCAGAGGTCGTAATACTCACTCAGACTCCTAATATGCACCACCTTCGGGAGACTCTGCTGTTAGAGACGCTCTGAACCTACGTATCAGAACCATTTTAACTTACATTTGACAGTGACTTAAGATAATAAGGAGAGAGGATTCCTGTGGTTCCAGGATCATTTAGCAAGTAAGTCGTGAGGTTTTGGATGGCCTAGAGATATTAGTGGAGGAAACAGTTAAAATAATTCTTGAACTTCCACCTTTCTCCATCTGGATGGCCAACTATGATGGTTTGTAGCATGTTCCCCTCTCTCAAATAGTTACACTCCCTCCCTTTTGCCTTGGAAGAAAAACCGTGGCAGATGGGCCTCAAATCTGACCCAGAAAACTCCAGAAGTTACAGCTGAAGCCTCTGGGAACTTTCAGAAGGAAGGAGACTCTTTACAAAGGCCCACGTGTTTATGCACAGCTCTGTCCTGAGAATATGGTGACTGCTGTAGTCATATTCTCTGCCCTGTCTTGACCAAATGGCAGACGCGCCTGGCCCTGATTCTCTGTTCTATTCCTATGCTGTGTACCTTGCACAAACTGGCATCCCAGTGCAACTCATTGGGAATTATGAGAAGACAAGAAAAGACATCCGTGTTTACATCTTATGCAGAGAGTCACACACGCTTCTGGAAATCTTAGAAGAAATCCAAAAACAGGTTGATGTTGTTCTGTTCTTTTCACTATCCTCAGCGTCAAGCAAGTGGTCAATGAAAACATTCCTATAGGTGGATAAAGAACATAGAGCCAAGTGTGGTGGTACACACCTGCAATCTCACCACTCTGGGAGGCTGAGGCAGGAGGATCACAAGTTTGAGCTGAGCCTGGGCAACACAGTGACTCAGTGAGACCCTGTCTCAAATTAAAAAAGACTGGAGGTATAGATCAGTGCAGAGCCCTTGAAAGAAAATTGATACGGATGGATAAAGTTAGCCACTAAAAAAATCAGGCTATTCTGGGGTTAGGGTAGCTTCTGAAACCATGGTATTCCTCTTCAACAAGCAGCCCTAACAAATCCAAACTCACAAAAAAGAGGGTTTATGTCCCTTCATAGAAATACTCTGTGAAAGCCAGAATCATGACTTAACCTGTGTAGTATTCTGGCCAGCAACGGTCGGCCTGGATTGAATCATGAGAAATGAGGAAGGCCACAGTTGGGTGAATCTGAATTGTGAGGCATTTTGCAAAACAGCCAGACTGTAGTTTTTGAGATGCCCAGTTCTCAGGAGACAGGAAGTGGGCTGGGTCTAGACGAGGGAGCCACAGCGTGGACTCAGGGACATCAGTCAGATTCTTGGTGGGGAACACAGTTACGAAGAACATTCCTGAGACAATTTTGGACATTTATATATAAAATGTGCACATCTGTGTCATTGTTACATTCGTTGGGTATAATGATATTGTGGTTATGTGGGAGAAGTCCCTGGTCTCAAGTGAAACTTGTTCAAGTGTCAAGGTAAGGTGTGAATTGTTGTGATGCCTCAACAAAACAGTGTGTGTGCATGTGCATGTGTGTGTGCACTTTTATGTATACGTAAAAACAGGAGAATAAGAAAGCAGGCATCCCAAAATGTAAAGCTAATTTTCAAAAAGGTAAAAAATAATGCTGTGTTAAAAAAAAAAAACCCTCAGTATTCAGGTTAAAAAAAAACGAAACCCCATGTTGTGTTTCTTTAACTAAAGCCTCCACGTTAAAGAGCGGCTCGGCGATGGCTGTGCACATGGCGAACAAGAGCGCTTCTTAAAGGACTTACCTAAAACAGCTCTTGGAATGTGGGCTATTATAAAGTACTATCGGTTGATACATATTGTTATATCTGCTTTATCTACGAAATGATTATGAACAGATGTTTTTAATACATTTCAGAATGAATAGAAACACCTTAGGATTTATTGAGATACATATATATGTATATATATATTTTTTTTTTTTTTGGTACTGGGGCTTGAACCCAAGGCCTTTGAATCGAGCCACATTCCCAGCCTTTTTTTCTTTTCTTTTCTTTTTTTTTTTGAGCAGGCTCTAAGTCTGTAAGTTGCCCAGACTGGTTTTCGCTGTTGCTCTTCCTGTCTCAGCCTCCCTGAGTGCTGGCATTACAGGGATGTGCTGCTGAGCTTGGCTATGTTGAATATTTTATCAGAAGATCCTTTTGCTGTAACTCCTATTGTTCAAGACCCTCTGTCATAGGTGCTGCAGACTACTTTAAAATATACTGAGTACCTCCTAGTATCATGAAGGTTTTCAGCATCTGCTGATGCTGTGCCCGAAAGATCTAGGACGCGCACAGAGTGTGAGCAGACTGTCCAGGCCAGCTAACATGCTAGTGAGCTGTGTCTGCCCTGGTCAGAGACGTCTGCTTCACAGCGGGGAGCTCAGCACAGTTAGGCAAGATGTGGCGCTTCTTGTCAGCTGTGAAGGAGGCACAGACAGACATTCATGGTTTTATCACTGTGATAGGTGTAGCTGATATTTCACCAGCTTGCATTTCCCACTTGAGAGGAAATTTAGGAGAGGTTTCAAGCTGTCTGCCTGAGTGTTTCTCATCTTGTAAGCATGCTTTTAGCTGCTCGGGTCTGAGATTTGGAGGGATGGCTGTCAAACTACAGATGTTTTTGCAGTGAAACTGTGCACCCCTGACCAAGCTCCTGTGGTCCAGGAGATGATAGATGATATTTTCGTGTTCCCTCACAGAGGGTCAAAGTGCCACAGCGAGCCTGTGACAGTGAAGCGGAGCAATGTTAGTCCTGGGCGGAAATTTATTTCATAGCTTCAGGGGAAGTTGGGCTGCCATGAATAGGCTCTCTCTGTCAGTCTATAAAAATATTGTTTGTAAGGCTGTGATGTCTGTGAGGCAGGCTGTATGCAGGAGCTGGCAGGTGGGGCAGCCACAGAGTGAGTCCAGTGCGCGCCTCTGAACGCTTCTACAGGAAGCCTTGCTCTGGACAGAGGCATCAACGGAACCACAGGGCTCTTCTCCCCTTTGTTTATAAGCCTTTCTGTTAAGTTTCGTTAGTACATGTTTGCACTACGTAATGATCACGTTCATCATAGTGTTTGTAAACTTGATGGCTTTTTAATTGTCTTAGACGATGCACACGCACACCCCTCCCCAGTCTAAAGCAGTTTTGTGTGTGTTAGAATTATAAATTCTCGTAATCAGCGGTCACTTCATTTTATTCACTTTTAAGTCCATCAGGAACATATATGTGGATACAACCTTATCTGTGCAGTTTACATATGACAATCATAAATTTGGGAGTGGTGAAGCCGCTGCTCTTTTGGACTTTTCTTTTTCTTTCCCTGCACAAAGGAAAATCTGCCCTCAGCTTATTTCCGTTAGTTCATGGTACAGTAGCAGAGACTCATCTTTCCAGACTGGACCAGAAAGATGCCCTTCTCCAAGTGACTCCTGAGGGAGCGGCTTCCCTTAGAGAACACGAGCGTTGGGGGCCCTGTGGTGGTGGTGGTGGGGAGGGAGAGTCCAGCAGCACTCGCCCACAGTTCCTCAGGTTGTGGGTTTAACTTAGATGGACTGTTGCAGTGTTCAAGGGGAAATCTTCAACCCTCGACTTTTCCCATCTCAGACAGCATGAAGTGTAGTGCATTTGTCAGAAATAGCATTTTTGAAAAGAAGTCTTGAAAACTTGATAGTGTATGGCAACACACTCGGGCACCCTCCTGTCTCCCAGAAGCTCTCTTTCTCTCAATAAATTTCCTACTCTTAACAAAAGAAGGGGCTGGGGATTTGGCTCAGTGATTAGAGTGCTTGCCTTGCAAGCACAAGGGCCTGAGTTCGATCCCCGGCACCAAAAAAAAAAAAAAAAAAAAAAAAAAAAAAAAAAAAAAAAAAAAAAAAAAAAAAAAAATTCAAACAAAAGAAAAAAAAAAGAAAGCAAACCTGATAGTGTATAAAAGTGAAATTAACTGATCAAAGAAAGAAATAGCACAATCAAAACATTAGTGAACCCGATGGGGAAAGCTTGTGTCTTTCTGCCCCCAAAACAATGCCAGTAGCGTTGGGGCTCCCAGGTAGACGGGCAGAGAGCGAAACCGATTCACATATACAGAACTGTCTTCCAAATGACCCTCACTCAGTGGGAGAGGGGCGTTCTCCCGCCTGAGAGGTGGCATTTGTCTCAGATGCTTCAAGGGGCAGAACAAAAGAGCAGAGTCATTGTACCTCAGGCAACACCACCAGCAGCTCCCACGGACACCAGCAAAGCTGGGGGGTGGTTGCCCTCTCCATCTGCCACCCTGCCTCGTTTACACAAAGTAAATACCCTACATTATCACAGAATGCCTTTGTGACACGTGGTCATCACGAAAGAAAACTCCTCTAAATTTGTGAAGCAGGCAGATGAAAAATGTTTATAATTAACAGTGTCTTAATAGAAATTGTTTTAAACAAAAGGAGAATGAATTTTTCATGTAGGCTTAAAGTAAAATTTGCATTCTTCTGGCTGAAGACTTATTTCTTTCGGCCTGCAGCACACCAGGTGGAACCTCCCTTGGCTGGCTCGGAGGAGCTATGTCTGTTCTAAGCCTGGTGGCCCCCACTCAGCTCCCCATCCCTGCTCCGGATCTCGGTGAGCTTTGAGCAGAGGAGTACCGTGGTCTCCAAGCGCAGGAACCCCTGAAGGAGGCCGCGCTGCTCAGGGGGGCGTGTGTCTTGGTCCCTGCCTCAGCGCACATTGCGGAGCACAGTGTCTCGCCCTGCACCCCGGCCCAACCAGCCGCCTGCATTTCCCTGCCCCTCTGCCGACCAGACGGGCCGGGCTCTGTGTCCGAGGCCCTGACCCGTGACCACATCACAGAAGTGTGGGCTGGAGTTCTCCCAGTGATTACATGGCTATTGTGTGGAAGGCACCTGAGGGCAACACAGTCACCCACCCTGGGCCGGGGGCCCTGATATGGGGCCCAGAGGACAATGGCCCAGGCAAGCCACACAAAGAATGCTAAATTAGAAATTGAGGTTTGACCAGTTACTGGCTGTCCTCCTGCAGAATCCTGCCCTTCAGCATGTTCCCATCATTTCGTGCCTTCCCGCTTGCTCTCACAGGCTGCTACTCACGCTTACATACATACCCCAACTTGACTGTTGCTAATGCTTTGAATTTAATTTGTCATATAGGCAGAACTTTTCTGTACTACTGTTTGTTGTTGTTGTTGTTGTTTTTGGTTTGTTTGTGTTTCATGGATGGCACCGGAGCTCAAATGCAGGGCCTTTACACTGAGCTACATTCCCAGCCCTTTTTTAAAAAGAATTTTTTAATTTTAAGACAGGGTCTCAATGAGTTACCCAAACTGGGCTCGAATTTGTGGCTCTCCATCCTCGCCCTCCCAGAGTGCTGGGATCACAGACATGAAGCAATGTGAAAAAGTAAATAGAGCAACACATAGTGATTTTCTAATCAAAGTGTTTTATTTTCTTACGGCATTTCATTAGGCCACGATCTAATTGCATAGCTGTGACACATTGCAGCACGTAAGCATCCGCAGTTGAGTAGCAGGGCCCGTTCTAAACAAGATGTGGTTGCTTTATCTTCCTTCCACATGAGGGGGACTCTTCCCGCCATCTGAGAACTCTGTAGAAAATCAGGCATCAGGCTCAGTCCTCATCTGATTGGAGTCTTAGAAGCGACCTTGGCAGGGGACACATGCAGGTGGGGACTTCAGGTCTTCTTTTCTCTTCATTTCTCTAATGGGGTTGGCTGCCCCAAAGTAGGCAGCAGCTGGAAGGAGCAAAGGTTTTCGCGACCGCAGCCTCACCCCTTCCTGTTGGTCCATAGCCCAGTGCGCGTCTGTAAACAGCTGTCCGCTCCTGTGCGGAGTCCGCATTTGGCTGCCTTGGATGCAGTGTTAAATTCCCTCCTTCAGGATCGAGACTGGCTGTTTCCAACAATAACCTCTCCCAGGAAGTGGGTACAGCAGGGAGGGGCGGGTCCGAAGCCCCAGGCAGGTGCAGACACCCCTCAGCAGCGGCAAACTGAGCCGAGGCCGTGCGGGCCTCCTCCCCGGGCTGGCCCACTCAGGCTCCCAGTGTGGGACTTTCCGACTCCTCCCTCACACTGCTCCTCTAAGTCAGCTGTGATGAGAGCCACTGCTGTGGGTCCTGGCTTCGTGCTCTCCTGTCTCCCATTTCCGTTTCTGTCTCTGAACTGTGCTGCGTTCTTCTTGTAGCCCGGATCAGTCTTCCCGGGCTGACTGCAGCTTCAGGTTCGCAGAGGCTGCCCCTCCCGTCCAGCCCTCGTGGATGCTCCCCAGGTCACCTCTGCAGCAGCCACTCTGTCCCGCACCCTCCTCTCAGCTCCCTGCAGTCCTGTAATCTGCACAGCGCTTGAGAGTGGCGAGCTCTGCCGCAGCATTCACATCATCTTGCAGGCTGAGCGCCAGGAAACTAGGCGGCACAACCCAGGCCAGGCTCACAACTCCGATCGCCTAATGCCAGCAGCTTTGTGCCCTACAGAGTAGGCACCTACCAGGTTCTCGGCCCTTCCCTGAACATGTAACAGACATGAACTACTCCATCCCCAGTTCACAGCTCAGAAGGCCGCCTGCGGGCTGGCTGCAGAACAGGTATCCCCAGCTGTGGCCAGAGGGCTCTGACCCCCGATCTCAGACCAGCATTTCAGACTCCACCACCCCTCAGATTTTGCACGCAGGGCGCCCCCCCGTTGGTGTTTACGGATGTTGCTATTACACCTAGGCACTCTTTCAGCACTTTGTGCGAATAAGTTACTTCCTCCCACAGCTTCCTAAGGCGGATGCCAATGTTACCATCACACGTGTCCTGGAGATCATAACCAAGGAACAGAGAAGGAAACTGCCTTTCCCAGGTCGCAGAGTAAGGAAAGTAGAGTGAACCTGGCCAGTCCAGGTGCACGGCCCAGCCCTGACCGCTGCGCAGCACTGCCCCTCGGGTCTTAGGAGCCGTCGCGGGAGCTCTCTGCATCCTCTGGAGAGGATGGTGGCACAGCAAAGCCCCACCCTGGGGAGTTTGAAATCTGTGAAATGTGTGCATGAAAACACCAGTCTGAGTCAGTGCTGCTTCCTTCTCCGGGCTTGCAGTGGGTGAGCTAAGTAGCAGCCCTGGACCCACACAGCTGAGACCCGCTCCCGTGGCCCTGGCCTCGCACTTCAGCCCAGCAGCTGGAGGGCCAGCTCGCGGCTCTTTGCGGACACCAGCGCCATCTGGTGCTGGAGGAGAGAGATGCAGGCTTAAAGGAAAACAGCGTCCTGGAGGGCGCAGGGTTATGGAGCCGTGTTCGGGTGGATGTTGCAATGAAAAGTGGGCATATTATCCCAGATGCTTTAGTGAGTAACTTAAGAATTTGCATAAAGGTAGAGGTAGTGCACAGTTACTGTGAAATCGTGTGCGGATACAGTAGAATTAGGTGTATTCTTTAGTACAGCTTTTTGTTCGTCTTGTGGTGGTGGTGCTGAGGGTTGAATCCAGGGCCTTGGCACTGAGCCACATCCCCGAGTCTTTTGTTTTGAGTCAGGATCTCACTGAATTGCCCTGGCTGGGCTCTAACTTGTGATCCTGCCTCAGCTTCCTAGAGTGCTGGGATTATAGATGTGCCCCATCACATCTGTCCAAAGGTTTTGGCATTACCAAGAATTTCATCATATTGGCCTTCATTTGTATTGGTAAGAGTTTAGTCACTGTGGGTAATAAGTACCTAATTGTAAAAACAGGATGTAATCAACAGATTGAATTAATTTCTGTGTCCATCTGCTTGTGGTTTCTAATACCGGCCCTCAAACTCTTCCATACTTCGCTTTTATGAAACAATTTACTGTTCTTCCACAAGGGAGGAAATTTGTTGTTTCCAAAGCATTTATGGTCAGGGCTGTTTCTCTGTTAGCAGATGTGAGATTATTAGATTAAAATGGAAGTCATGGGTGAAGGTGGATCTGCCCTGGAGAGCCTTTGATGCTCTGTGATGTGGTTGCCAAAACAGTGAGAACCTTCTTGGCCAGGAGCAGAGTGTGCAGCCCCGTGACTGCACGTGCAGGTCAGACTTCCATGAGGACAGTGAGCAGAGTCAGCTCAGTGTTTGGTACTTGGTAATTTACTGACAGTCCGCACTCTGGACCTCACTTGCATGAGTATCTTTGATACCGATTCTCAAATTTGTTAAGGTTCCATATTTTTAGTACCACCTTTTCTGTTCTTTGGGGCAACTTGAGGCTCCTCACAAAAACTGTAGTAGTGTGTAGTGTGTGTTCTATACAAAGTACTTGATGGACACTATTTCATTTAATGCCCTTAAAATCCTGATCAGGGAGGGCCTAAAAGTCTCTGTCTTCCAGGTGAAATGAATGAGGCTTAGAGGAGTAAGAAACTTGCACAAGTCCATGCAGTTAATAAATACACTCACATTTAGAGTGTCCGTGTATCAGGCGGGCTCCTTTGGCAAACTGAAATCAGAAGCAAGTGTACTGTATTCCCGTCATTTCTCTCACATGGCGCCTGTCTCCAGTAGGTGTTTGCTCAGAGTGGACGCAGGGAACTCTTTCCTTCTGACTCTCAGTGGAGGAACTGGTGGTGAGGAGGCGCTCAGCAAGGAGAGCAGGGCATTCCTGGAGCCAGAGGGAGAGAGATGCAGGCCTGGCCGCAGGAACTGCACAAGAGCACCTCTGCGGCACTGACGCAGAAAAGACTGGGCCGCCCTGCAGAGTGGAAGGTCTTCAGGATCAGGGCCAGATTTGTGTTAAGCGATTTGAACTTTCCCTCCTGACTGTTTGTCTTATAGCTTGCCAAATCTTGGAGCAAGCGTAGCCCCGAAACCAAACGCTGCCTATTTGAGCCGTCCCCCCGGACCCTGAAAATGAGCGACTGCCGCCTGTGCCGTCCCTCTCTGTCTTCCTCCTCCTTCCCGCGGCTTGGAGGCGCCTCCGCTGTGTCGTGGCCGCCTTGCTGACTCTGCCCTTTCCCCCAGCCACAGACCCGGGTATGCTGAGTCTAAGGCAACCCAGCACCACCCATGAGCAAGCTTGACTCGGAGGGCTCCCTGGCGCCTCTGGCCTCCTGTGTTCGGGAGGTCTGTGTGGAACTATGTGGTTTTAGGTTTTCTGTTTCTTTGTGTATCCGCCTGTATTTAGTGTACTTGTCTAAATGCTTTTGTTTCTTCCTCTTACTTCCTGATTCTGTCGATTACTGGCACATTTTCTTTTTCACTATAGCTTATCTTAACATTACTTGAGGGCTGTGGTCCCTGGCTCCTCTCTTAAAATTACAGACGGTGCATGGAGTCAGTTGACGCTGTTCCAGGTCTCTGGGTCAACAGCCACAATGATGCAGCGTTTAGAGTCAGATGTAAAGGTAAGAGGAATGTGCGGCACGTGCACACCGCAAACCCATGAGGCCAGCCGCTCTCTGTGGACCCTGCATCCTTAGAGATGACATACTGTGGGAGCAAAGAGGCTCATGAATGCACAGATGTGACCAGTTCCCTCTCCTCAAGAAGTCTCCTTCCAGACGGTGTGGTTTTCTTTTTCCTGAAGAATAACTGGGCACTGTCCTGGGTCGTCTTGTGCCTCCTGGTGGGGAGCTGATTTCCGGCCTGCTGGCCCCACCTTTCCTGATGAAGGTGACCTGGCAGGAAGGAGCCTGCACCTGAGACACTGCTCCTCGCTCCCCGGGTGCCCCCACTTGGCATCGGGACACTGGCTCCTTGCATAGGGCTTGCGTGGGTCTGTACTGGCTGCCACCGCGGTGCTGCAGACTTTCTGGGATGCTGCAGCTCTGGGGCACCCGCCCCCGCTTCCTCCTGGCCAGGTGCTTCTTGTCTGTGGCTCCCCAAGGCTGCCACGACAGGGCAGGGGCAGAGATGTTTCTTGAGATTGTTCTGTGGATTTATAAAGAACCGGAATGCAGAAAGCCAGCTGGATTTATCTGTTCCAATTAGGGAGAGTTTGTGGAATTGAACCCAGAATTCATTTCAGTGGGTTGCTCAACAATATGTCAGAAGAAGGAAAGAAGAAGACAGATCTACATAAACTGCCACTCATCTGACCAGAACCTTCCAAATGTCAGAATTTAGGTGCCGAGTGTTGGAAACCCCGAGAGGTGTGCGGCCAGAGTCTGTTCCCTGGACTAACTGTGAAGCCTGTGAACACACCTCCACCCAGAAAGTCACTGACCAGCTTCCTCGGGGGAAGGCACACGGACCGTGTGAGCCTGGGCCCTGCAGCATTTTGTCGTGGGAAGAGCCCCACGCTCATGGCTCAGCTTTGTGTGAGGTTGGAATGCTCCTTAAAACTTTGTATCACACCTCATAAAGGGTGAACAGTGCGTACCTTAGAGCGTCTTGCGATAGTCAAATCAGATAAGGGATCTAAAATACTTTTTCTGAAAGATACTCAAATGTTATTAGTGTTCCTACCTTTCTGTCTCAGTAGCACAGGAGTTTTGTAAGTTGTAGGAATTTTTCTTGTGGTTTTAGTTTTGTCAGAAGAGGTGGAAGTCGTATATTTTATGACATCCTTTTAATTCATTTTAATATTAACTATTAGAATGTGCTTATTAGTTTCTAAAATACACAGAATCTTAAATTGCTTTGGAGAATTTAATAAACCTCACATTTCATTTTTTAATTTACATGTTTGAATTCTCTCTAGAATTATTTTTACCCTTTAATTTCAAGTCTTTTTCCACACTAGCTAGATGTAATAAGGGTGATTTTCCCATACAAAATGTTGAATTTTCTTGTGCATTTGTTTTATTGTTATTTAGAAAAGTTTAGTAGAAAAATACAGTATTTCTGAATCGTATTTACTTTTGTTCTGAGAAAGTACTTTATAGTTAAATGTCATGTGATTATCTTTTTTTTTAAATTTTTTAATATTTTTTGGTTTTTGAGATGAGGGTCTTGCTGCACGGCACGGAGTGGCTTTAACTCGCAACAATCCTCCTGCCTCAGCCTCTTGAGTGCTGGATTACAAGCGTGTGCCACCACGCCCAGCTATGGTTATCTTTAAATGTTTTTATCTTATTAACCATCTCGAATATTTTTTGAAGAACATTGCTAAAAGTTGTGAGCATTTACAGCACTTCCTCAAAGCGCTGGAAAAATATCTGGGACGGGCTTTCTTTCAGCGTCGCAGTAGAGGTTGGACTCCAGTGGCAGGAGGGCTGGCTCCCTTTCTCGATGACTTTACTCGACTTCAAAGTGGAGATTGACAGAAAGGGCAGTTAGAATACAACTTTAGCAGTGCATGGTCTTCCAGATTCCTAAAGGTACTAAAGGGTATCAGTTCTAATTTTCCTTACCTTCAAAGGGGACGCAGCCTGTCACGGATTTCCATGTTTTTAAGCACACTGCCCTCGGATGTAACTGCCTGTACAAGAGACCCAAGGAGACGGCCTCTGTGAACCAGGGCAACCCAAGGCTTCTGCAGGCAGATTCTGGCCACCTGGGGAGGAAGAAGAGGAGTGGCCCCGATTGTGTCACCTTTGGCTTCTCCATTGGTACACAGTCACAATGCAGGGTCTTCTAAAGAGTTACTGAGTCATGCATGATTAGGGAGAAGAAAAATGTCGTTTTACTTAGAACCTTTATGCATTCAGAAGGATTTTTAAACTGGGTGTGGTGATGCACTCCTGTAATCCCAGCACTCTAGGAGGCTGAGGCAGGAGGATTGCAAGTTTGAGGCCAGCCTGGACAACTTAGGACTTAGCAAGACCCTGTCTCAAAATAAAAAATAAATTTAAAAAGGGATCTAATAAATTTAAAAGGGATGTAGCACAGGGTAAAGGCCCATGTTCAATGCCCTTTAAAACCCCCAACGCTCCCCCCTGCATACACACACACACATACACACACACACACACACACACACACACACACACACAGGGTTTTTTTTAACCCAGAATCTAGAAAGGCTCTGTCTGGGATTCTGTTCTCATCCAGAACACTGGCCCTGATGATTACCTGTTGTCTTTTTTGTAGACCCCAGAAGAAAATACCACGTGAGGCTGCTGGCTTACAACAACATTGAAGACGGCTACCAGGCTGACCAGACTGTCAGCACGCCGGGATGCGTGTGTGAGTGCCTGTGCCCTCCTCCTTGAAGGTTCACTCTGTGACCACCTGGAAGCCTGGGTAGTGTAGTTACTCCCTGCTGCCTAGCAGTGTCTTGGACAAGTAGGTGCTCAGGAGAGAGGCACATGAGGTTTTTAAATTGTAAGTACCTACTTTAATTTTGCAAGCGAAAGATCATTAGAACCTTGACTGGAAAAAGCAACCACTGAACACCAACATAGTGAGTTTTGTTTGTCTGCTTGCACCTCGAGGCTTGTTGTTTCTCTGACTCTTCTCCCATGCTGTTGCTGCTAAAGGGGATGTCGTTCTGCTTGTGAATCCTCTGTGGGTTTTCCAAGGGACTTTGGCTAAGAGCCTGGCTTCTGTGTCTCTGTCTGTTATCTGTTGATAATATGCTTACTCCTTATCCCGTTCTGGGAAGGATACGAAGAAAGGATGAGAAATATTCATTCCACCATGCGTCTCCAGTGGAAGAAAGACCTAAAACCACCATACAGGGTGGGGCATGATGGTTTTACCATCTTGCCACTTTGCACACCAAGCACTGTGTCACGCATGCGAAATGAACGTTCCTTTCTCCACAGCTGTGCGTGACCGCATGGTCCCTCCGCCACCACCGCCCCATCATCTCTACGTGAAGGCCAACACCTCCACGTCCGTCTTCCTGCACTGGAGGAGGCCGGCGTTCACCACTGTGCAGACTGTCAACTACACCGTCCGCTGCAACCCCGTGGGCCTGCAGAATGCCTCCCTGGTGCTGTACCTGCAGACGTACGTCGCTTCTGCCATCCCTTTCCCCTCTGTCCTCCTGTCCACATGTCCGCAGCCTGCATGTGTTCCAGGCCTCAGCTTACTTCAAAAGTGGCTGGGAGTTTTGCCTCTAATAATTTTAGCATATTCAGTTCTCAGAGCTGCGCTTTTCGCATTAATATGCATGTGGTTTTATCTTTATTTTTTATTTTTTAAATTTTTTACCAAGAGCATGTATTGATACATTGTATATATAATGATCACATTCATCATGGTTATTTTGTACCTGTACATGATGTATCTTGGTTTCCTCCCTCTTCCCCACCCCTCCCTTCTGCTCCTCTCTTCCCTATTTACAGCAGGTTTATTTATATTTTTCCATTTTTCCCTTTCCCATTTCTTTCCTTTTTCCCTTCTTTCTTTTCCCCTTTCTCCCTTTCTAGTTCTCCTCTCTTTTGAATATAACCTTCCTTTTATATAATATCTATTACACCTCTCTGTCCTTATTCACCCTTATGGTTACTCATATCAGAGAAACAATTCGATGTGTACTCATGAGTGTCTGATTTATTTTGCTTAAGAGTATGCTCTCAAGGTACATCCATTTACCTACAAATGTCTCTAGTTTATCTTTTTTATGGTAGAGTAGTACTCCATTGTGTAGAAAAACCACATCTTCTTTAGCCATTCATTAGTTGTTGGGCATTTAGGTTGTTTCCAAGACTTAGCTATTACAAATTGTGTTGCTATAAGCATGGTCATGCATATATCGCTGTGGTATGATTTTAATTCTTCTGGGAAGATAGCCAGTAGAGGAATAGCTAGATCAAATGGAACCTCTACTTGTAGTTTTTTGAGGAATCTCCATACTGATTCCACAGTGGCTGGACCAATCTACATTCTCACCAACAATACCAGAACCTATGGGATACAATGAAAGCAGTTCTATGAGGGAAATTTATTGCGTTGAACTCCCACATCAGGAAGACAGAACAAGCTCAAATAAACAACTTAATGTTGAACTGCGAACGTCTAGAAAAAGAAGAACAAATCAAACCCAAAGCTCATTCGAGAGAGGAAATGATTAAGATCAGAGCTGAAATTAATGCAATTGAGACTAAGAAAACAATACAAAGAATCAACAAACCAAAGAGTTGGTTCTTTGAAAGACTAAATAAAATAGACAAACCCCTAGCCAACCTTATCAAAAAAAGGTAAGAAAAGACCCAAATTCATGCAATAAAAAATGAAAAGGGGTGAAGTCACAACTGACCCTACAGAAATCCAAAGGATCATCAGCACCTACTTCAAGAACTTCTACTCAAACAAGATGGAAAACACTGAAGAAATGGAGAGATTCTTAGAAACATATGAACTACCAAAACTAAATCAAGAAGAGATAAAAATACTAAATAACCCAATATCGGCCATTGAAATTGAAGAATTAAAAACCTACCAACAAAGAAAAGCCCAGGTCCAGACGGTTTCACAGCTGAATTCTACAAGAAATTCAGAGATGATCTAATACCACTATTCCTCAAACTCTTTAATGAAATTGAAAAGGAAGCAGTACTTCCAAAATCATGCCTGGAAGCAAGTATTACCCTGATAATAAAACCAGAAAAGGATCCAGCTGAAAAAGAGAACTACAGGCCAATTTCCCTAATGGACTTAGATGCCAAAATTCTAAACAAGATAGTGATTTTAAACATCTTGTCAGCCTCATGCATTTTGTGATTGTCACAGAATAGGCAAGGAGATATTTTAGTTGCTAAACTTAGCATGTTTAAAGAAAGAAACAAAACACCATTTTCTTGCTGGCATTGGAAAACAGCTAGTGTTCATTCTTGTTTTCTAGGCCAGAATTACAAAGGCATCTATCATGATGTCTTAAAGAATGATTTTACTCAAGTGTTTCGCTCCTGTCGAATTCCCGTTTCCTCTGAGAGACAGCTTGTAGTCTTATTTTTATAGGATGATGCCACTTGCAGTACTATATTGGGTTTCCCTTGTCATCTGAAAGTTGTTTTTAAAGAAAATGAGGAGCTAAAGAGTAATCCCAGTTTGTCCTGCCTGTTGGTTGGAAATGCTGACAATCTTTTCACGGCTTCATTACTCTTGTGTAGATCAGAAACACACATGCTGGTGCAAGGTCTGGAGCCAAACACCAAGTATGAGTTTGCTGTGCGGCTGCACGTGGCCCAGCTCTCCAGCCCCTGGAGCCCCGTTGTCTACCACACCACGCTTCCGGAAGGTAAGAGAAGCGGCTTCCCTGTGCGTTTTCTCTTCGTAGCACTTCGGGAAATGCTTCAATGCGTGACACATTGAGAAGGAGTTCACGGGTCCCCCTCGTCCAGTTGACGTTTGTGTGTTTGTTTTGTTTCTTAACTTTTGAAATGTTATTCCTTTACTTAAGTTTTTTTCGTCTAAAAAAATTATGCAAGCAAGTGGCTCGGACTTAGTTTCCCCTCGAGGGAAGCCTTTGCATATTTCTTCAGTCGGTTGTGCTGCTTTAGGCCACACCCATAAAGCTGAAAACAGAAGCCACTGAGTCCCGATCTCTGTCAGGGCCCCAGGAGCCCACAGGGACCCACGTGGTGTGTGTGGCAGGGTGCCGGGCACAATGCTGCAGCTCACCGCTCCGGCCGAGGTGGTCGCCATCTGCGAGGAGAGACTGGGGATCCGTGAGCTTGGGCGCATCGTGTGCAGCACCTGGGACTCCTCACCGCAGCTCCGCGGCGCCCCACGGGAGGTCCGGTGCCGATGCCCACCTTGCACACTTGCAGCTTCGGTGGCACATGCATCCCCTGAGTTCAAGATTCTGTCGCTCTTCACTGATACCAATGACTGGCTGTCCCCCTGCTCTGTGAACTCGCTAGTTCTCCACTCGGGGAAGAACTGAAGGTTTTGGTCTTAGAAGCGCTTTCTTCTGAGGTCTCCGAGATGGGCTGGCGCCACCCCCGCACAGGTTCTGGCAAGAACTACTGTCTAGATTCGGGACTGGTGGTGGGGCACCTGCTGTCTGAGGGACAGATGCTGCTGGGCAAGCTGCGCACCTTCCTAGCCAGCAGCTCAGCCAACAGGTTTCGGGGTCCTGACAGCGCCGTCCCTTTGACTTAGTGCCTCCCCGTCTAGGCGCCTTCCACTCCTTCCCTTCCTGCGTCCCTTCTTCCGTCCTTGCTCTTTCCCCTCTTAGTATGCGTGTACGTATGTATGTATGTATTTTTTCTTGTATTTATTTTTGAAACAGGGTCTTGCTTTGTGGCGTGGGCTGACTCAACTCCTGGATTTGGTGATTCTCCTGCCTTGGCCTCTTGCATAGCAAAACTACGGGTGTACACCGCCGTGCCCGGCCCTTTATGTTTCTTTTTCTTTAATCTTTTAAACATGCAGTGAAATTAGCTTTTTTAAAAATAGCACTCTAGTGTTATCACTAACGGTCTGGATCTGGAAGATCTGAAAGTGGTGCTGTTTAGCTTTCTTTAAGGAGTTCTGCTCTTGCCAGTCTGTCACAGGGAGCTGCGTGTTTTTGCGCCATTCATCCCGGTGACACAGTGTTTCTCACACATGTGTGCAGCACCGGCAGGCCCTCCCGTTGGAGTGAAAGTGACGCTGATAGAGGACGACACTGCTCTGGTCTCCTGGAAGCCCCCCGCCGGCCCCGAGACAGTTGTCACACGCTACACGATCCTGTATGCGTCTAGGAAGGCCTGGACCGCAGGGGAGTGGCAGGTCCTCCATCGAGAAGGTAAAGACAGTCACAGACAACTAAGAAAGTTATTGAGAGTAAGATGTAGTGGCACATGGAAGCAAAAGAAGAGAAGGACCTAGAGTTTGTTTTGAATTTGTATTTTTGTGTATAAAGTACTGAATTATGACAGATTTTGATTTTATTCAAAGAGCACTGGGAAGCCACTGACTCTTTTGAGAATGGACCCTGTTTCAGGAAGATCATTCCTTGTCTTCTGAGTAGAAGAGGTTGCTGGAGAGGAGTGGGTTAGAGGGACGTGGGGGGCCCGGGGAGTGCTGCAGCAGGTCAGGGGAGGAAGGACAAGCCTGGCCTTCAGCGGAGGCTTGGGGGAGGAAAACAGTGGTGGGAGAGGTGAAGGGGGAGGTGGCGGCAGAGTTTGATAGCTTGATGGGAGGGTGGCGTGTTTGCCTGGAGCAGGTGTTTCCAGGAGAAGGCCTGTTGCTGCCTGCTAGCATGGTTCACACACAGATAAAAAGCCACTTTGAATATCAGTGTCCATTACATATAGGCGCCTGACTGCGGCTTAGCAACACTGGATGTGATGGATGGACGGACTGATAAAATGCACACGACGCAGGCTCTCGGCCCCTGAGCTATATCCCCGGCCCTTTATATTTAATGTTTTAAATGTTAATTTTTAGCTGAGAAAAACTAACTCTCCAAACTCTTAACATTCTTACTGCATGCTTTTATCACCATATCCTTTAAAAAATCTTAAATCTTTCCTTTGGACAAGTTCCCTGTGGCAGATTTAGGTGATCTATTGCATAAATAGTACAACTTCGTTATTTTGGTACTTCCTTAATTTAGATGTGTATGCCGGGGCAGGAACTGTTTGCCAAGCTTTAAAAGCTTAAGGGTTTCAAAAAGGAAACGCGCCTGCCTGGCTACACCGTGAGTCCTTCTCTCGAAAAGCCTGAATAACAGTCAGCAGGAGCTGGGGGCTCCCCGCACGCGCCCAACGCAGCACAGTAGCGGGTGCTGCCTCGTGTAGTTGCCTTTCGGGGGATATTTTCCTAGTTAAGAAGGTGCACTTTAAAAAGAGGCCTCTGGCCGGGGACTTGGCTCAGTGGTTAGAGCGCTCGCCTCGCAAGCACAGGGCCTGAGTTCCATCCCCGGCACCAAAAAAAATAAAATAAAAAAAATAAAAAAGATACCTCTGTGCACGCAATAGAAAACTGTTTATGCCGTTGAAAGATAGAAAGGGATAACATTAGCTGGAGTTTTGATAGTCCTCTATTCCTATTTATTATTATCAGAAGTACCACTAAGTAATGATTTTCTGATCACTGAACAGACTTGAAAATAACGGACACCTGTCAGCGGATACGCCTGTCAATTGTCCGTTGCTTCCTAACCAATCACTCTAAACTGAAAACAGCAGTTTAGTTTTCTTACCCCTCTCTGAATCCGTAGTTTTGGCTGGCAAAGAGGGGTGGTTCTCCTGTGCAGTCCCATGTAGACTTCGTGTCACGGTTCTGATAGGGTTGGGAAGTCTAAGAACAGCAGAGGAGAGGTTCAGAATCGGGGAGAGGGGAGGCCAGGTGCAAAGCTGCTCACTCCACTGTTCGAGCTGCCTCTGCCGACATCCCCTGGGACGAGTGAGTCATGGCAGCGACCAGCGTCCTATCCCAAGGCCAGGCTCTCCAGGGTGTGATTCAGGGGGACCCTGAGTGTGATTTTAAAACATGTAATTCACTTGAAGTTACTTCCAAAATGGATTATTGACACAGTGTTTGACCAAATGACAAACCTGATTTAATGAAGGGTTGTGAATACTAATAAGGAATTTTGATTATGTGAACACACATCTTTGAGACCCTCCCTCATTTGTACCTGCCTAAAAAGAAACAAGACTTTGTTTTGCTCATTTTCAAAGGCATTCATTGATGAATTTAGGAAAGAGCTCAGAAAACTCCACTTTGCCCTATTGGCAGCTGGGTAGGGAGAGTGATGGTCATTGCAGGTTTCCACAGCCCTGCGAGCCTCAAGAACGAAAGAGGGCACGAGAGTGCAGGCTCGTGCTGGGGTGCGATTTTATCTCCGAGAAGCTTCTGTCGTCTGTTAAATGTAAAGAACCGTTTTCATAGCTAATGCTAATGATGCAGAGAGCACAAGTAAACCACACAAGTGAAAACCAGTTGAGTACGTTTTTGAGAAGAAAAATATAAAGGAGTTGACTTACTCAAATTTAATCAAAGAGCAGGGAATACAGCATGACATTTAAAGACAAAATAAAATGTAAAATTGTCTTTTATATCTAAAGAGGCAATGATGTAGGAAAAGATGGAGAAAAAAGAGAGTGTCAATTTCTCAATCACATAATTTTATAATCACACATATATTAAATTTATACATATTTATATACATATTTAATTCACATATTTAGCACCAAATGGAGCAAAATATTTTTCATGAATCAAAACATTCTAAAAATATTTCTGGTGAAATATTTTGTGGCTAAAATGGTGCATGGCAGAATGGTTGAGCAGAAATGTGATACGATATTGTACTTGTGTATAATTTAAAGTGGATCTGAAGTTACAGCCTTTCCCTTCCTTCTGTGCAGTAACTCAGTATGATTTACTCAGTCATTTTCAAATCTAAAAGGCACTGGAAGAAATTATCCCTGAGATGATAAAGATGTTCCTCCTTCAAAACCTTCTTCTATGGTTATAAATCAGTTTGAGAATCACCACACATCAGTCCTCCTATTATAGATTCACATTGGAAGTTTAAAATGCTGCAATAAAGGGATCTGTTTAACTTAATGTTTGCCAAATAAATAGGACAGTCAATACTGGGAACATGCTCATTTATTAAACAAATTCTTCCGTGTGTGTGGTGCCGGGATGGTACCCAGGGCTCCTGCACCTGGGCAGGCGCTCCACTACGGAGCTGCAGGTCACCACTTAGACAGATGCCTGCCGAGGGATACGCCAGGACCTTTCCTAGGAGCTTGTCCACCAGGTAATGAGCTAACAGACATTCAGGTATCAAACAAATAACATATACCAGGACAAAACCTTCTGGTCAAAATGCATTCAGTACCAAGGCAGGACTGTATACATTTTTAGGTCGTGTCATAAATGCTATAAAGAAAACTGAAATAGGGAAAATGTAGAAGGTGATGGAGACAGTGAGGCAAGTGCGCTTGGAAGATGTGGCAACTGAGCAGAGCTGCATGGGGAGGTGCGGGGGCCCTGAGGTGGAATGTCGGCAGACGTGTTAGAGGAAACTGAGACGCCAAAGGCGAGCAGCAAAGCTCAGCAATGGGAAATGGGAGAAGCTAACCGGGAGATCTCAGAGACCACGCTGGGTGAGCCATGGATTTTATACTTCTGATCAGATTTACATTTTAAAAGAAGTGCTCTGGTAGCCACATGAAAAATAAGAGTAGAAGCTAGACAACCATTTAGTAGGAGGGTTTGGAGCAGACCAGACTTGCTGGCAGATCCCTGGTGGTGGGTGGGGAGAGGGTATGAGAAAAGAAAAGCCACGTCGGGGGGAGAAATCAAGAGTTGTTTTCAAACACGTTAAATTTGAAATGTCTCTTAGACATTTCCCACGTAGAGAGGCTGATTAAGCAGAGGAGAGGTACGTCCTGGAGCTACAACTTAGTTATCAGTGTATAGGTGGATTTTTTGTTTTGTTCCTTTTTTGGTGCTGAGAATTGAACTCAGGGCCTTGTGCTTGCAAGGCCAACACTAACCACTGAGCTAAATCCCCAGCCCTGTAGTTGGTATTTAAGCATGTGGAGCTGAAGAGACAATCACGTAAAGAATTGCAAGGCAGAGAGCCAGAGAGGACTGAGTAGAAGTATTTACTGCAGAGCAAAAGCAGAAAGCACCCAGGAGTTGAACCCAGGAAGGAACCTGAGCAAGCTGCCACAGGGCTCTTTGTGTAAAAGTTTTTATACTCGAGAATGGCTGCCTCTCAGCAAGGTGAGGCCAACCTGTGGGGCTGCAGGCAGGAACGTGTGACTTAGACGTGGGCCTGTAGGAACTTGGGGTATGTAGTACGCACACTTTTGCAAGCACCATGAATTGTAACTTTTCTAAAACTGGAAGAACAGAGGTGCTCTGCAGAGGGGCATAAACAGAGACTCAGTGGTACTGGTTATCTATCACCTTGTTTTTATCCCATTTCTGGGCAAGAACATCCTGCCAATCCAAGGAGGCCTTTGTCTGTTGCCCCCGGAGGCCCAGCCTCGCATCCTGCCCAGTCACCCTGACTCCTCTGTGGCTTGGCTCTTCCCGTCCTGCCTGTGGGACTCTCCTGTCAGAGCCCTCCCCACTCTGCCCTCCCCTCAGGGCCAGCGTCACTCCGAGAAGTCCTCTCGCCTTCCCGCAGAGCCCTGCTCGTCCTCAGCGTTTCCTAGTACTCATGTTTTGCACAGACCGATCGTTCGGATGAGTGTGCGGAGCCGCTTGTTAGGAAAGTGATCCCTGAGCCTTAGAAAACAGCCCCTAAGCCCAAGCACGCCTGTGCGAGAGGCTCGAGGTCCATTCTCCCAGGTCTTCTGCTGCCTCCCTGTTTCATAAAGCAAGAGGACAGGAGAGAGAAAGGGGTGAGACTGTCCACTCCGGGGAAGGGACCCCGCACAGGCGAAGCACACACGGCACCGCAAGCCACACCGCAGTCCCTGTCCTCATGAGCTGAAATGAACAGGTCTCTGGTCACAAGTAGCTCATACTAAAATGTGCATCGATAGGGTTTGGAGATGCAGCTCAGTGGTGGAGCTCTTGCCTAGCAAGCCCTGAGTTTGATTTCTAACCACATGACTAAGACTCAGAAGTTGCACTTGGGGGACGAGGGCACTGGGATCCCCGGAGGACTTGGGAAATGCCCTGCATGTGGCCAGGGGAACCACAATGTTAGTTTCCTTTCGTCTACGTGAAGACATATTGTGGGCAAAAGAGAAGTGTGTACTGCTAAACCACTTACAAATTTTAACGAAGAGACTTTCAGCTTCTGGTAGTGACTGGACTTTGCCAAGCATCTTTTTAAAATCACAGATCCTATGATAAGACGGAAACCTTACTCGTATTTCTACTTGTGAAGAAATTGCAATGTTCCTCCTTGTGGCAAGTGGTAATGTGTCGCAGTGCGTCTTTGTTTTCAGCGCTTCCGCCTGGAGCCCCGAGATGTAGGGAGAGCTTCCCGCTTCCCGGTTCTAACTGGGGCCGGTTTGTTTATCTCACAGCTGTTACTCAGATGTCCCCTGCTCTTGGGTCACGTCGAAACCAGGGAACGTGAGAATGAGCTGGGTCTGGCTCCCGGCTGGACACTGGTGCTCTGGCTGCCTCATGCCACGCAACCCGCAGGGGCCAGCCGGTGAGACACGCAGCAGTCTTGACCCGGGCGGCTGCCATGTGCGCTGTGCTGGGCCAGTTCTGTGGCTGGGTCGTGAACTCGGGATGAATTCCCAGGGGAGGCCACAGAAGGAGAGCAGAAGCAGCATCAGGCTTCACGCAGGCGTCTCTGCTGCAGGCGCCCAGCCCTGCGCATCCGCCTCGGTCAAAGCAGGTCAGGCGGGCGGCCGGCAGTGTCTCCTGCGGCTGGCCTGAGACCTGGTCTCCAGCGTCCTGTGTTCCAGTTGGACTTTGCGTTTTCTTTCCTGTTTTTCTTGAAGAAATCTTGAGATAATGATTAAGTCTGTGAAAGACACAGTCATGCTTTCAGAAACAATTGTGTTGTTTCTGATTTCAGAAGGAGGAACAAGATCATCTACAACAACTATTACCATAAGTAGACCAAACACTTCTAATAAGGAAAAAGGAAAGACTCACACTGGGTTTTTAAAGTCTAAAATCTAATTGTTGATCTGGGTTCATTCCCCACAGCATTCTATCTTTGTGTGCGTATGCTCGAACTATCACATAATTAAATGTTCTTCATGCCATTGATATAGAAAATGTATAGGAGCTGGGCGTGGTGGCACTCACCTCTAATTCCCAGCACTTGGGAGGCTGAGGCAGGAGGATTGCTGCAAATTCAAGGCCCGCCTGGGCTACATAGTGAGTTCTAAACCAGCTTGAACTACATAGTTGAGACCCTGTCTCAAAAAACCGAAAACCAAACCAGACAAAACAAAAACCACATATATGTGACATGTGTCTGTGTATCTGTCTGCAAACAAAAATGCATGCTGCTTTTAAGGACTGCTCCTACAGTGAAGTTAGAAAGGTTCTGCAGGAGTATGCATAGTAAAGTATTAAGTGAAAACTCTGAGACAGAGAAATGCACCCAGTAAATGCATGCGTTTGTGCATACACGCAAGTATATTAAAATGTCAACAATGGGGACTTGTGGCTTTATTTTCCAGATGCCTTACAGGGGAAGTATCACCTTCAAAACCAGAGAAGTACTTTTAGAATGAAGGGCCATGTTTGTGTGATGGTAGAAGTTTACTGAGTTTGTAACTGATGTGTTTACAGGGGCAATCACCATGGCTTTGCTAGAAAACCTGGTGGCGGGAGATGTGTACATCGTCAAGATCTCTGCATCCAATGAGGTCGGAGAAGGACCGTTCTCCAACTCTGTGGAGCTGGCAGTGCTTCCAAAGGACACTTCTGGATTGCATCAGAGCCCCAAGCGTTCAGATTCCGCTGATGCCAGAGGTCTGTAAACCGGCAGTCACTGATTAAGGGAAACGAATTTCAGCTTTTAGTTGCCAAGACCTGTGTGTGTGTGTGTGTGTGTGTGTGTGTGTGTGTGTGTGTGTGTGTGTGCTTGTGTGTTAAATCGGTGCTGTGAGGTTCTGATGCTGTGGGGCTGGGGCTCTTCTCTGTAACTCTATTTTTTTTTTTTTTTTTTTTTTTTTTGGTGGTGCTGGGGATCGAACTCAGGCCCTTGTGCTTGCAAGGCAAGCACTTTAATCACTGAGCTAAAACCTCAGCCCTTCTCTGTAACTCTAGAAGGAAGCAAATCCACCTCAGAATTAATGGCAGTTTTCAGACCACTATGCTGCCATGACCCTTTCCAGCTGAGCAGCCTGCAGGACAGAAGGGCTGCACACGTGCACACGTGCACACATGTACACTCGTGCACACGCAAACACCCATGCCATGAACTACTGCCACACTTCTTGGAGGCTGCAGGGAAACAGTAGCAGAGAGGTTGTAGTGTTCAGGCCGAGGACAGCCTGGCTCCTGTTATGAGTTTTCACTGCAGGAAAACAGCCTTTCCTCAAAGAAAGTGGCTTCTCTCCAGAAAAGTGAGCGTAAAACGCGTCCTTAAAGGGCCACCTCCCTTCAGCTGTGCAGCTGCAGTCTGTCTTGAAGGAGTAGGCCTAAGCTTGAGGAGCAGACACCGCCTGTTCCAGGTGTGCATGCGTGTGCCTGTGTGTGTATCTGTGCGTGCACATAAGGAGAGAAGGTCTGCAATCAGATTTATGGCCAGGAAGGAGGCGGCCACAGTAGCTGCCATATCATCAGGGAGAGCAGCACATCATGTTCCCTTCTCAAGACAGCTGCTGAAGGGTCCTGGGAGTGGCGAGCACCGCTGATGGCAATGACACGGGTCCCAGCCCACACCTGGTGTCTTGGTTGCTGTTCTCTCGTTGCTGAGACACAATACCCGACACCCAAAGTGAGGGGAAGAAAGGTCTATTTGGCTCACAGTCTGTAAAGGTTTCAGTCCACAGTCGGCTGGATCCGAGGCAGGGTGGCATGTCAGACAGGCAGAAGTCAGAAAGGCAAGCAAAGCAAGCAAGGGGCCTACACAGCTTCTTCCGGTAACTTACATCTTATCCAGGCTGCCAGGATCAGGGCGGTGCCAAACCATTCAGTGGATTGATTTAGTAATCACGCGCCCTTAATCCCAGCATCACACACTCTAGATCCAGCCACCTCTTAACACGTGAGGCTTTGGGGGGACGTCTAGATACAAGCCATGACACCTGGTGACTCAGAGTCCATATTCTAACAGACTTGTCCCCTCGTGACTCAGACACATTTTAGGGTTTAGAAGTTCTGTCCTAATGGATGTCAGTGCAAACTAACGTTCACCATACAAATCTACTCTTCAACTAGCATGACAGGAAAGCTGCTCTTTGACACATCAGAGAGTATCTGCGGCCAGGTGGCGCACAGGGTGCACACCTGCAATCCCAGCTGTTCAGGAGGCTGACACAGGAGGATCCTGAGGTGAAAGTCACCTTGGGTGACTTAGATCCTGTCTCAAAATTTCAGAAAAAAATTCTTTTAAATAAAGGGCTGCCAATGTAGCTCAGTGGTAGAGTGCTTGCTTAGTATGCAGCCCTGGGTTAGTCTTCCAAACCACACACACACACACACACACACACACACACACACACAAAGAATATCTGTGTTTTGTGCCTTTCATAGTATAAATGATGAGTTTATGTTCATGTTTGATATAATACAATCTAAAACTTCAATGCTGGAAGATAAATGATCTCTGAAATCACTGAGAAAAGATTAATTTGTGACTGCTGTTTAGGTAGAAATAACATCAAAACTTTTCCTATGAGATGAAGAAAAATTGTAGCAAAGCAATTATCTGAGAATTCTGAGCAGCAGACTCTTCTTCTGATGACGCAAGTGTGTGTGCCTCTGTTCCCCTGCAGTCTACTCAGGGTATTACCATCTGGACCAGAAGTCGATGACAGGCATTGCGGTGGGCGTGGGCATAGCCCTGACCTGCATCCTCGTGTGTGTCCTCATCCTGATTTGCCGCAGCAAGGCCAGGTACGTTCCCTGCTGAGGTCCGGCGCCCACAGCAGTGAGCCCAAGTGTGTTTAGAATAACAGGGACTTTTCCACCCTGCTGTGCTGTTACTGAGTTCTTACAGCTGTGAAAGTGTGCTCACTTTGTAGGGACCTTATTTTATTGCCATTTGAAAACATTACTGTGCCTAATACATAATCCAAAATCAGGGCCTAGGCTCCTCATTTCTTTAGTATTTTGAGAAATACAAACTCTGTTCTTGAGATTAGTTTTGCATTAGCAACATCTTAATCCCCTGCATCGGCTTCCTGAAAGGACTGCAGGCTGCCTGAAGCATTTCACAGGTAAGCAGAGTGCCCGCTGAGGACAGCAGCTCATGTGACAACTGGGGCTGCGCGGCGCTGGGCCTGGTGGCAGTCTGATCCACGGCTGACTCGGGCCAGTTTCCACCAGTAACTCATAGTCAGTGAGCTTGATTGTTTCTAACCTTTTATATTTTGGCTTTTGCCTTAATTTTTTAAGGTTCTTTTTCAAATTAAAAAAAACATAGCATTTTTTTGTTTTGTTTTGTTTTTTCTGGTGCTGGGGATCAAACTCAGGGCCTTGTGTTAGCTAGGCAAGTGCTCTACCACTGAGCTAAATCCCCAGCCCCCAAATCAAAGGTTTTTAAGTAACCTGCATCGCTGGTCTCTCTCAATTGGCATAGATTTTTCAGAGTTCTGGTACTTGTGCATAGAGACACACTTGGAAAACCTGTTGGCTAAAGAGTTAGTTCTGCCAGGCGTGTGATACACACCTACAATGCCAGCACTCAGGAGGCAGAGGCAGGAGGATTGCCATGAGTTCAAGGCCAGCCTGAACTATATAGGAAGACCCTATCACCAAAAAAAAAAAAAAAAGTAAAATAAAGAATGAGTTCTAACATCGTTGTGCATTTTGAACTGCCTTAGTTTTGTTGCCTGTTTCGCACTTTGAGAGTTTTTTAAAATAAAGTCTTTATGTACATTATTTTAGTGATGCCTGACTTGTAGTGCTAATTGGCAAGTGAATTGCTAGGCTAGAATAACAATCTGCAGAACTGAAAGGAAATTCAAAGTTTTAAAAAGTATGATTCTGGCACAAGGCCCTGAGTTCGATCCCCAGCACCCCCCCAAAAAAAGTATGATTCAGTACAAATATAAATAAGCCACAGTAGTGAACCATAGTACCTGTAAATATTAAAGTTTTATTGACTATATCAGCTATGAAATGAGAAGACTGTCTTTCCCACCAATCTTTCAGGAAGTTGTCTGCCTCCAAGACGGCACAGGGTGGAGCGCAGCAGCTGCCCCGGGATGGTGCCACCTCGGCTTCCGGAGATGAGGTGGGCAAGAAGCTGGACAGGGCCGTCGAAAGCCGGGAGTCCTCAGTGCCGAAGTCACTGCCACACAGCTTCATCGACACCAAGGTGCGGCCCGAGCCTGACCCGCTGCCCTGCCCCTCCCTCCAGTGTCTGCCCTCTGTGTGTAAAGTTAACTAGTTGAAACAAGCACATGCTGGAGGCGTGGTATGCATACTCCCCTTAGAGAAATATTGCCTTAAAATACTTCTTTGTAAAAATACTCCTTACATAGAATGTCTGAGGAAAAGAAGATGGGAACAGATAAAAGGCAAAAGAATAAAGAATGAAAGAGATACAGAAAAAGCATAGATGCAGTTACTGGGATTGTATGGAGCTGAGATGCGTTAGAGACATAATGGTGTTAGTCTGTTCTGTAATTTGGTCTCCCCTGTGTCTACTTGTTGGGCAATTTTTTGTGGCTCCCTTTTACATTTGGTTTGATTGTTGAACTGAACTGACTATCAGAACATCCCAGCTATGAGTACATTTAAAAATATGGACCCTCTGAATAGATGCCCAAAGATCCTTCTGGTTAGCCCAAGGAAGCTGGAATAGTAAAGAAATGTCACAGGGCATCGCTTCGGGTCTTGGCCAGTGCATGTAGGGACAGCACAGCAGTCAGCACGGAGGACACCACCCTAAAGTCTTTTCCCGTCACATGGCGTCATCCCCACAGCTCCTGGAACCTGTCTGGGGCAAATCGGTCACAGGCCAGCTCTGGTACTGCAGCTCTGTGTGGTCCTGCCTTGAGCTGAGAATAATTTCTTATATTTTAGAGGGTTTTTTGGGGTGCAGGGGGCTTGCAGCACAGAGCACCTATGGCCTGCGAAGCCTAAAATACTCACAATCAGGCCTTTACAGAAAGTTTCCCAATCCCTGCTATAAATTCTTCTTCTTTGACCCTTTCCTAAAATTTAAAATAACAAGAATATTTACAATTTTATTCAATTTTTATATTAAATTTTATAGTTATATTTAACAGATGCATTCTACTTGTTATCTAGCACAGTGCTATCTGTATACATCAGGAATAAATAATATTGATTTATGCTACCAATGTTGTTTTGTTTGCCCTTTATTTAGCTTACAATTCTAATATGAACTAAGCCTTTCTGCTTCTTTCAAATCAATCTAAAACATTAGCATCTAAACTTCTAATTAACTATAAATCACATTAAGATACACATGGTTGTGTTATTCCTAGTTTGGAAGCAGATATGAGAAAGGGTGGGAAGGAGCAAAGTAGGGAGTAAAAGGTAGGGAAGGAGGAGGAAGAATTTAAAGTGTAGGAGACTGGTGTGCAGGAGACTGGTGTGCGGGGCCCTGAATGAGAGACCTTTCGTCAGGCTCCTTGATTAACTCCAGAGGCGACACCGCAAGGCTTACTGTTTGGTTGAGTATATGTGGGTCTGGTACATTTTTCTCTCCCAAACTGCTTTTTTATCATACAAAAAGGTTGAAAGAAAAATGCAAAGAATAAATACACAAAAATTGTCAGTATCTTCTCATAATTTCTGATCTATGTATACTTTTTGCTTGCTACATCATTTGAAAATTAGTTTTGGAATCATTACACTTTACCCCAAATGTTTCAGCATGAATGTTTTGTATTTAAACGATTTTAGAATGTAATTTTATATAATAATACATATATTAAGAATAAACCTGCTCTAGAGGCTGGGGATTTCGCTTAGTGGTAGAGCGCTTGCCTAGCAAGTACAAGGCCCTGAGTTGGATCCCCAGCACCCCACCAAAAAGAATAAACCTGCTTTGTCTTTGTGATCACTGACAAACACCCTGAATATGCTTCACACAGCCTGTGTACAAGAAGCAGTAGCCCCTGGGCATGGTGACACACACTTGTAATCCCAGCTAATCAGGAGGCTGATGCAGGAAGATCACAAGTTTGAAGCCTGCCTGGGCAATTTAGCAAGATTATCTCAAAATGAAACTGAAAAAGGGCCGGGCACATGCCTGGAATCCCAGTACTTGGGAGGCTGAGGCAGTAGGATAGATGTGAGTTGGCAGCCACCTGGGCTACACAGTGAGTTCACAGCCAGCCTGAACTACATAGTGAGACCCTCCCTCAAAAACATTTTAGGAAAAAGATAGGCCGTGTAGCTCGGTGGTAGAGTACTAGCCTACAATGTGCAAGGCCCTGGGTTCAATCCCAGGTAAAACACAAACACACACACACACACACACACAGAAATAATAGGCATGCCTGTGATCAATTTTTTTCACATTTAAAAATGTTGTGTACTACTTGTGGTAAACTGAAGTCTCTAATACCATAATACTTTTCCCTCTTTGATTTCCCCAGGGAGGAAGCGACCTGGTAATTAATAGCTATGGTCCTATCATTAAAAACAACTCTAAGAAAAAATGGTTATTTTTCCAAGACGCCGAGAAGATGAGCGCTGAGCAGGTAACCAGGCGGGCGGGGAGCGGGCAGCGGGGAGCGGGCAGCGGGCAGCGGGGAGCGGGCAGCCGGCAGCGCGCGCCTCACCGCCGCCATCTCTTCTCGCGCAGCCCCGAGGAAGGCGTCCCGCGGGCGCCCGCCGGGACCAGCCGGGCGCCGCGCTGCTGACGGGCGGCCTCCCCGCGCCCCGCCCCGCGCCCCGCCCGGCGGCGGCGGACGGCGAGCTGTCGGCGCTCGGCTGCGGCGGCCTCGAGGCCGGCGCCCCGGGCCGCTGGTCGCGCGAGTCCGGCCCCGAGCCGCGCCCGCCCGCCGCCCCGAGCGGCCGGCTCCCGGGCGGGGGCGCGCCGGCGGGCGGGCGCGCGGCGGGGGACGACGCTCCGGGCCGGGCTCGGGGCCGGGCTCGGGGCCCCGACCGGCCGCCGCCCTCCTAGGCCGGCCGGGCCGTGCGAGCCGGCGCCCCGCGCCTCGGCCGCCGGGCGGTTCGCGTCCGACTCGCGTGGTGACTGTTTCCTGATCGGCAATGTGAAGGGCGGTCAGAGGCGCGACCGCGTTAGCGCCGCCGGAGCGTCGGCCCCGGTTGGCCGCCGGCGGGCGCTGCGGACGGCGCCCTCCCGCCGCTCGTCGGCGCCGTCGTGCGGGCTGCGCCGGACCTTCCCCTGCTCGGCGTGTGCGCGCTGTGTGCAGAGGCGCCCGCGGGCAGAGGAGCGAGAATGTCCACCTGAAGCTCTGGTTTTTGAAAACGGACTCCACCGTCATTTGGGCAGTTTAAGACCTCTGGCCGTGAGGACTCTTAAGGAAAACGTGGGACTGTCGATTTTAATAAGCAACCAGAACGAGCGTCTCTCTTCCGAGGACGGAGCTGCCGGTGCGCGCGCGGGCGGGCGCGCAGCAGCCCTGAGGCCGAGCGCCCGCCTCCCCGCCGGCTTGCAAAAGCCCGTGCAGAAAACGGATTTTTACAGAAAATGGTTAGGATTTTCCTTTCTTTATCCCAATTTGGTTTAAAGGGGTGAAGAAATTTCATAAACTATTAAGAATGAAGAGATGCAACAGTAGAAGTAAAATGGACTTGAGGTTGTTGTGGTTAACAGTGCCTTCTAGTATATATTATGAAATATTTTGCCTTACACTTTTTTAACATTCATGAAGTTGTTTGGAGCAGGATTACACAAAGTTGCCTTAAGAGTTGCTTGGATTTTATCAGTTACTATTTTAATGTACAGTACCTTACCAAAGCTTTCCTTTTGAAATGCAGGTTTAGAGCTCTAACACCCTGTTTGTGTATTTTCTTGAATTCTTAAGAGAATTTGGTACTCTCTATGTGATCAATGCTGTGAATGAGGAGCTAGCTCCAGGAGTGAGTTAATCCTCTTGCTGGTTAGAAATCAGCAAATTGTTTACTCAGCCACATAGCACAGGCTTTCTCAGCCATGAGAGGGTTACCCAGCTGCGGAGCGGTGGGAGGGGACGGGACAGTCAGGAGGCCCACAGCCTTTTAAAAGCACTCTTTCAAATTTTCTGGAAATGACTTTTGAGCCTCATTTTTTTTTTTTTTTTTTTTTTTGGTGTAGGGGATCGAACTCAGGGCCTTGAGCTTGCGAGGCAAGTACTTTAACCACTGAGCTAAATCCCTGGTCTTGAGCCTCGGTTTAAAAGGAACCTTAATGGGCTTCCCTGTGAAACCTTTTTGTTTATGGATGGGGCATGGTCATGTTAAGTGGTGTTCCAAAATCAGAGGAATTTTGCTGGATGATAGTCCCAGTGTCATCTCCTGCGCTAATGACTGATGATACAGCATTTTAAGAAACGGTTTAAAGCCGTAGTTTTGTGCCGAACCAGATGTGTGGAGAAGCAGACCAGCGTGAAGTGCCTCAGTCCTTCTGAGTGGCGTCTGTGCCCCTCAGTCACTGCGGGAGAGCTTCAAGGCCAAATGGAAAAGCAGAGCTTTCGGTGGACAGTCTGGGCACGCGGGCACGCTCCTGCCGTGGTGGCTCCTGTTTTATACTACCTCCTTTAACCTTATGCTAGTGTTACTTTTCCTGTACTCAGGGAACATTTTGTTACTTTTGAGCTGCCTCATGGAAGCATGGGCAGATTGACAGGGTATGGTGTTTTGGGGTTTTGTAAGTGGAAGTATGTGGGGCCGACTTTCTCAGTATCTAGAATTAGGCAGTACAATGAGATCATTTTATTTTTTGAACTGAAAAGTTCAAACCACACCTAAAGGGGAAGCATCATCCATCGTAGTTGTGGAGGATGTCTACAACGGTGTGTTTGCGTCGCCTTCACTGCCTAAAGGAATGGTCTGGAGGAAGGAACAGTGTTTGTTAGGTTTCTGACAAGGAGGCCCTTACTGCTGGTAGATCTTTAGGTTTTAACTATTTGCTAACTATTTACTGGTACATTTTTACCTTTACATTTTATTCTTATACAGACTTTTTCATAATAATCCTGTTACCAAAGAATTTTCAGTAGAACGTGAAATTTTGATTATAATTCCCCAAACTAAATTAACTAGAAACATCTATAGTTATGAAGTATATACAAGTAGTTACTAACCCAAAACAATAGGGTTTATGTTGGCTGTTGTAGTTAAGTAGGCTAGTAATGTTGACTACATTCTCATCATCAGAGCATTTAAAATAAACTCTAATACTTTCTTTGCCAGCAAATAATTCCAAAGAATTTCAAGTACAATTTTTTTCTTCAGCAAGTAAATCTTCAACTATACAGTATTAAAGTACTTGTTGGAGAGAAAAAAAAATCTTTTCACCAAAAATAAATATTTTAGTCTCACTGAATAAGATATTTAATGTACAGCAAATACTTCCTTTTACTTGGACACAGCAAGCTTCTTTGGAGTCTGATTCGTGATTGTGACTGAAATGTGAGGTCGCTCACTCATCTCTCCTAGTGTGACCTCACAGCATTCCAACTCCAAAGGGGCACATATGCAAACAGTAACTATTCTCCTTTCCAAAGATTGATTTGCTGTGAGGACTAATACATGTATGTCATTTTTATGCCAAATGTTAAAAGATACTGCTCATCAGTATTTTCATACCAAAGACCATTAAAATATATAGTTTAGCCTATAATAAGTAAAGAGCAGATTTGAAATAAATTTATTTAGAATGGATAGGGTTCTAGCTTTAGTAGTAAAAGATATCAAATGGCTGAGTTTACATAATTAAAAGCAACACAGTTATATTGTATTTATCAGTGTTTTTATTCCAGTACTTATATCAGCAAATGAAAAAGAAAACCAAAGATATTTAAGGTTACCTCCACATATAGATAAATTTAGTTGTACATTAAATTGTTGTTCCTTGTTTCTATGTTAACCAAATATGTCTCTCCAGAGCTCAGCCTGTGGACAAACAGCATACACAGGACTTTCCGTTAAATCTGCGGATGCAGCCTGTGATGTTTTTGCCAAATGCTGGGATACTCTACTAAGCACCCTCAGTGTGACATGTTGACAGAATAACAGCAGGCTTTCCCAGTGCAGAGTATGAGTGTGACCGTGTGTTACCTGAACAGTCCTCTTCCTGGGTAACTCAGAAGGCTTGAGGCCTCCATTTCGGGTTGCCACTCTGAGGACAGGACAGACATACCAATCATGCCACTGCGTAACTGTTGGGCTATGCGCTCCAACATTGTTGAAATGAAATCTAGTTATTAAGTTGAAATGTATTCACTGCATCAAAGGAGCCTAGTTTCAAAATCCTTCGGTGAAGGGAAAAATATGTTTTATGAAATCTGAAGTTTTATGTGATGATTAACGTAAAAGTAAAGACACAGACTTAGCCACTAAGTGACCTTTAAAAATCAGTTTGCTATCCCAAGGAAATTAGATCCTCAGTGAAATACTGTATACTTCCTTGGCTTGCAGACAAGCAGTGTCTGCCTGGGAGAAATGGCAGCGATTTGCGCCCTGTGTCTTGGCTTCCTTGAGGACTGCTGCCAGAAATTTGCTCACTCCTAGCTGACAGCTCAGGATTATTGTTCAAATCCTAATGAAAGAGCCTGGTGTGGTGGTGCACCCCTGTAATCCTAGCACTCGAGAGGCTGAGGCAGGAGGATCACTGCAAGTACACAGTAAGTTCAAGGCCAGCCTCAACTACATAGTGAGACCCTGCCTCAAAAAACCTAAAAAAAAATCTGCATGAAGATACTTTGAAAACAATTCAGAGCGTGTCACAAAAAGACAGAATTGAAGGTATCATTTTTCTAACGCATGAATACCCAGTAAGGTTCTACGTCAGCAGTGGCCCTAGTGATTTACATTTGTATTTAGTGATTTGTATTTCGTTGAATGTAAAGTTTGAATACTGAATGTAAAAAAAGTTCCAATGGTATTGAAAGAATCAAAGAATCATGATCTTTTCGAAACTAAACATGATTTTGCAGACTTTGTTCCTAAGAATCTGGGGGAGCGCCGGGGATGGAACTCCAGGCCGTGTGCTTGCAGGCAAGCGCTCTACCGCTGAGCTGAATCCCCTGCCCCAGGCCCTAGGAGTCTTCCACATGGGGCTCTGATAAAATTGCCTTGGTTTAATCTCAAGTACTTTGTAGTCTGTGAGCACAGAGCAGCAGGTTCTGGAGACCACCATTCAAACCAGTTACCAGCGGGCGAAGTTCACCGACAATTAGGAGAACATAACTATGGAATTCTGTGTTAAATTGATTTATGCTCAGGATGAAAGATCACTGGCTAATGCAATGTGTGTTTACAGGCTTTCAGCTTCTCATTTTCCCCTTTTATGCATTTAAAAGTGTTTAAAATGACAGTCTTTCATTTTTACTAAAAACTATAATTTTTCTGCTGCTCCTATAACAAATTACCATGAATTTGGTGGCTTGGAACAACACAGATTTATTATCTTAGAACTCTACAGTGGGGTGGAGTCAAGCAGTTAGCAGGGCCTTGCTGCAGACTCTGGGGAGGAACCCACCTCCCAAAGCCGTGAGCCCCTCTCTCTGTCTTCACATCCAGTGGCGTAGCATCTTTCTGATGCCACCAGATAAAAGTTCTTCAGCATTAAACACTCAATGACCAGATTAGGCCCACTTTGAGATCTGGGATCATCTTCCCATCTGCAGCTCTTGGTTTCCTCACATCTGCAGTTTCTTCTGGGAATTTGGCCATGGACTTCTGTGGTGGCTGTTATTTTGTCTACCATGGATACACTTCTATGGATTCTGATCCCTGTAACATGTCTGTCGCATTTAAGAGTTGAAAATCAGAGGTCATTTGCTCTGGAAAATCTGTAAAATTTCAAGCACGTGAAAAACTTGATCCTGTAGCTAGTCAAAAGCATACACAACCGGGTGTGGTGGCGATACCTGCAATCGCAACTACTCAGAACACTAAGGCTGGAAGATCCCAAATTCGTGCCTAGCCTTGGCAATTTAGCGAGATCCTGTCTGAAAATAAAATTTTAAAAGGTCCTGGGTATAGCTCCGGGCTCCCTGGGTTTAAGCCCCTGTGTGTGCGGGGACAGGGTGGGGGGGTGGTGCAGAATTTGTTAACCTTTCTCCCTGAAACACTTGGGAAGAGTCTAACTCTGAACTTCTCAGTGTGTATTTCATAAGATAACATCTCAGGTCTATGGCTTAAAGGAAAGTTTCTTACATATTTGCCTATAACTTTATGGATTTTCATTTTTTAAAAATGGTGAAAATTTTTCTCCTCGGTGATTATATTTCTGGGGACGATTTGGGGGAGCTCTGAACACTCAGGGCAGATGACAGGACCACGCTTAATTTCATTCATTCTTGGTTTTCTTCTAAGAGCACATTTGCAACATGCAGCCCTTCCGCCGCTGAACCTGCTTCCTCTCTACAGCTTCGTCAGCGGTTTTCAGTTTCAGCAGCCCCCAGGTTTTGTGTTCTCCTCAGCATGTACATCCCTGGGATCCCCTGAGTCCATTTCTCTTTTTGTCATTCTCCTTTGTTCATTTCAGTTGTCCTTTTCCTAGAAAGCGTTGGATCCTAAAGCTCTAGTTTGTAGTAATTTCTGAAGCATCTTGAGTCTAGACTGTTTGCAGTTTTGAAGGAAAGTTTCCAAGTCTATCCTAATGGTCAGCATTTCTTCTACTGAGGACATACAGCTGTCCCCATCAGGAGGTGAGAGGGAGGGGAAGCGAGCTGGCCCTTTCTCAGCCTCCCCTTTCTTCTCTTCTGGCCTCTCAGAAGGACCCGGCCACTCACCCAGCAGCCGGCAGTGTGCCAGGCGCGGCTTTGTCTCTGTCGCCTGCTGTCACCCTCAGGCAGCGGTCAGCACACTGAGGTTCCTTCTCTTCCCAAGGTCACAGCAGGCAAGGGAGCAGCCAAGGCAAAGAACTCGAGCTGGGGCAGCGCCAGCATTGAAAGATTTCCCTTTGAAGAACGTGCATCTAATTACCAGGCTTATAGTGCGCTCCAACGTGGAGTCAGAACATTTGTCTTGTGTCTCTTTGAAGACCAGTGTGTGCCTGTGTGCGTGGCCCACGGTCACAATCCCCCAGCCAAGAAAAGTCTGTTGCAGCCACAACCGTCCTTCACTGGAGGAACGTGGGAGCCCCGGAGGCGCAGCTCCCCTTCACCACCTCCTAACTTCTCTCCCCTCCAAAGCCTTCCACTTCCCTCAGCTAGTCACGCTCCTCTGTAATGTGGGCAAGTCCACAGAAGGGCCAGGCACCGACGTACTTTCCAGAGTACTAAATTTGCAATCATCCTACTCCAGTTTAGACCTTCATTTTGATATCTTGGCTTTTAAGGAAATAAAAGAGAAAAGTGCACGTTTAGGATTCTTTTCTAACACGTCTTTTTCAAGATAGAGCAATAGTGCATGGGAGGAGAAAAGCGCATGTTTAGGATTCTTTTCTAACACGTCTACCTTTTCAAGATGGAGCAATACCGCTTTTTGCAAACTATTCAGTATGAATTAATTTTATATAGGTCAACGCTGACTGCCACCTAGTTCTGATTTATTCACATCTCCATTTAAGGCTCACTGGAAAAATGATATGCTTGTTATCTTTTTTTAAGAGAAAAGAAGTATTTCCTCTCACTTTTTCTTGTACCGTCCCAATACCACTCTTACTATAATCCGTCAGTGTATGAAAAGGTTTACAGATTTACTCAAGTTTATATCTTGTAAGTAGTTCATGGTATTGGGATGGTACAAGAAAATAGATACAGTCTTGACTTACAAATTTTAATTTTTAAAATTTATGTTACAGACATTTATTTTTCTACAGAACTATCTTTAAATGTCAAAAATACTTTTAAATTTAACCTTAAATTATACTGCTTCCTGCTACCACATTCTGGATTCTCTTGTTTGCAAATGAAAATGATCCTGGGTGATTAGCAGCTGGAGCCTGTTACAGGCAATTATAGAGCCTGAACACACACAGATTGCCTTAGCCTCAGTGGAGTAGAAGACATGTATTAAGAGTTTGTTTGTTGCTGTTGTTGGACAAAATTTTATGTCTGTGTAGGATTTTTTTTCTCCTTTCTTCAAAGATGTGAATTTAATGCAAGTGTGGGAGCCAGTTGAATTATTTGTGTCATGGGTGTTCTGGATCCCGTCACTCCCTGTAAGTTTCTCACAAGGGCAGCATTTGGAGACTTGCTGATGGGCTGTGGAGCTGAACTATTTTAATTTTACACTTGACTCAGGGGATCAGCTCTGCGAACTCCATTACATGAGGAAAGCAAATGTTTGCCTTGATTTTGAATGTATTTTTTAAATGTCTTCTGAAAACATATCTTGTTTAATAATGTGGGTTTGTTTTCTTTTTCTAGCATCATAGTAAATATAAGTATTTTCCCCCTCCCTGGGGTAGTTTATATTCTACCCCACAGGTCATGCCAAAAATGAGTAAGTGTTTAAATGCCAAAATGTTTATGAAACTGCTGTCTAAATACTGATTATTGCACAGTTTAAATAAAGTTTTCCTTAGCTAAAAAATAGAAAAGCCCATGTGTCCTTTTACTTTTGAGTTGTCTTTTCGGAAACAGTGAATGAAAACCCTCCTGTTTCTAGAACGGTGGCTCTCAGAACCTGGACAGGACAATGACAGAACTCGTGCCAGCAGTAGGGGGAGAGCTGTGCGAGCCACTGAGGAGTGTCTCCCTGTGTGCTGTGCAATAGCAGAAAGAAGCGTATGCCCCCTGTCCCACGGGTGTTACTCAGGGACTATGCAGTGGCGGCTGACAGGTTGTGGGCTGACACAGTTCTAATTCAAGATTTTTAAAAACTGTATTGGAAGAAAATGGTAAAAGGATTCTAAAAATATTCCAACTAAAACACTTAGAGATAACTGATAAAATAGGCCCCAAACAAGTTTTTCAATACATAGTTTATTTTAAAAAACAAACTCTAGGTTTTCGAATGAAACGGGAACTGAAAAACAGAGTTGTAATGTCTAAGATGATACTCTCTTGACTGTGGAGACTATAAAAGAAGGAATTGAAACAGGAGAACCATCAGTATGCCCAAAAAAGCAAGTAATTTAAAAGAGATGGATAGAATTTTCAGAAATAGTCATTGATTTTTAAAAAATCTGTTAGTCTCTCAAACATGGTGAAATATTATGCTAAATAATACAGGATGAAGAAATCAGCCAGAATTGGCTCAGAGAGATACACAGAATACAGAGGCACATGGAGAACATTTGCTATGCACGTTTACCTATTCTACAACAAAAGATGAAAGAATGGAAGACAAGCGAAACGCAGAAAGAAAACAGCCAACTGATGGAAGCCATAAATCCTCAGATTCAAGAAGCACAAACTTAATCCAGAAATACAAAAATAAATCCACACCAAGATGTAGCAGAGCTGTGGAACATCCAAGACAAAGAACTGAAATACAGCTAGAGAAAAGCAAAAAGATCACATAGATTGCACCAAGAAAATTTTTCATTGGCAATGAAAGAAGCAAGAAGGGTAGTGAGATGTCTAAAAAGGAGAATTTAAGAAAGATTTAAGATGTGTTATGTACATGTACCAACTCGCCACAATGAATGTAATCATTATGTACTGCAAACATGGCCTAACAAGAAAAATTGAAAAATAACAAAAATACTGAAACATGCAAAATAAAGAAATTAGAAAAATCAATGCAATAAAGCCCAAATTCCAAGGTGCGCCTCGCATAGGCTCCAAGGAGCATAAGGAGCCCTGCAGATCAGTGCACTTGGCGGCTCAGAGGATGGGACCTCGTGCTGCACCTGCCTGCACGGTGGGCCCCGAGTGCTGCGGCCAGCTGTCCCCAGGACACGTGGGGCGCCTCTGCCAAGCGTGGCCCTAGGGTTTCCCGCAGCAACCTGAAAGTGTCTCACAGCCTGCAGCCCCACACAGGCCTGGCCCACAGCCTTGCCCAGGCTCCCCGTGCCTCTCACACCGTCTGCCCTGGTCCGAGTCTGCACTTGGAATCCAGCTTTGGTGACTGCACACCACCAGAGAATAAGAAAACGGAAGATAGTTTAATAAAATTGGGTAGAGGGATTAATAATACTAATTTTTAAAATATCTAGCTAAGTTAAACGAGAAAGGAAAACAGTATTAAGGACTTAAAAGCACAGAAACACAGCTATAACAGACATATTAAAATCAGAATAAAATACCATAACCAACTTAATGTCCATAAATCTGAAATACTGTAATCTACTCGATGGATAATTTATCATCTAAGGGGCTGCCCAAGATCAAAGAGATTTTATAACTCTCAAGTCTGAGGAATGCTTCCAGCCAGTCTAATGTGTCTGAATGAAGATTCAGGTGTTGATTTTCTTTTCAGGAGAGGGGATAAGGAGGGAGAGAGCACGCCAGGTGATCCTAACAGTGCAGTCAGCATTGAGAAATACTGCTCTAGAAAACACTGACCATCTGAACAGGCTCATAAATTATAAAGAAACTGTATGATTTAAAAAAATTTATGGCTACATATGCATGTACATACACTAAGCTCTAGATGGTTTACAAGCAATTTCTAATGACATTATTTCTGTTTCAAGATTTCAAATCTTGAAACAAATAATCCTATTTATTAACCTCCATAAAATAGAAAAAGAAAAAAGAACTACAAATTATTTTAATGTGGTGTAAAGTTAATGCCATCACTGACAAAGAACAATAAAGGTAAGTTATCATTTATAGATGCAACAATCTTAAATAAATATCAGAAATAGAAATGAAGTGTTACCAAATACGGCTTACCCCAGGAATAAAAGGGTGTCTCTATGTCAGAAAATCCATTCATTTAACCAAAACAAAAAATTACAGAAAACATATGAATGCTTAAAAAGAAGCAAAAAAATAATTTGATAAAATTCTACCTCCATCCTTTATTTTCTAAAAGATAAAAACCTTTGGGCAAACGATAATTGAATAACTTAACCTGATAAAAAATATCTATCAATATCTATTGCAAATATCATCTATGAAAAAGAAAAAGACCCGCTGAAGATGCTTGCTGCTGCCTCCTGCTCGGCAACCTGACAGCGCCATATTGCTCTGAGATACAACTGTGAAAGAAGGAAAATCTCACAATGTGCACGGTGTGACTGTATACACAGGAAATCCAAGAAAATCTATAGGAAAACTATCATTCTAAACAGACGACTTGCATACGACAGTTGGATAAAGGTCAGAATACAAGGTACCATACTAACGATTAAGAATATACCATGCCAATAAGCAAAACTTTAATGGAGAACATTATAATATTATATCAAAAGCACTACAGAGGAAAATAGCCCATGTTTACACTTACATTCATATTCAGTTCAAAATACATATTTTGAAATTAATACTGTGATTAGGAACAGTTAACCTTTTGTATTATTCAACCCGCCCTATCTTCCTTCGGTCTTTACTTCTCCATCTTAACCTTCTTCACTGTCAGTTCTCTCTAGCTCAGCCTCAGAGTGATCTACTAATTTCTGTGATGATGTTAACTGATTATCATGCTATTAGAGGTAGGTAGTTTACATTGTAATAGATAACTCTTAAAAACCAAAGCAATTGGTCCTCCAACAAAGGACTAATATCTCAAATATATAAAGAACTCAAAAAAATCAGGCCTCCTAAATTTAAAGACCCAATCCAAAAGTAGGCAGCTGAAATGAATAGACACTTCTCAGATGAAGAAGTAGAAACATATGAAATATGTTTCATATCATTTCATATGTTCAATAAACATATGAAAAAATATTCAATATCGCTGGTCGTTCGAGAGATGCAAATTAAAACAACTCTGAGATTCCATCTCATTCCAGAAAGAATGGCTATTATCAAGAAATCAGCCAATAACAAATGCTGGAGGGGATATGGGGAAAAAGGAACCCTTCTCCACTGCTGGTGGGAGTGTAGACTGGTGCAACACTGTGGAAATCAGTGTGGAGGTTCCTCAGGGAACTAGGACTAGAGGTTCCATTTGACCCAGCTATTCCTCTGCTTGGTATCTTCCCAAAAGAATTAAAAGCATCATACTGCAGCAATATGTACACACCCATGTCAATAGCAGCACAGTCTGTAATAGCTAAATCCTGGAAACAGCCCAAATGCCCATCAAATGAGGAATGGATAAAGAAAATGTGGGTTTTTTATACAATGGAGTAGTACTCTGCCATAAAGAATGATAAGCTTGAGATATTTCGAGGTAAATGGATGCATTTGAGACCATACTCTTAAGTGAAATAAATCGGACACACATGTTTAAATACTGCATTGTTTCTCTGGTGTGAGAAACTGAAAGTGTAAATAAAGACTAAAATGTAAACAAACAAACAAAAAAAGCAGTTTTACAATCCAAAGAATAAGCCACAAGTTCAAGTATGCCTGGGAAACTTAGTGAGACCCTGCCTCAAAGTAACAAATACAAAAGGTCTGGGGATATGGCTCAGTGGGTTTGATCCCACTGAGCCACAGCAGTGGAATGGCAGGTGACAAGGTTTACATTTCTATACATGGGGCTTGACTGAAACTCATTCAAATGAGTGAGCATATACTTATAGATTATCTGTGCACACATGAGAGTACATGCTTGTAGTTTCTATGTTATGTTAATGTAATTTTGAAATTGGAAATGAAACCTGTAAGCATAATAAAAGTGGAAATGCTGGGCCAGGTGCAGTGGTGCATGCCTGTAATCCCAGAACTCTGAGGCAGGAGAACTGCACATTCGAGCCCAGCTGGGCAATTTGGCAATTTAGCAATTTAGCAAGACCCTGTCTCAAAATGAAAGATAAAAACGACTGGAGATTTTCTTCATTGCAGGGCACCACTGGGTTCCATCCCCCGTATTACTCAGTAAAGGAACTCTAGGAACCAGCGTGACTCTGGGCCGTGGGAGAGAAAGGTATAACCCTGGAACGGTGAGAAGCAAGGGAGAACTATGTGAAACTGGTTTGGCACTAGAGGTAGTTTCATGTATTGATAGGAATTTGTGAAAAACACACACATCTAGGTGAGCCTTACGCAATCGCCATCTTTCCCAGAAAGAGCCTGTGATCAGGGACGCCCACTGGCAATGAACACCAGGTCCTCAGGTCCTTTTCCCAGTGAAAGAAGCAAGGACTCCTGGGGGAAAAAACTACTCCCAGGACTGGGCCAGAGAAAAAGTGAGCATTGTAACCTGGAACACTTTTTGTCAAAAAGTAAGGAAGTGCACAAGGAATTACAAGGCGTCAAGAGATCAGAGGAACCAAGATGCATCATGTATAGGTACAGAATAATTGTAATGAATGTGACCAATGTATGCAGAATGTACCAATACATGTTCTTGGTTTAAAATAAAAAAAAAAAAGATCAGAGGAGTCAGCTGAAGGAGCTTCTGTTAGTTAAAGCTGGGACAAACGAAGCATCGGAATGAACAATGAGTAATAAATCCACTGAAAGGAGTAAGTAAGTCCATTCTGATAAAGAGGAAGAAAGAGGAGGGAAGGAAGGAAGAGAGAGAGAGAGAGAGAGAGAGAGAAAAGCAAATTTTAAAAAAAAGAATAGTAACAATACCAAAGAAGAACTGTAGAAGGGCCGTGTGTGGTAATGTACACGTGCTTGTAATCCCAGCACTCTGGGAGACTGAAGCAGGATCACAAATTCAAACCTGGCTTGGGCAATTTATCGACTTAGTGAGACTCTGTCTTAAAAAAAAAAAAAAATTTAAAGGGTGGGGCAGGGGGCACTGGGGATCGCTCAGTGTGAAGGCTCTGGACTCAATCTCCAGTACCACAAAACAAAACTACAGAAAGAATGGCAGTTAGAAATGACCGCTCATGCTGGGGATTTAGCTCAGTGCTCAGAATACTTGCCTTGCAAGTAAGAAGGCCCCGAGTTCAATCCCCAACACCAAACAAAACAAAGCACAAAGAAATGACCATTTTACGGTTGTGGTAGTTGTAAGTGAATCATACAGGAACCACCAAAGGATGTGAGAGCTACCGGGTGACAGTTCAATGAGGGACGTGACACTTGCATAGTCGCAAAGTATTTTCTGAGAAAGTATTAACCTTTCAGTGATGGTAACTTTAAAGAAACCAATCAAGTGATTCAAGTTAACAAAAGCAGCAGTGAAACAGACTGATGGCCTGTGCCCCTGATGTGACGCACTGAGCAGCAAGCACCATGCCTGCCAAGGAGGTGCCACCCTCAATCGAGTCCCGGGGAAGCACCAAGCTCAAGGTCACCCCCGACGAGGAGCAGCCCAACCACTCGCTGGCAGACCTTACCCACGTGACCGTTAGACACCGTGGCCCCGGATGGGGTGGAGCATGACAGGCAGAAATCTAGAATGAGGGCGTTGCCGGAGCCAGAGGAGAGATTCAAATAGAGCCAGCGTGTGGTCATGTGCCACCTAATGATGCATGTGTGGGTGGCACGCGGCATACAGGAGACTGCGCGGCTGAGCTGCGTCACAGCCCGCTTGGTTGGCCGAGTCTGCCTGTGGGGTTCCCACCCGACAGAACCCCTCAGGCATTTCTCAGGGTGTACCCCATGGTGAAGCGGCATGTGATTGCACGCGACAGTAGAATCTTACCAGCGTTAACTTCCTTGGTCTGATCATTGTTCCTGACCAGATACTGTCCTGTCCTCAGAAAATACTCAAGGAAGTATGAGGGCTAGAGAGGAACGATGCACGGAAAACAAAACACCATCAACGAGAATAACATTTGTGTGTAAGAAGGAGAGGGAAAAAAGCAAGTAAGCAATATGTCAAAAGAAGGGTATTTTATTTTTCCTGTGTCTCTTTAACTTTGAAAATAATTCAAGATTTACAATTGAAGTAGTGAATATACTAGTATATTTATACGGTGGAATATTATCCAGCCACACAATGAAGTACCGATACAATACAACATAGTAGGCTGCTGATACAGCTCAGTGGTATGGCACTTGCCAAACATGCATGAGGCCTGGATTCACCTCCGTTACTGGGGGGAAAGAAGGAAAAGAAAATCTAAAATATGACTCCTGAAAACAGGCTAAGTGAAAGAAGCCAGTCACAAAAGGTCATATATCATACAATTTCATTTATATGAAACAAAATGCCCAGAATAGACAAAGCCATAGAAACATAAAGTTGATCAGTAGTGGGTGGGGAGGGACTAGCTAGGGAGCCAGGTAGAAAAGAACTGACTGCTAACCAGTATAGCATTTCTTTTTGGGGTGATGAAGATGTTCTGGAATTAACTAGAAATTATACTGTTAGTAGGTTCCTCTCTGCATTTTGAAATTACTGAGTAGAAAAAGGTTATAGAGGCAATGTTAACATCCTACTCCACCAAGTCAGAACTGAAGGTCATTTGAGAATTGAAACTGAAGAAACAAACAGACTCTAACTGCTTATTTTTCAGAAAGTGACAATTTAATTTAACCCAATTAAACTGAGTAGGTTAACATGGTAAACAATACCTCTTGACAAAGACAAGAACACATCACTGGAAAATAGAACCTAACTAAAGAAATCTTCATACCAACAAATTCTCCTCAGTCTATTTGACCTTGACCCTCAGAACAAAAAAAAAAAAAAAAAGGAAAGGAACATGAAAATACAGTCGTCCAAAGATATTGGAAACAACAAACAAACTGACCAGTGTGCTTAAGGGAGAAACAAAAGATTAGAAGACCTGGCCAAAACTGTTCAAAACATGAATGACAAATTTACAAAAAAAAAAAAAAAAACTCCAAGGAAAGATGCCAAACAGAAATCCTGGCAATAAAATCTGTTGAACACATGAACAGCAGAAATGACCAATGTGAGGAAAAGGTCTCAAAAATCAAGGACAAAATGAAATCACATGATTATCTACTCAGAGAAACCATAAAAACAGTAAGAGATCAAGGAACATTTATCCAACAGCTATTAGATGATGCTAAGGAGACTAACTTCAGGCTAACTGGAGTTACAAATTAGAGGACAGCATATATTGAGTAAAAAAAGCTGCTTACAGAAATCATTGCAGAAAAATGTCCACATATGCAGTAAGAACTCAACATACAGGTAAGAGAGGCTTACAGACAAAATAACTCTGATGAAAAATGAAGCTCCCCACAACACCTCATAGTCGAAATCTCAGAAGTTCAACACAAGGACAGACTCTTTTTTTTTTTTTTTTTTGGTGGTGCCGGGGATCGAACTCAGGCCCTTGTGCTTGCAAGGCAAGCACTCTAATCACTGAGCTAAATCCCCAGCCCCTGGACAGACTCTTAACAGCTGCCAGAGAAAAGCAAAGAAAGAAAGAAATAAGAAAAAAAAATTAAAAACAAAATCACTCATAAAGGTAAACCATTAGGATTACAGCAGACATTTCAGTGCAAACTTTAAAGGTCAGCAGAGTTTGGAATGCAGTGTTTCAAGCCCTAAAAGAAAACAATTTCCAACCTAGACTAATATACCCTGCAAAACTATCTTTCAAAATTGATGGATAAGAACACTACATGATGAAGAGCACCTTGAGAAATTCACGAACATGAAACCAGCACTCCAAAAAGAGCTCAGGAATATCCAAAACAGAGACAATGAAGTACACAAAGTCAAAAAAGTCCGATGAAATGAATACATTAAGCAAAATGAGTACTTAGACAAAAAGGGAAAAATAAAGGTGTCAATAACAGAAAAAGAACAAATGACAGGAGTAAGTCAATAACTTTCAGTAATGTCTCTCTATGTAAATGGCCTCAACTCCCCAACCAAATGCCACAATTAAATGATTGGTGAACTGGCTCAAAAACCCAAACCTAATGTTCTGTTGCATTCAAGAGATTCATCTAATCCAAAAAGAAATTCATAGACTAAAACTAAAACCAAAAAAAAACAATATCCCATGTGCCACACCCTCAAAAGCAAGCAGGCAGAATAATTTTATCATTAGACAAAGTTAACTTCAAGCTAAAACTGATTAGAAGATACAAAAAAGGTTACCACGTTTTAGCTAAGGAAACAATTGAACAGGAAGAGATAATGACTATAAACACATACAGTCATTGTGAGTAGGCTGAGTATCAGTGAAGCCAACATCATACGTCCACTGCTGGACATAAACGATGAAATAAACACTGGCACAATCAGAATGGGCAGCCTCAATACCCCACTTTCACAAATAGATCAACTAAAAAAATAACAAAGAAATACCTGAAAGAGCTGAACCACACCTTCAAATAAACAGGCTTCATATCTACAGTGGTGTGACCTACTAAAACAGAATACACATTCTTCTCAACAGCACATGGAACTTTCTCCAAAGTAGATCACATGCTAGTCTGTAAAGCCTGCTTAAATAAATACGAAAGACTCAAAACTGTCCCAGGTATACTAACAGATCATAGTACACTGAAACTAGAAGTCAATCACAAAAGAAGCCACAGAAATTTTACAAACATTAAATAACACACCCTGAACACTCGGTGGGTCACATAAGAAATCAAGGAAGAAATTACACAGTTCCTAGAATCACATGATAAATAATGCCAGTAAGACATACCAGAATCTGGGGTCCCAATAAAAGCAGTCCTAAAAGGGAAGTTATTGCTGTGACTGCTCAATCAGAAAAACACAGTGAGCTCAAATATCCTAATGATGCACCTCAAGATACACGAAAAACAAGAACAGTCCATACCCAAGCCTAGAACAAGGAAGGAGATCATAAAAGTCAGAAATTAACAAAATTGACACTAAAAAAAGTCACAAAAATCCATGAATTAAAGAGCTAGTTCTTTGAAAGAATAAACAAAATAGACAAACTTTTAGCCAAACTTACCAAAAGAATGAAAGAGGAGGTCCACATCAGTGCAATTAGATATGAAAAGGACAAAATCACAAAGGATACCACTGAAATCCAAATCATTAGTAAGTACTACGAAAAACTGTTCTTCAACAAATTGGAGCCTGGGGATTTAGCTCAGTGGCTAGAGTGCTTGCCTAGTAAGCACAAGGCCCTGAGTTTGATACCTGGCACACACACACACAAAAAAAATTGGAGAATCTTTAAGAAATGGACCAATTTCTAGACACATATGAATTACCAAAACCAAACCAAGAGGACATAAAAACTGAACAATTCTATAGAAGGTAATGAAATTGAGGTGCTAATTTAAAAAAAAACTACCAACTAAGAAAAGCTCAAGACCTGATGGACTCACTGCTGAATTCTATAAGAACTTTAGGGATAATATAATACCAATACTCCTTAAACTCTTTAATAAAATAGAAAGGGAAGGAGTTCTTCCAAATTTATTCCTGGTAGCCAGAATCACTGTCATTCCACAACCAGATAAGGACCCAATTAAAAAAGAAAACTACAGGCCAATCTCCTTAATGAACATAGATATAAAAATCCTCAACAAGATGCTGACAAACAGAATGCAACAAATCATCAAACTAATCATACATCATGACTAAGTAGGACTCATCCCAGGGATGCAGGGATGGTTCAACATATGCAAATCAACAAGTGCAATATATCACATAAACAGAGGTGAGGACAAAAACCACATGATCTTAATAGACACAGAAAAAGCCTTTGACAAAATCCAACATCCATTCATGATTTTTAAAAAATGCCTGAGGAAAATAGGTATAGAAAGACCTTATATCAACTTGAGAAAAGTCATTTATGACAATCCCGTGGCTAACAACATATTAGATGAGGGAAAATAGAGCGCTCTTCCTCTAAAATCAGGAGTAAAACAAGGATGTCCATTGTCATCACTCTTGTTCAATACAGCATTTGTATATTACCCAGAGCAAGCAGGCAAAAGAAAGAAAGGGGATACATATAGAAAAGGAAAAAGTCAAATTATCATTATTTGTAGAAGACATGATCCTCTCCATAGAAAGAAGAAAGAACCAAAAAATTCCACAAAAGACTCCTGCAATAGCTAATTGAGCATTGTAAGAGGATACAAAATCAACAGAAAAAAATCAATGGTGTTTCTGTACACCAGAAAAAGAAATTAGGAAAACAATACCATTCACAATAGCATCAAGAAAAATTAAATATATAGGAATTAACCTAACTGAGGAAGTGAAAGACCTCTATGATGAAGACTACAGTACTCTGAAAAAGGTAATTGAAGAGGACACCAGAAAAGGGAAAGAAAGTCAGGTGAGGTGTGCACACCTACAATCCCAGCACTCAGAAAGCTGAAGCTGGAAGCTCAACATGAGTTTGACCCCAGCCTGAGCTACATAGTGAGTTCAAGACAAGCCTACATAGTGACACCCTGTTTGAAGGAACCAAAACAAAAAAGGGAAAGAACATGGAAAGACATCCCCTGCTTCTTCTAGGCTGAACCAATGTAAGCCAAAATGGCCATACTTCCAAAACTGATATAAAATTTAATGCAATCTCAATCGAAACACCAACAGAATTCCTCACAGAACTGGAGAAAACCATCCTAAAATTCATAAGAAACCAGAAGAGACCCAGAATAGCATAAGCAACTGGGGCAAGAAGAGCAAAACAGGAGACACCAAAATCCCAGATTTGAAGTTGTATTACAAAGCTACAGTGATAAAAACAACAAGGTACCAGCTTGAAAACAGACATGTGGCTAAATGGAACAGAAGATGCATAAACAACCCTAGACACATTCAACCACCCAATCTTTGACAATGAGGCCAAAAACACATGCCAGAGGAGAGATAGCCTGTTTTAGAGATTTCTTTAGCAAATGATATTGGGAAAACCGGCTATCCATATGCAGGAGATCGAATCTACACCCATGTCTCTCACCATGCACTGAACTAAAACCAAAATGGATCTAAAATCTAAATATTAAAACAGAAACATTTAATCTGCTAGAAGATAAAATAGGTAAAACTCTTGAATTCATAGGCATAGGCAAGGACTTTCTGAATAGAACCACAATCAGTTGCCCAAGAAATAACATCAAGAATCAACAAATGGGATTATATAAAATTAAAAAACTTCTATACGGCAAAGGAAACATCCAACAGAGTGAAGAGACAACCTACAGAATAGGAAAAAAAATTGCCAGTTATTCCTCAAAGGACTAATATCTAGAATATATAAAGAACTCAAAAAAATGTAGAGCCCCCTCCAAAATGAAAGACTCAATCAAAAGAGGGCTACTGAAAAGAATAGACACTTCTTCAGAAGAAGAAGTACAAATGGCCAATAAATAAAATATGTTCAACTCTCTGGTCATTATAGAAATGGAAATTAAAACAACACTGAGATTCCATCATACTCCAGAAAGAATGGCCATCATCACAAAATCAAATAATAGCAAATGCTGGTGGGGCCATGGGGAAAATGAACCCTGCTGCACTATCATTAGGAACATAAACTAATACAAATTCAATAGGAATCAGTATGGAGATTTCTCAAAAAACTAAAACTAGAAATTCCACTCAATCCAGCTATTCCTCTTCCCAAAAGAGTAGGTATCTTCCCAAAAGAGTTACAGACATCATATTACAATGGCACATGCATACTCATGTTTGTAGCAGCCCAACCTACAAGAGTAAAATCTTGCAAGTACCTTAGAGGTCCATCAACAGATGAATGGTTAAAGACAATGTGGTATTTATAAACAATGGAGTACTACTTTCTGTCATAAAGAAGAGTAAATTTGAGTCATTTGTAGAAAAATGTGTAACTTGAGTCCATAATACTAAGTGAAATAAATCAGACACACAAGCTTAAATATCACATGGTTTCTCCTATGGGAAACCCAAAGTATAAATAAACAGCAAAATAGCAGATAGATAATAGGAAATAGGGAGATAGATCTTTTGCACTTAGGAAGGAGACCAAGAAATGGAAGAGGGGGAGGGAAAAGGGAGAGGATGTACCATGAATGAAGATGTGTTATGTGTATGTGCCAACTCCCCACAATGAATGTAATCAGTATGTACTGCAAATGTGCTAATAAAAATAAAAAATAAATAGTACTGATAGTTACATGATTCTGTGCATGTACTAAAATAAACTAATAAGTGAGTGTATTATACACTAAACTGTACCTGCTAAAATGGTGAATATTGTGGCATATAAATTACATTGCCATATAAAATGAACATACCAAACATGAGATGCTGAAAGGTGTTACCGTGCAAGGTTATGATCTTGCCTCCCTGCCCCACTCTTTCCTCCAAAGACACACAAACCCCAAAAAGTTAAAACTGGTATGTTTTTTCTCTCTTTAAAGAAATTCCATAAAATGCCAATAGTCCCGTATTTAGTTCAGTTGTTTAACACCAAGACTTGCTGTGTTCTTAGGTATTTCTGCCTTACTGTGTATCATTCACAAATATGCACACGTTTTGCTCATTCCCACATGTTCCTAAAAAAATTTCTCAGGCACCCACAGTGTTCCTGAAAAAAATCAGCTGCTCTTTCCAGTGCTGTAAGAAAACTAGAGCTGAACAAGGCAAAAATCCCACACTGCTTTGCCCCACGGGCTTCATCAGCTGTCACATAAGAAGTCTGGGACGTACTGTGCGTTACAACCGGAGATCAGACAGCTGCCTGGAAGACTGTGTCTTAATTACTTTCCGGCTACTGGGTCAAAATACCTAACACCCAGTTTAGAGAAGGAGAGGGTTGTTTTGGCGCCCTGTTTAGAAGCTGTGGTCCACACAGAGACGGCACGGTGGAGGGTAAAGCAAAGTCGCCCAAGTCCAGGGGCCAGAAAGCAGGGCGAGAAGGGAGGAGCTGGGGCGGGAGAGCCGTCCTTCCAGGTCGCACTCCAGGGACCCGCCTTTGCTGGCCAGAGCCCGCCTCCGAGCAGCAAGTCATCCGGAAGCCCCCATAATCCAGTCGGCACCCAAAAGCCCCATCCGTGAGCGCATGAGTCCGCGCGCGGTCTGTCACTTAAAATACAATGAATGTATGGTCATTGTGTCCTGACTGAATCCTGCCGCACACAAACCATCCCCCAACGTTTACTGCTGTGATTCCCCCAACTTTGAGTTTCTGACGGCCCACGCAGGGTTGTTAACACGGGGCTCCTGGATGTGTCCCAAATGACTGTAATTTCAGTTACATCGTTTAAATTTTCAAATCCAAGTTTCAAAATTTAGGAATATCTTGACTGGATTTGGCTTTTACTGCCATTCAATTTAAAACAAATGTATGATTTGAAGTGTTTCAAAACAGAATTTATAGAAATATTCTTTTTCCCCCACTGAAAACAAATTTACATGATAATCTGAACCAGTTTATATTAGCGGCTTAAACATGCCATCAGGCTACTTTCCACAATGCAGACAGGCAAAACTTGAAATGTAAACTCTGGAAAGCAAAGACCATCAAATCAATTCTTCAAAAGACAGAAAAATAAGGAAATAGATTCCAGGCCAAGGATGACTGATTAAAGAAATAAGCACTTTTTTCTGCGGTGACATTTTTGACCCTTTCTTCCTTTTCTTGGTTGCCCTAGTATTCCTGTTTTCTGACTCTTCATTGTCTTGGCTTTCTTACAGTATTCCCAGTTTCTGCTGTTTCTCTGCATAGTGTCCTTGGCTCTCATTTCTCATGGTGCTGGGGGAGTTCGTCCTCTCACTGTGCAGAGCTGTGTCCTACCTTTGTGTCTGCAGCCTTGGCCTGCTCTCTGAGCTCTCGCCCAGGAGGCCCAAACCTGGCTTACTGCCTGTTTTTATAAAGTTGCATTGGAACACAAGCGCACCCAGCTGTACATATGATCTAGGGAAGCCTTTATGCTACAACAGGACATTGAATCTTCGGAGCCTGTAACATTATCTGCCTGCCACAGAAAGTTTGCTGACCTCCCTGCAGCCTAGTGCGCTCTGCTATTTCAGGCATTGACCAACGATGTGTAAGTAATGGGGCAGCAGGCCCACCAAGAATATTTACCTGCGCTCTCTGTACCAGACAGGGAATAAACATCGGCTCTGGAACTCATAACCAGTTCCCATGGGTGAGACTACAACAAGATGAAGGATTTTTTTTTTTTAGAAATTCTATTCTACTGGGGACATAAGGAGCAGGATGGGGTTGGGTCGAGATGGGCATTCTCCCACTTCTGTGTGGACTGGAGCCAGGCTTCAGCACAGTGAGAAGGCGACCATGAACTGGACTGTGACCGCAGTGGTGAACCACACTGGTGGGTCTTCATGGGATTGTGATGTTTCTGAGATGAACAAGAAAGCCGGACAGGCGCCAGGAGGAAATGAGGAGCACGTGCCTAAGGGCACTGTGTGTCCTTGTCTCCTCATCTGTCTCCTGTCCCCAGGAGGCTCAAGAGTAAGGACATACCACAGACTGTTGCAGTCATGACCACAAGTTGTTCTGCCTCCCTCGAACCCAGATCCATGGGTAATCCACTCCCACTATGGCTCTAGGAGTGGCTAAATACACCACGTTGGCCAGTGAGGCCACACGAAGTTTTGAGAAATGCTGTGTTAGGTGTGCCCTCTCTTGGTGCTCCTGGAAATTCTCACCACTCCTGTCTTAGTTACTGTTCTCCCCTTGCTGAGACAAAATACCCAACACCCAGGGTTAAGGGAGGAAAGGTTTACTTAGCTCAGAGTCCATAGAGGTTTCAGTCCACAGTCAGCTGGGTCCAAGGCAGGGTGGCCTGGCAGACACGCAGAAGGCAGCAAGGCAGACAAGGGGCCCAAGCAGCTTCTTTCTGTCCTTTACATCCAGGCTGCTGGAATTAGGGTGGTGCTAAACCAATCAGGGGACTGATTTAGGAATCACACGCCTTAATCCCAGCATCACACACTCTAGATTCAGCCACCTCAGAAAAAGCCCTGCCTGTGACTGCGTGAGGTTTTGGGGGGACATTTAGGCAAAAACCAACATGTGCAAGAGCACTGACCGGATACCAACACGTGATCCCGTTGCCCTCTCTGCTGACCACCAGCTGCCACCATCTATGCAGCTGAGGTTATGACCACTACAGACCACAGTCCTGAGCCTGCCTGGCCACTGCTTTGTGGTGCCAAGAGAATCCATTGTGGCTATGCACAGCACAACCTACCCATCCACAGAATGATGTGCAGATAAATGTTTTAAACTATCAAGTTTTGGGGCTGTTGCACAACAAATATGTATTATAATGAATAGAGAAAAAGGACACAGTCTAACTAACTGCCAGTGTGACCCTGTCGAGTGACCTGGGGAGCTAGGGTGTGTCCGCTGCACCTCCCTACTTCAGACCCAAGGGGTCCAAAAGTGCTTCATCTTCACCAGCCTCCCCACATCTTCTCTCCCTGTATTGCGTGTCACCTTAAACAAGTCTGGGAGCGAATTCCTGATTCATCTCTAGTCCTCCATATCCAAACAATCATCGAGTTGTCAGTCGTTACCACCCTTCTGTGTTCCTCTGCACTACTCCTCTCCAAAGTGTAAGGCCCTTACTGAACTCTTGCCTCATTTTGTGTATCATTTCCTGACTGCTCTGGTCTGTGAATGAATCTCCTTCAAAATCAGGTGATGTTGGGAGGCATTATAGGGACACCTACAATCTCAGTACTGTACTCAGGAGGCTGAGCCAGGAGGATTACCAGGAGTTCACAGCCAGCCAGGACAACATACTGAGACCCTATCTCATTAAAAAAAAAAAAAACCCAGGTGTTGCCGTGGTGATAGTCTTATGAGGTAAGGCTCTTTAACAGTCATTGACCAAGAAGACTACTCCCTCATTCATGGGAGTAGGTGCCCCTGTAAGACCTGACAAGGGGAGTTTGTCCTTTTTTTTTTTTTTTTAATTCTCAGTACTGGGGATTGAACTCAGGGCCTTCTCACTGAGCTACAGTCCCAGGCCTTTTCATTTGAGACAGGACCTGCTAAGCTGCTAAGCTGCCCAGGCTGGGCTCAAAATTGGTATCCTCATGTTGATCCTCCCACAGTGCTGGGACAACAGCTGTGCACCACCACACTCGGCTGAGTTTGTCCACTTTCTGCCTTTCTGTCTACAACAACAGGATGACCCGGCATTCAAGGTGCCATTCTGAAGGAAGAGAGCAGCCTTCACCTGATGCTAACCTCCAGAACTATGAGAAATAACTTCATTTTCTTTATAAATAACCCAGTGGTGGCACTATATCCCGTTACAGCAGCACTGATGTACTAGAGCACTATATTTTTCTGAGGCAGGGGTCTTGCCATGTTACCCAGGCTGGTATTGAACTCATGGGGTCGAGCAATCTTGTGCTAGGCACGGGCCACCACGCCTGGCTGACACGAAGGCTGTGCGCCTCTTCAGTCCATCTGTCACCTGGTACACTAACACTTTCGAAGTGCTTCCGCATCTTCCCCGGTGGATTTGTAGATCCCGCCGGCGTTGCCATATTTACGTTCGCCTCAGCTTTACCCCAGGCGTCGCGCCACTGCCGGCCCGGCTGTCCCAGAACCAGTCCAGTTTCTCAGCCGTTGGCTCAGCGGACGAGTCTGAACACTGACCGTGAACGGGAGGAACTCGCGGCCTGCTGGGGCTCGCCGTCCGGCTGGAAGAGCCCGCTCCCCTTCGGCTCCCGGACCGGCCTTCCCGGCCCCGCAGAGCGGGCTCCTGCGAGGGCGTCTCCGGGGTTCCGACGTCCAAACAGACCGGCTTCTCGGGCGGAAGTTCCGAGTCGGCACTAGCCGACCCTCTGCCGCAGGACAACGAGGAAGCCTCCCCAAACCAGGGAACCGGCTTCCGAGCACGCCGGGGACGTCGGAGCGGCAGGGAGCCCGGCGGACGCCCAGCGCGCCGCCTGTCGGAAGCCCGCGGGGCGCGGGGGGCGCGGGGGGTCGCCGGGCGCGGGGGGCGCGCAGGACCGTGACTGCCGCCGCGTCCTCCGCGCTCGCCGCGCCCCGCCGGGCTGCGCGAACAGGTGTGCGCGGCGGCCCCGCCCGCGAGCGTCCGGGCCTCGGGAGCGCGTGTCCCGCCGGCGCGGCCCGGCGTGCGCCGTGCGCCCGCCCCGCCCCGCCCCGCCCCGCCCCGGCTGCGCGGCGCCAGGCCCGGCTTTGTGTCTGCGGCGGCGGCGGCGGCGGCCTCCGCGCCCTCGGATCGCCCGCGGCCGCCGGGGAGGAGGAAGAGGAGGAGGGCGGCGGGGCGGAAGCAGCCCGGCCGCGCGCTCGCACCCGCGCCTGCCTGCGGGGGGCGCCCAGGCCGCGGCCCGCCCCCGCCCCCGCGCCGCCGCCGTCCCCAGGCCGCGTCCCCGTGGCGGGCCGCCCGGAGCTGGCCGGGTCGCGCGGCCCGCGTCCGAGAGCCGTCCCCGCGGCCTGGGAGCCATGCTGTGCGGGCGGTAATGTCCGCGGAACAGGAGAAGGAGCCCACCGCGCTGAAGAGAGCCCGAGGTGACGGGGGTTGCGGGGGGACGGGGACGCGGGATCGCGGCGACCGGGACGCGGGGCGCGCGGGGAGGCCTGGCCCGAACCCCCCCCGCCGCGCACCCCGCCGGGCTGGGACCCCAGGCGCCCCGGGCCGAGCGGCCTCGCTCCGAAAGTCGGCCGGGCGCGCGGGGAGGTCCGCGGCTCCGCGCCCCGGGAGGCCGCACGGAGTTTATCTTCTTAGGCTTCGGAGGAGAGGCTGAAAAACCAGAGGGCGTTTTCCTTATTGGCTTATGAATAAGGGTCACATCATCTGAAATCAGTTCCTGCGTGATTGGTTTTCTTCCTCCTTGCAATTTAGGAATTTTGCTGCTGTCTTAACTAAGGAAGATCAGAGAGAGCGCGCGATGTCCTAGACAAAAGACACCGCATGCGAGTGCAGAGCGCCAGATGCCATCTGGAATTTGGGGGACCCTGCAGCTCGGTGTCCAGCTCTCGGCGAGGTTAGGGCTAAAAGTGCCAGAGCCGCAGCAGCACTGTGTTCAAGGGAAGATTTACTGACCATCTACTGCGCGCCGGGCGCTGTTCCTGGCTGGACGCAGAATAAGGACAGTTGCACGCAGAAGGGGCTCACGCTCTCCCAGGGTAGCACAGATAAACAAAAGGCGCAGAGTGTGGGTAGTGGCTACGGCAGAAAGCAAGCAGGGCCGGGACAGAAAGTGTGGGGCGCGGGAGGCCTCCTGCAAGGGCTTGCTAGAGAACTATGTCGATCGGAGACCTGAGGGAGTGATCACAGCAGCGGCGCGTGTGGGACAAGCACTGTGGGCACTGGGAGCAGTACGTGCAAAAACCCTGGGCCCAAAACGTGCCCAGCCTCCAAGCAGCAGCAGAGCCGACAGGAGGAGAGCAGGAGACCGCTGAGGGCTGGATGAGCATGCTGATGAGCACGCCGAGCCCTGTGTGCCGCTGGTCAAGACTGACTTTTATCTGGGCCAGGGACGGACAGTTTTGTGCAGAAGACCAGCTGATCTGATGTTCTAAGTGGGGCTTCTCTGGCTGTTCTGGAGAAAACAGACTGGAGGGCGAGGGCTGAAGCAGGAGTACTATTAGAATAATCCTTTTGTCCAAAAAAGCTTTAGGCGCTTTAGACATCAATAAGTGGTAAGGCCAGTTTCCATTTAAATGATGTAGAAATCAAGGACTACAGTCATTTATTTATTTTATTTTTATTTTTGAGACAGGGCCTCATTGAACTTCCCATATTGGGCTCGAACTTGCAGTCCTCCTGCTTTAGCCTCCCAGAGTGCTGGGATTACAGGTGTGCATCACAACTGGCTTCATTAACACTTTTGTTCCATGTCACTACTGATTAAACATAACAGTGATGCCTTGGTTCACAGATGCTTCTGTTCGAGAACAATTCGGTTCACAAACAGAAGCATTTGGCAGAATTTTGCTTTGGTTCACAAACTCTGCATTGGGTGACAAGCAGGACGCTGACCCTCTTCCCTGCAGGAACACAAATTCGGCCATCTTCTCTACTCTGACAGGTGGTCGTGGCTTCCTCTAGTTGAGATCATGGTCACAGACAGACCTGCCCACACTTGCTGTGAAGCTTTTTTGTGTTCTTTTTAGCACATACAATACTGTACGGTGTTACTCAATTCAGCATGGCTCCAAAAAAAAGTGCAGAGCAAGTGTGGTGATAAAAAGAAAGTGCAGAGCAAGAATGGTAAGAAGGTCCTGAAGAAAATATCCATTGAAATGAAGGAAGATATTATAAAGAAGCATGAGTGTGGTATTCGTGTGACTGATCTGGCCTTGGAGTACAAGATGGTGAAGTCGACAATCTCAACTATTTTGAAGAATAAAGATGCCGTCAAAGGAGCTGATGTGGCAAAAAGAGTAATGATGTTAACAAAGCCGAGGACACAAGTGCTGGAAGAGGTGGAAAAACTTTTGTTTCTGTGGTTGAATGAGAAATAGCTGGCAGGTGTTAGTGTTAGTGAAGCTGTGAACTGTGAAAAAGCCAGGAAGTTCCACAGTGATTTACTGGGAAGAAAAACCGTCTACAAGTGCAACAAGTGATGAATTTAAAGCCAGTAGAGGGTAGTTTGACAAATTCTGCAAGAGAAGTGGCATCCACAGTGTGATGAGACAAGGTGAAGCTTCCAGTTCTGAAAAGGTTACTGCAAAAGCCTACACGGAAGAATTTGTGGAATTCATGAAGGCAGAAGGATACATCACTTGACAAGTGTTCAACTATGATAAAACAAGGCTCTTCTGGAAGAAGATGCTGAACAGAACCTCTATCATGCAGGAGCAAAAGCTGCTGCCGGGGCACAAGCCCATAAAGGACAGATTGACCCTTTTGTTGTGTTTGAACGCAAGTGCCGTTGTGAAGGTTAAGCTGAGTGTACCATTCCTAGACCCCTCCTGCATTTAAGGGACAGAATGTGACCAAGGCCAGACTGCCTGTCATGTGGAGGGCCAATGCAAAAGCTCGGGGCACAAGGCGATTGTTCATGGAGTGGCTGCATGAGGTGTTCACACCCACCATTAAGAAATATCTTTCTGACAGCCAGCTAAGAAATATCTTTCTGACAGCCAGCTGCCTGAAAGGTGCCACCTTCTGATGGATGGTGCCCCGGCACACCCGCCAGCCGTGATGGAGGACATGGATGCTGAGTATGACATCATAAAGGTCAAGTCTCTCCCCCAACACAACACCTCTTCTGCAGCCCAGGCACCAGCAAGTGATCTGCACCTTAAGAAGCTGTACACAAAGGTACTCTTCACCAGGTGTTTTAATGTCACTGGAGAGGTTAGGAACTTAGCTCGAATGGTAGAGTGCTTGCCTAGCTAAGTGCGATCCCCAGCACACACACACAAAAACAGTTCATGTCGCTGGAGAGACGTCCTTGACTCTGAGACAGTTCTGGAAGAAACATTTCAATGCCCTCACTGCACCAACCTCACTGACAAGGCTGGAAAGATGTCACGTGCCAGACCTTAAACTCAGCCTGGAGGAAACCACGGCCAGAGTATGTCACCAAACAAGGCTTTGAAGGGTCTGATGCACAGGTGGTGGAGGGGACTGTGTCTGTGGGCAGGAGTTTGGGTCGATGGTGCAGACGGGGAGGAGCTCGGTGAGGACAGAGGAGGAGCTGATGACGGAAGAACTTGGTGAACTCCAGAGCGAGCAGCAGAAGGCGCTTGTGAGGAGCATCCACTGAGGAAGAGGAAGACAGGGAGGAGCGTAGCAGTGATGAGATAAAATCCAACATGGAAAAATGGAGTGAGTGCCAGGATTTCTCTGAGAAGCGCCAACCCAGCATGACTGTGAGGAACAGTGTGGAATATGATGAATGATACTGTAGTCTCATTTTCGGAGGGTTATGCAGCACAGGAAAAAGCAAGTGACCTTGGATTTTTTGTCAAAATTGGTGGCGCAGCTAAGAGACAAAGAAGAGCAGAAACCCCTGAAGGCGCTCTCCCCATGCCCTTCCCATCCTCTAGGCCAGGCCCCCTGGCCTCCAGGTCACTCAAGCAAGGTTAGTGTTCGCTCTCTACACACTGCGCGGTACTGTACTTTGCTTTGTGTTTTTGTGATTAAAAATGCATATGTTCAGAACGGATTAGCCTTATTTATATTGAACCTTATGAGAAAATTTGATTTGGTTTGTGACCAGTTGGCTTCATGACCAGGATTCTGGAATGGATGGAGCTGGGGAACTGCCATATAGCTGTACAGAACTGGCTTGTTACATACTAACAGTCTAGTGTCCAAAGACATCCACTTGACTAGGAAGAACTTTTGTTTTCTGTTTTGTCTTTCTTTTCTTTTTATTTTTGTAGAAGTTTATTAGCTATTTAAGGAAAAACTTAATTTAGAACAAAGTATTGCTTTTAAGGGCTTACCATCAGCACAGCTTTTCATTTGGTGAAACATTTTTAACCCTTGTTAGTTTGTTATGAATTGTCTCTCCTGAGATTTTTGCTGTATTACTTGTCTAATTATTATATATTTCTTAGAGGTTGAAGGAAAAGAAAGCTAGATTTATAGCTTTGAACTCAGTATCAGTCTTAATCGAATATATTGTAATTCTAAAAAAAAAATGGATACATGTTTTATTGTAGGTCAAGAACAAAACATACTCATTTTGTTCCAGCTGCTACTTTTGTTTTTTGAGACAGGATCTTGCTATGTAGTTCAGGCTGACCTTGAGATCACTGTGTAGCCCAGGCAGGCCTCAAACTCACAGTGATCCTCCTGCCTGAGCTTCCCTAGTTCTGGGATTACAGGCATGTGCTACCACACCAGGCTTCCAGCTGCTGCTTTTAAGTACAGTGCCTTAGCTGTTGGGAGTTGGCTCAGGTATCAACTCAAGAATATTCTGAGGGGCTGGGGATTTAGCTCAGTGGTTAGAGTGCTTGCCTCACAAGCACAAGGCCTCAAGTTTGATCCCCAGTTCCAAAAAAAAAAAAAAAAAAAAAAAGGATATTCTGAGTTAAGTAGTAGGGGAGAAAAGGCACTTTATAAAATAAAAAGTCAATATTTTAGCTGGGCATACTGGCCCATGCCTGTAAGCTGTAGCTCAGTGGTAGAGCCCTTGCCTAACATGCACAAGGCCCTGGATTGAATCCCCAGTGCTGCCAAAAAAAACAAAACAAACAAAAGAAATACCACCACCAATGCCTTTTTTTACAGAAAGGGTTTTTATCACGTCATTTTATAACAACACATTAATTAAGAGACATTTTTGGATTATATTATAATCCACAGAGGGTACGAGAGTATATATATGAGCTTTTTTGATGGATGATTCTATTGAACTTTGCTGTAGAACTTCTTGTATAATTTATATCATCAGACTCATGAAAGATAATGGTGTTTTGTTTTGGCAATGCTGGGGATGGAAACTAGGGCTTTGTGCATTCTAGGCAAGTGCTTTACCACTGAGCTGTGAGCTATACCCCAGCTTTTTAAAATTTTAAGACACACATATAGAACAGACATTTCTCATAAGAAAAAGTACAAATGGCTAATAAGTACAAGAAAAAATGTTCAGGGGTCATGGTGGTGCACTCTTGTAATCGCAGCACTTGGGAGCCTGAGGGAGGAGGACCACTGAATTCCAGGCCAGGCTGGGCTACACAGTAAATTCAAGGCCAGCTTGAATTCTAGACTCCGTGTCAAAAACAAAAACAGACAAAAAAAGACATAAATATATATACACATTATATATAAAGTTATGAGACACATAAGTGCAGATTTCAATACAAATGAATATTAAGAAGGTAATATTATCAATGGAGCTCAGATTTGACAAAATGATGGCAGTATCAGTGAGACCAAAAGCATTGCAGTCGTCTGCGATACTAAAATGTGGATTCCTGGGTCCACAGGTTCAAGATTTCTGGAAAATTTCTCTGGTTCTTTCATCAGATCACCAGGTTTCCTTATACATGCTGAAGGTTTAAAACTGCTACAGACGGACCTAGGCTGCAAAAGCGAGTGAGCCAGAGCCGCGTCTGTGGCCTTCTGCAATTGTCCTGATACTGAAACATCAGATTCGGAATTACTGCTTAGCGACCTGTCTCTTAGCTGTTTTCCACTGGTTCTCTCCACCCTAAGCCCTTGGGTCTTGGTTGCAAGACAGAGCCAGAGGACAGCTACTGTCCTACTTATCTTATTTGCCTTGGTCATGTAACTGTCAGATAAATGAATGAGTGTGTGAATTAGTTCATTCCTGTCTTTATGCTACATTTTGATTACCCATGGCTCGTCCTCCTACTTTACTTGCCTATTCCCCTAGAAAATCACCTGTCAGTCTTATTTTATTTTATTTTATTTTTGGTGCTGGGGAGCGAACTCAGGGCCTTGTGCTTGTAAGGCAAACACTCTAACCACTGAGCTAAATCCCCAGCCCCACTCAGTCTTATTTTAACAAACATTCCCATTCCCCACTATTCTTCAGGCTTGAGTATTGATCCAATGGCAGTGTTCATTAGCGATTCAGCATTGTGTGTTTATTAAGTGATCACAGTGCCAGCTAGCGAGAGTACACTGATTAACAAGACACGGCACCTGTGCTTAAGACAGTGTTAGCCTTGTATGGGACTCGGGCATGTTATAGGCTGTGATTATTTATTTACAGGAAGTAAAGGTACATGGAGCCTATCTTGAAGGCAGTCAAGGAAGACCTCTGGAGAAAAGTTCTAAGGAGTGGTGGTGTTCTTTTGCATAAAGTGATGTGTGAGCGGCTGTGGGAAGGAGAAGAGTGAGAAAAGGGCCTACACGGTCCCTGGTGATTCCAAGGCAGTTGGGGAGGAAACCTCATTTGAAAGTACTAAAGATGAACATGGTAAAGAACTGGGTGATGAGGGCTGGGGATGTAGCTCAGAGGTAGAGCTTTGCTCAATATGTACAAGGCTCTGGGTTCAATCTTCGGTACCAAAGAAAAAGATTAAGTGGTGAAGGTGTGGCTAAAAAAAAACCTTGGTAGTAGAAAGACCAGCTAATAGCTTGAATAGAGAGTCAAAAGGGAGTTTCTATGAAGGTCCTTTTTTCCTCCATTGAAGAAACCTTCAACACATTTGTAGATTTACCAAAGAACTCATTTTAGAGGGAGAAGGGAAGTCGAAAAGGCACAGAAAGCACAGCTCCTTAAGGGATGACGCATTCAGGACCCATCCTGCAGCACTTAGCGTGGCCCAAGCGCTCCCCGTTCCACAGCCCAGGATGGGGCAGGCAGGGCTCTCCTTTTCCTGATTGGGTATCTGCAGACAGAGAAGGAGGCTGACAGCTGGGGCACTGGTAGAGGACTGTCAGGGGGAAATAGGGCTGGGGATTTAGCTCAGTGGTTAGAGTGCTTGCCTTGCAAGCACAAGGCCCTGAGTTTGATTTCCAGCACCAAAAAAATCAGAGAGAAATGGAAGAATGAGGAAGGAAGGTGAGAGTGCTCGTTTCAGATGGAGAGCATTTAACCAGAATTAGAAATGACGTAGGAGAGATGAGGTGTAGTTTAGAATGGGATAATAACAGAAATGTCATAAAAGTGGACTTTGCTAGAAAATACAGACCATCTCCATGGGGTGAGTAGAAGGATTTGGATTAAAATTGGAGAGGGAGCATAATTATGTAGTCATGGAATGAGAAGGAAGAGCTGGTGAGAGGAAGTCTGAGGAGAGGTTTTGGTTTTTGTTTTAAAAACTAGTTCATGTAAGGTTGGGTAGATTATCAGGAAGATGCGTGGTTTTAAACACGCTGATCTGGTTGTGGTAGCACATGCCTGTAATCGAAGCACTTGGGAGGGTGAGGCAGGAGGATTGCCACAAATTCCAGGCCAGCCCTGGCTACATAGCAAGACCTTGTCTCAAAAAACCAACAACAACAAAAAACAAAAACCCCTAAAAACACCCCCACAGACTGAATCATTATCCCCTTGGGATATTCCAGTATATGCACTAGATGTACTTACATGAAAGTGAAGCCAGAAATAGAGACCTGGACGTCATCAGTAAACAGGTGAGTACTAATTAATGTCTTGGGAGTAGACGAGCTCATCCAGGAGAAAGAAGAGTGAGAAAAGCAAAGCATGGAGACCATGAGCTTTGGAAACACTAACGTTAGGAGACAGGAGGGCAAAAAGACCCTGAAATGTATACTGTGAAGGAGCTGTCAGGCAGGGAGGAGAAAAATCATAAGAAAATGCCATCACAGGTATGTGGAAGGAAGAGTGGATTTCTGAAGGATACGTCACTTTTGTTTTGACACACTGAAGTAAAGTGTCTCTGAGCGATCCCATGTGTTCTTCCTTGTATTGACCCATCCCAGTGAACCAGAGGCACAGACTCATACCCCTTGCCACGCAACACTGTCCCCAAGTCCTGTCTGTCACCTTCGTGTTTTGAACCCATTGCTTTCTTGACTTTTCCACAGTCAGTTCTTTGGCTTTTGCTTTTTTCTCTGATTTTTACAATAAGGCTCTTGCTAATTTCCAGGCTTCCCCTTTTGTCCCTCTTCACCCACCCATGTTGCCACTGTTAGTGATAAATAACTTCCATTTACTGAGTACTTAACCAAATTCCTTGCTCAGTGGTTTAAATGGATCATCTGGCCTGATTCTCATTAGCCCTATGAATTAAATATTACTGTCATTCTAGGTTTACATTGAAGGAGTTGATGCTTGGGGAGATTTAAGTAGCATGTAATTTGGTAACATGTTCATGTTTGCCCACCTAATGGCAAAAAACTCAAACTCTGGGACCCAAAATCTTGGCTCCTGGGGTGCCATCAACAGTGTCCCAGGACCACGTTCAGCTTTGTTCCTCTCTTGTGAAATTATTCAGGGGTTCCTCACTGCTTCTAGGATAAAAAGCCAACTTTCTCATAGTAGTCTTGTCTTTTTTTTTTTTCGCCCAGGTCTGCCATCTAGTTCTTCATTCTCCACATTCTGTGAAACACTCTTCCCTTCTCTCCTATGCTCCAGTCTTGAAATACTCACACTTCCTTTCCAGATGCTGTCATTACTCTTGCCTTTAAGGCTGTCTGCATGTTCTGTTCTTTCTGCCAGGCATGCCCTCTTTTGCTCACCTTTGACGAATACTCAAAGATTTTAGTTCAGGTGAAACCTCCTGGAATCGTTCTCTAAACGTCTCTCCAAGATCAGGTGGGAATTCCTTATGTTCCCTCAATATCCTGTGTCATCTCTATCATAGCAGTCATCACATGAAAGAGTTCCATGAGGCGGGGAGAAAGAGGGAGGGAGGGAGGGGGAAAGAAAGAAAGAAAAAAGGGAAAGAAGTTGGAGGGAAGGGAGGGATGGGGGAAAAAAAGAAGCAGCAAGATATGTACAGGTACAAATTCCCTACGATGAATGTGATCATTACGTATATCTAAAATGTATCACTAAAATAAAAAAATTTAAAAAGAGCAAAAGAGAAAGGCAGGCAGAGGAGGAAGAACTGTTTCCTATGAGATCCTTACAGGGGGGAATTATTACCTCTATTTTTTCTGTACTTTCAGAAGCTCAATAAATGTTTCTGAAATCCAATGTGACAAACACTAACAAAGAGGACTGCTTTTCCGAGGGGTGAAGAGAGGTTACCTCTTGGGACAGTAATATAATTCACTCTTCTAACATTCTTACTCCAGGCAAGCCAGGTCACCTTTATCATTGAAATTAGCCTGAAACTAGGGTCAAGAATGATTTCAGGTCTTTTTTCTCAGTCCCCGTCTATAAATGTGCTCATTGCAATAAGGAGAACTAGTGCAGCATCGTGACTCTAAGCCTGACTGCCGAGGTCACTGCAGTTTACTAGCTGTGTGTAGTCCTTGGCAAGTTACTTCCCTGGGCATCAGTTTGCTCAGCTGCAAATGAGAATAATAACGGCACTTAGGTGGTGCAGCTGTTCACAGATTAAATGAGTTAAAAATATAAAACACCTGGAACACGCTCTTGTACTTTATTAGTGTTGTCAGTTTGCTGTCAGAATCAGAAACAGAAGTCTAAAATACATATCTGGGTAAGTAATGCAGTGAACATTCACTGGGGTATAACAAAAGAGTAATAAGTGTAAATGACCTGCAGCCAGTTCTCTCTTTTATTTATTGGGAACAAGCATGAAGAGAATAGAAAAAGATTCTTTCCCCCTGTAGGAAGGAAACAATGACTTTTAAAAAATTTAAAGCAGAAACCTCTCAGGTTCACAATTTTGCTGGAAAAGACAAATAGAATTTGTTTATTGAGTATTTGTGAGTATCTGCAGCTTTGTTCCCCATTATTTCTGAAGTTTTCTGTCTAAAAAGTTGGCTGGCTTTGTAATAAAAGAAACTTTTCTGTAATAAAATATGCTGATTGTCTAAAGTATTATTGTGCCAGTCAGCCTCATGTGGAGCACCATCCACCCACCCTCCTGAGCATGAACTAGTGAGCAACCATAAGCCAGGAAATGCAGGAACACGAACAGCGTTACTTTGGGGAAGACAGCTAGCATGGAGATCTGAAATCCCCAATGTCGAGTTTCTCAACTCAATGCAGTACTCATTGCATGGCCTAATTGAGGCTCTGCACATCAAATGATGCATACTACCTTACATCTTAAATAATGGCGCTTTGACTGGAGTCACGCAAAGCCATTTTGCCAAATGCTTGCTGAAACTTGTGTAGTGCTGTGTTCACGTGTTAATTCATAGTATTTACACTCTACAGTAGAGACCAATATTAGAAAAGTATGTGAGATGAAGATAAAGCTGTTAGCTAAAATGTTCATGTCTACAGTGAATGACAGAATAAACTGACATCAGATTTCAGACTTCAGTACTGTGGTTTCTCTTCAGAACATATAGATCTTTTGCCTTTTACTAAAGATTTCCATGGACAGATTTCAGACTTCATTGCTAAATATTAAGATACTTAGGATTTTAAATGCTATGTATGCAAACTAAAGTGATTACTGAAGTGATTCCAAATGTCAGAGTTTCATCTGGGCATGGTGGCACACACCTGTAATCCCAGCACTTGGGAGACTGAGGCAGAAAGCTAACTATGAATTCAAGACCAGCCTGGGCTACACAGTTAAGTTCAAGGTCAGCCTGAACTACATGGTGAGATCCTGTCTCAGAAAGAATAATCACAAGGAATTATTTGATTTTTGGAATGTGAACACAGATAGTAGAACCATTAAGAGTACATTTTGTCTATTTTAGAATTGTATTTCATTTTAATTATAAAGTTAATTATAAATTTAACTATAATCAACCTAATTATAATTTAATTTTAATTATAAAATTACAGTTAGTCTCTGGTTTTAAGAATGCTGTGAACTGCTGGGAGTGGTGGTACACACCTTAATCCCACCACTTGGGAGGCTGAAGCAAGAGGATTGCTGTGAGTCCAAGGCCAGCCTGGACTACATGGTGAGACCTTGTCTCAAAAACAAAAGAATGCTGTGAATGGTAATTAAGATATCCTAGACTAGAAATTGGGGACTAATTTGTTTTTATCTTTAAAAGTTACTTTTTTCTGATTCGTAGGAAAATGGATGCACCTTGAGACCATAAATGCTGAGTGAAATAAGTCAGACACAGAAGATTAAATGTCACGTGGTTTCTCTTAATATGAGAAACCCAAAGTATAAATAAAAGATAACAGGAGACAGGAAGGTAGACCTTTTGCAGACGGGAAGAGGATCTGGGGGCAGGGAAAGGGGAAGAGGAAGTAAAAAGAGTTAAAATGTGATAAGGTATATACCAGCTCCCCACAATGAATGTCTGTATTGTATATCACAAACATGTACTAATAAAAATAAACTAGAGGGCTGGGGATTTTGCTCAGTGGTTAGAGTGCTCGCCTAGCCAGTGCCAGGCCCAGAGTTCAATCCCCAGCACCAAAAAAAAAAGACCAAAAAATTTCCTTTTTTTGGGTTGGGAACGTAGCTGAGTGGTAGAGTGCTTGCCTGGTGTTCATAAAGCCCTGGGTTTGACCTCCAGCACTGAAAAAAGGAAAATTATGTATACTTTATTAAAATGGAATGCCTATGGTAGGTGTTAGGAAAGACAGGACCTCAAAGTTTGGTTCCTTTGCTTGTAGACAGTAAGTCCCTGACTTAGGAATGTGTTCTGTTCTGGGAGAACGTTTGTAAATTGAATGCATTCATAATACTAATAAAGTGAGTTTTATACACCTTCGATGCAAACATACAACGTAAAGCATAAAAACCCCAGAATTAAAAAAAATAAAAAACCCCAGAACTATTGGAGCCCTCGGTGCAGTCTCTCGTTCTCGCTTTGTTCCCACGGTTATTGCTGTGCGCATCCTAGCACTCCCCTCCACGTCACCACCGCTGCTCTTGCTTCCAGACCCCTGGGGCTCCGACTGAGCACTGTACACTAGTGCACTGCACAGTCAGCACGCAGCAGCCCGCTGTGACAGTGTCCGGCAGACACACAGGCTACTTCATGATTCGTTCCCATCTACAGATGTTTGTAATGCGAGGTCCGTTTGTATCTGAGTTTGCAACTCGAATGTTCATAAGTCAGGGACTTACTGTAATCACTTTGTGATTTAACTTCTAAGACTATTACCGATTCTCTTTCCATACCACACTCATCAGACTCTGTAGGTATTCAGATTAAAGAACAGCTAATATATCTGTTCAGTATGTCAGTTAAGGAAAACTGCATACAAATTATTAATTTGCAGCAGCCGGCTCATTTTATATAGTTACCGAATAGTTGCAAGTTGGTAATAGATTTAGCCAAATGTGAACATGTTGGATTTGAGTAAATGACCTTGAAGAGTGGACTTGATCTCACTATCAGTCTCTTCCCCCCGTAAGTAGGGATCAAACCCAGGAGGACTGCCCCTCTGAGCCGCATCCCCAGCCCTTTTTACTTTTTGAGACAGGGGCTGAGTGGCCAGGCTGGTCTTGAACTTGTGACCCTCCTGCTCCAGCCTTCCAGGTAGCTGGTTTACAGGTGTGAGCCACTAGCCAGCGTCACAATCACTTCCTTACTGATCCACCCCAGGTTGGGGCTGCCACACCAAATTACTGAATTCTTTTCATTTGAACCAGGAAAGTCTGTATTTGTATTCTGTGCTCTGCAAAGGGAGACTTAGTATATACATAAGATTCTAAGGAGGCTGACGAGCTTCTCAGAGGTAGGTAAACCTAGTTTTACTGAAGCAACCAAAGAAGAAATAGGTAAATTAGACTTCATCAAGGTCAAAAAAACTTGGGTGTCAAATTCACCAAGTGAAAAGACAACCCACAAAGTGGGAGATGGAGAAAATACTTGCAAATCATAGAGAAGAGTTCAGTATCCAGGATACATAATGAAGTCCTACAGCTCAACAGAACCAGACAACCCAACTCGAAAATAGCCAAATATTTGAACACCTTTTCCAGAGAAGAGAAATAAATTAGAAATAAGGAACACAATGGAGAGGGCTGACACAGCTATGTGGAAAAGTCTCAGATAATAAGTGCAGATGGAAAGGAGGCGTCAGAATAGCTAACTGAGAGATGGGGGGCTGAACGTCTTAGGCACAATGATAATCGGTGCCCTGTTCCAGCACTCTGCAAGAGGGCAAAAAAGTTTTCAAAGATAGGAGTATGCGAAATAAAGAATTGAATCCAGAAATAGAAAATACCATCCTAAAGGGGAACAAAGAGTAGGATAACATGTGAGATTATATTACCGTCAACTTTCAAAGCAAAGCAGGGAGTCAGTAAATACCTTTCTTTCTGTTTGTTTTTGAGATATGGTCTTTCTAGATAGTTCAGGCTGGCCCTGAACTCACTGTGTAGCTCAGGTGGGACTCAAACTCCTGGTGATCCTCCTGCCTCAGCATCCGGAGTGCTGGGATTATAGGTGTGCACCACCATGCCTGGCAATGAATACCATCCAGGAATGAAGAAAAGGCTAGGGGTGTAGCTCAGTGGTAGATAATTGCCTATCATGTGTGAGGCAATAGGTCCAATCCCTGTTATCACTAAAAGAAAGTTTAAACAGTAAGAAAGTATATACTTCTTCTAATGCATTTTATAATGTCTTAGCTTTATTCTTTTAGAAAATTTCTGTAGATGAAAGAACATTTAACTTTCTTCAGTTTAATTTCTTTTGTTAGATTCTAGTAAAGTTAAAAATTTAATGTTATTGTCTTAAAAAGAGTACTGTTTCTGTAAACAGTTACTGTGTATCCACCTGTACACATAAGGGACATGAGCAGGTCAATAGCAAGCCAGGGGTCTGAAGCAGTCTTCACAGTAATGAACAGCTTCTGATTGTGGGACATGGGATGTACACCGGGCAGCGTCCATTTGGACACAAGAACCACACTTAACTAAGTTATTCTTAACTAAGACTTTAATGTAGATTATTTTTAACAGATGCAGAACCGACATGGCAAAAATAGGATACTAACATTTTTATAAAGGTAGCAACTGTGGGAAGCAGTTACTACTTGACTGTGAGGCAAAAGAAAAGAAGGCAGATTATTAAACCATGTGAAGTCAGAAGAGGGCCCCGTAAGGCGCACATTCAGGTCTTTGAGAAAGTTGCACTCCCTAGATGGTTGTTAGTAGTGGGGCTCACACAAGAGGGCCTGCCAGCCTGGGCCAGACAAGTACGGGTGTCTGAGGAGCACACAGGCTGCTCGCGCACATGCTGGGCATCCTGCACACTGTACTGGACTACTGCAGCTGGTGTGTCTGGGACATCTACCATGTGTGCCATGGCAGGCAGGTTAGTGCAGGCCAGGGTGCCTCAAAGGAGGACCACAAAGGGCCTGCCAGTCTCCCTCTGACATCCCTGCTGGCGCAGCCTCACAGGAGTCCCGCAGAGTATAGAATGGTATGTTTGAATTGGCACAAGGCAAGATTTTTGTTTACATGCATCGTTCACACTTTATAATAAGCGTATTTATTTCCTATGAAAACTGATTGTGCATGTGTGTGTGTGACATGGGAGTGAACTCGACCTTTACACTGAGCTACATCCTTAGCCCTTTTTTTATTTTTTGAGACAGAGCCACTAAGTCTCTATGCTTGGGAATCTATGTTTTAACATGCTTTCTGGGCAGTTTTTACGCACATTCAAGTTTGAGAATTACTGATACACAGTCAAAACCTCATGTGTGGGCTTTTGAGTCAGAAAGGTGCCATCTGTGGTGACCTTGACCAAATCAATTACGTATGAGCCTCTGTTTCCTCATCTATCACATGGGCAGGATTCTTCGAGGATCAAATTAAATAATGTATGCAAAATGCTTCTCACAGTATCTGACACACCCTAAACATTCTGATATTATTACATAGTAATTTCCTTTAATTTTTAACAGTCTGGGATGGCAAAAAATTGTCTTAGTTTTTATCTTTTAATTGTTAACATCAATTAGAAATCTTACAGCTTGACAATTCACAATAGCTAAATCTTGGAAGTGGTCTATGTGTCCATCAACAGATGAAAGAATAAATAAAATGTATTTATACACAATGGAGTACTACTCTGCCATAAAGAAGGATAAACGTGAGTCACTTATAGAAAAATGGGTGCGCCTTGAGACCATAGTGCTAAGTGGAATAAATCAGACACACAAGTTTAAATATCTCATGGTTTCTCTTTTATGTGAAACCCAAAATATAAAGAGCAAAATAAAAGCAGGAAAAAAGAGAGACGGAGGAAGAAGGAGGGGAAATGCAGTTGAGAGGGAAGGGGACATAGAAAGGATTAAGAGGTGCTGATATACATGTGCCAACCGCCTGTGACAAATTTTGTAACCATTACTGCAATACAGCAAATGTGCCAATAAAAAAGAAATCTTATGGTTTGGACTCCAGTGGAGTGTCTACAGACAAGGAATTACATAGCGGGCAGATACAAAAAGAAGTGAGACATTTATTACCCTTACAGGTATCTTTATGTGCTATAGATAACACACATGATTGTATCTGTTACACTTTCTTCACCCGTGCACACAGGGATGGACACACACCTTCCCATATCTTGGCGCTTGTAAATAATACCACAGTAGACATGGACGTGCAGCTGGACCGCTGGGTCATGTGCTGTAGTTCTGTCTTTAGGTCCGGAAGAACCTCCAGGCTGTTTGCCACGAGGCTGCACCCGTTTGCCCTCCTGCCGGCAGCACACAGTGCTCCCTGTCTGTCCTCACCAAGTCACCTGCATCCTGCCAGGGAGGGGATGAGTTGTCAGTGTGGTTCTGATGTGCAGTACCCTACCCTGACCATGAGTAATCCTGGCACCTTCTCATCTCCCCGTTGGCCTTTTCCACTACTTTGAAAAGTCTGTGTGGGGTTGTCTTTTTTTAAACATCCTAGGGAATGAACTCAGGCCTCCTCACTGAGCTACATGTCCAGGCCTTTGTAATTAACTGTTATGATTTGAAGCAGAATCTCACACGGTTTCTAAATTGCCCAGCTGGGCTCACACTTGGCATCCTGCCACAGCCTCCCAGAGTTCTGGGACTGAAGGGATATACCACCATGCTTGGCTACTTTCCCCATTTTTAAACCAGATTGTTTTTGTTTTGTTCTATTTTTTGCCATTGAGTTACATGTGTTGCACACTATATATTAGTCACTTTTCTCATTTATGAGACAAAATACCGGACACCCTCAACATAAAGGAAGAGAGGTTTATTTTGGCTCACATTTCAGTCCGTAGTTGGCTCACTGCACAGGAGCCAGGGAACAGTCAGGGGAGGAGCTGGGGATGTAGACAAACTCTTCCAGGCCAGACCCGTGGTAACCTGCCTCTTCTGACCAAACACCACTTAACAGCATGTCAGCTGTAAACCCACGAGATCAGTCACCTTCTAGCAAGCCCCTTGAGCACATGAGGCTTTCAGGGGACATCCAGACATAAACTCCAACATACATTTTGGGTAATAACTGCACATCAGATATTATTTTCTTGCATTCCATGGGTTGTCTTTCATCTTGTTTCTTTTGTGTGTAGTAGCAGCTTTGTAGTTTAAGGTACTTCCATGTGTTTATTTTTGCTTTTATTACGTGTGCATTTGATGCTATATCCAAAGTATCATTGCCAAGAACAGTGTCAGGGAATTTTACTCCTCTGGTTTCTTCTGTGAGTTTTGCAGCTTCAAGCCTTACATTAAGTTTTTAATCCATTTTGAATTAATTTTGTGAGTAGTATAAGATGGAGTCCAGTTTCATTCTTTGGCATGTGGATGACCAGTTTTCCCAGCACCGTTTGTTGGAGAGAGAATCATTTTCCTGTTATGATTCTTGTTGGCGTTACCAAACAACAGTTGACCATACATGTGTGAGTTTATTTCTGGGCTCTCAATTCTGTCCATTTGTCTGTATGTCTGTTTTCCTTGGTACTGTACAGTTCTCATTATTATAGCTTTGTAGTACCGTTTGAAATGAGGGAGTGTGATGTCTCCACCTTTGTTGTGCTTTCTCAAGACTGCTTTAGCTATTCAGGATCTTTTGTGGGATTCTGAATTTTGGGATTTTTCTTTTTCTGTAAAAAATACCAGCTCTTTCTGCCATACTGAAGTCTGTGGAAACCTGCTGGGAACAGGACTTCATTTTTTTTGTTTGTTTTTGAGGTAGGGTCTCACTGTGCATTTCAGGCTGTCCTTGAACTCATTATGTAGCCCAGTTTGGCCTTGAACTGGCAGCGATCCTCCTGCCTCAGCCTCCCGAGTGCTGGGATTACAGGTGTGCACCACCACACCTGGCTGGGAACAGGATTTCCTGAAAGGAAAATATGTCTGGAAGACTGGTGCAAGGCCATTTTTTGCTGGGTATAAGTGGGTTGTCTGGGACCAAAGAGAACACAAAGCTCTTCTTTAAATCAAAGGTGTTTAGGCCTGCGATGAAACTGAATTCTACTTCAGGAAGAGATGTGCTTATGTGTACAAAGCAAAAAACAACACAGTGACTCCAGGTGGCAAACCAAACCAAACCAGAGTGACTTGGGGAAAGGTAGCTCAGGCCCGTGGAAATAGTGGCATGGTTCATTCCAAATTATAAAGCAACCTTCCTGCTAAGGCCACTGGACACCCAATCCATGTGATGCTGTACCCCTCAAGAATTTAAACTAATGAAAAATAAAAGTGGATTTGTGCTCTTGTATTTTTTAAGTGGCTTTAGAAAATACTATTGGAGTTTTAATAGAGATTATACTAACTATATAGATGAAAACATTTTAAACATCTTTTTGAGGGACACAGAGGAACACTTCTAACAAATAGAAGGGTATTCTCTGTTCTGACTAGAACAAAATAACCTATTTTTTAACCTTATTTCTTCTCCCAAAAAAATTCCATATGGAGCAAAGATATAAAACTGAAGCTGTACTATGGAAAGCAGTATAGTGGTTCCTCAAAAAAATAAATACAGAATTACCATATAATCTAGCAATTCCATTGCTATGTATATATCTAAAATAATTGAAAGTATTTGTACAGAAAGCTTGAAGAGATACTTATATACCCATGTCCACAGCAGCATGGTATTCATAGTAGCTAAAATGTAGAAGCAATCTAGACATCCATCAAGGACATTATGTTAAGTCAAACAGATGAAATAATCCATTTTTATACATTATCTATTACAGTAAAGTCATAAGAACTAACCTGGTGTGGGGTACACACCTGTAATCCCAGCACTCCAGAGGCTGAGCCAGGAGGATCACGAGTTTGAGGCCAGCGTAGGCTACATAGTGAGATGCTGCCTAAAATACCCAGATAAAAAGATGTATAAGAACCGAAGTGAATGGCAGGTGCCAGTGGGTAAGGGAGGAAAATGGGAGGGAGAAGGGGGAGTTGTTACTTAATGGGTGAGGTATTTCAGTTTTGCAAGATGAAAAAGTTCTGGAGATTGGTTGCACAATAATATAACTATGACAAAAAATAATGTGACTAGGGGATTAATACTTTTGAACCGTACACTTAAAGATAGTAAAGAGATTAAGGTTGGGGATTTAGCTCAAGTGGTAGAGTGCTTACATAACAAGCGCAAGGCCTTGAGTTTGATCCCCAGCACCAAATAAATGAAGAGAGTAAATTTCATGTTATGTCTATTTTACAACAGTTAAAATTTTAAAAAGTGAAGCCATAAAAACATTAGAAGAAAACAGGAGATACTTATTTTTTATTCTCTCAGAATGAAAGTAGATCTAAGCACAAAACAAAGCCCAGAATCCAAAAAATAAGATACTGATATTTTGTTATGTAAAATAATTTAAAATTCTAGCTAGTATAGCAAGAGAAAATGGGTATGGAGTATATGGAAATTCATAATATCTTCAGAGCTCTTTTGTTAAGCTAAAATTATTCTGAAATTTAAATATATTGAAAATTGTAGGATAAGAAATCAAGACATAATCAGACAAAAATATCTGCAGTTCAAATAGATTGAACACTTTTTTTTTTAGCATGTAAAGAACTACACATCATGAAGAAAAAGATCAGAGTAGAAAAACAGCAAAGGGCATAAACAGAAAAGGAAATACAGATGGTGTTTGTACATTACCAGAGAAATGAAAGCTTAAAATACATGCATATATCACCAGTTTTGCAGCTCCTGATATTTCAGTGGAACTGGATGTTAGTGGTTGTGGTCACAAGAATTCTAAGTTGACTACTGAAATACCCCACCCTACTAGTGTGCACACTCTGTATGGTATCTCCCAAGGACTGTGTCATGGATCGTAACCCCCTGGTTAGTCGTAGCATGCAGCACAACATGTAGGCCTTAAGGTGGCCGTGCTTAACCATGGGTGGACCTGACGTAATCAAGTGAGTCCTGTGGTATAGATTCTTCACAACTGGTTGAAGGAGAGGGATTCAGAGATTTTGAAGCACTTTAAGGATTTGTTGTACCACTGCAGACATAGCCACAAGTCAAGGAATGTGGTTGACCTCTAGGAACAAAAAGCTGACAGCAAGGAGAGTAGAACCTTAGTACTATATAGAGAACTGAATTTGGCTGCAAGAATGAGTTTGGGACCCCCAGGGGTTCCATATAAAAGCTCAGCGAACTGACATCTTGATTTTGGCTTTATTCTGAACAGAGAGCATAACCTGATTTCTGACCTGCAGACTAAGAAATAATACTAGTGTTTTTTAACTAGTATTATTAAAATTTTAAATAAAATTTTATTTTATTTATGTATTTATGGGTGCTGGGGTTTGAACACGGGGCCTTGCACTTGCTAGACAAACACTCTACCACTGAGCTACATCGCCAACCCTTTAAATTTTATATTTAGGTGCTTAGCTCAGTGGCACAGCCTGTGGTAGGTCCTGGGCTCAATCCCAGCACCACAAAAACAAAAAACAATAAAATTTATTTTTGAGATAAAATTCACCATTATAACCATTTTAGAGCCTATAGGTTAACGTGGTTTTCAGTGTATTTGCAATACTGTACAATCATCACTACTTGCTAATTCCAGAGTATTTTCCATTGCCTGAAAAAGAAACCTCGTACCTTATAGTTTCTGCTTTTGCCCCAGTGGCCTGGCAACCATTAATCTATTTTCTACCTATAGATTTTCCTATTCTGGACATTTCATATAAATGGAATCATACAACATGTGGCCTTTTGGGTCCAGCATCTTTCTTTCAGCAGAACATGTAAAAGGTTCCTCATATTGTAGCATTTATCACTATTCCATTTCTTTGGGTGGCTGAATAATGTTCTGTGTTTTAGTCCACATTTCCTTTACCCATTCAGTATTAATGGACATATGGGTTGTTTCTACTTTCTTGGCTATTATGAATAATATTTCTTTGAATATTCTTGTACAAACTTTGGTGCAAACCAGTTTTCAATTCTCTTGGGTTTGAAATCCCTCTTGGAGAGGGATTGCTGGTCTTATTGATACCTTTGATTAACTTTTTTTTTTCCAGTGGGGCTCCAACTCAGGCTTTACAAATGCTAAGCACACACTCTGCCACCGAACTTTCCCCCCAACCTCAAATGGCCCAAATACGTGATAATAATGGAAAAGCAAAAGAAAGTGCCAAAGAAAACAATCAGAAATTACATGTCCCCCATGGAAGAACACACCATCACCCGTGAAGCAGTCTTGCAAAAACCATAAATCTCAATCAGATCAGGCCTTTACTGTGGATCCAGCTATCATTTTACAAGAAATAAAGACCATATTGAATCATGCCAAGGGGATACAACCAGCAAAATCCAGATGTATCATACATTCCAGGCAGGAAAACATAAATCATACCTGTAATTTAAAGTAATTTAATCTATAATATAATTTTATATAAGGAATTGGTTGAACAAGTGTTGAACTGAAGAAGCAAAAAGTAAGGTAACATAGGGAAGTAATTTCAGGGGCCAACTTCCAGATTTAGGGTTTAGTGAGCAAAAAAAAAAACAGTTATAGTTACTGGAACCTAGAAGGTTAGAGGAGAGACCCTTAACAGCTTACACCTAATAGATTGAGGTTTAAGTACCATCTGGCTGGTACTAATCCCTCTGAGGAGAGAGGCATGTGGAAGCTGGTTTGAAGAAAGAGTAAGCTCAAGCTTAAAAAAAAAGAGAGAGCACAAGCTTGGGACCAGCTATCAGTGACAGAAGGTTATGGCTGGAGGACAGAGACAAGGACAGCAGGGAGACAGGAGGAGCAGAAATCCCCTCTCAGCTCGCTTGCCTCCTAGTACCCTTCTAGGTCTTCTGTTGGAAGAGTGGTTGAAGGAAAGTGTCATTTCCAAAGTTCCAGTCCAAGGATCGCAAACAGCAGAAAGACCGCAGCTTAATAGGTGGAACACTAATCATCTCTGTTTAATATAGTACAAGAAAAACTAGAATAATGGAGGGAGACATATCAATTAAAAGACATGTCCACCAAGGTTGGGGATTTAGCTCAGTGGTCGAGAGCTTGCCTAGCAAGCAAAAGGCCCCCAGTTTGATCCCCAGCACTCCCCCCAAAAAAGACATGCCAACCAACTATAATGTATGGATCATATTTGGATCCTAACCTAAATAATCCATACAAATACTAGGAGGTATTTGGGTTGGATACTAAATGATTTTAATTAAGGGGAGATTGTTAATTTTTGTAGGAGTGAGACTGAAATTTTAGGTTGGTTTGTTTTGTTTTTGAGCCCTTAGCTTTTAGCGATACATTCTGAACTATTTATAGATGAAATGATAAAATGTCTGGAATTTGCTTCCAAATGGGTTTGAGGAGGGTTGGAAGCAATATTGAGGAGATGAGATTGACCATTTATTGATGGGCATGTGGGGTTAATTTATTCTACTGACTACATTGTATATGTTCACAATTCTTCCAAATTGAAAGTTTTCGAAAGTGAAAAAAATTCCATTGACAAACTTTATGCGATTAACAGTCAAGCTTTTGCATTGCTGCATCATGTACTATTGAGAAAACTACTTGCAAACAATGTTGCATTGGACAATACCTCTAAGAATTAAAATTCATGTACCTTTAATGCCACAATTCTAGGAATGACTCATGTATTTAAAATCATTTATACATGAGTTTCCATTGCAGCCACAGCAAAAGTTTGGAAACAACCTAAATATCCAATAGAGAGGGAACAGTTTTAATAAATTATGATATAATCATGTTATGGAATACTACTCAGTTATTAAGGGATAAAGCAGTTCCATATGTCATGACACAGAACGAACTCCAAGTAAGGAAGTAAGGTAAAGACGAGTGCTTTTAGTGTGCCATCATTTGTGTTATACTTGAATATATCTACATTATCTTTGGAAAAATAGACCAGAAACTACAAATAGTACTGGGCTGAGAGACAGGATACTGGATTAACAAAGGTTCAAGGATGGAAGGAAGACTATTTTTCACTGAAAGAATAATGACCATGGGAACGGAGATAAATGATGATTTCTGCATGAAACTATGGGAACAACTTTTTGCAGAACAAAGATTAAAGCTTAGTACTGCTTTCATCCAACAAAAATAGAAAACATTAACAGGTTAAATATATTACTATGAGAAATGTAAAGTGAATTCACTTACAAGTGGAGGTATTATCAATTTTTTTTAGGTGGTGATAGTGGATTGGATGGGTTAGGAGGACCAGGTGTACAACTAGGAAGTCCCGATAAGAAAAAACGAAAGGCAAACACACAGGTAAACTGACATTTTCTTTAGTAATAGTTTTCCTCTGCTGGTATGATTGGGCTAATAAGGGAAATTTAAATTTGGTTGTGGGATTTGTTTCCTGTCCTCATTCAGAACTTAACAGCAAATTCTTCAGTGATTGGGTTTTTTTGTCTGCAACCAGTGGCTGCTTTGGGACAGTAAACCTTGAGTAGATAGTGGAAGAAGAAAGTATGGGCAGACAAATTAAAACGCTTTTTTCTAAATCTAATGTAAAGGTTTTTTAAATGTATATATACCTACAGTCCTATTAAAAGAGTTAAAGATACGTGGCAGCAATTTTAACCTAAAGTAACATTCAACATTAATTCAGTGTTCCGTGCGTACCACGAAGCAACCAGAGTGAAGGTGTCCTGTCCTAACTTGTGGCTGTACTAAGTAATGATGTGCACCAGCATTTATGGTTGTATTATCTGTAAATGTGAAACATCTTTGTGATGCTGAGCACTACGAATAAGTATGATATTTGTGCAAATTAGTTTTCTCTACATTTTGGTCACTGTTTTAACTTGCAGTGTGATTAAACTTAGTGCGAGGCTGAGAACTTAGTGTTTGGGGAATACTTTAATTGCTCCTGAAGTTAAACTAGAGGGAAAAAATTCTGGATCCTGTATGTTGTTATTTAACTTTATGGCTATTTGGGGGTATAGAAAATATTTTTAGTTAGAATGCCTTAGTATTTTAATTGAAACAATCTAGTTATAGGCAGGCATACTATGAAAATTATGATAATGAAGCTTCTTTTGAAAGTAAAATACTTGTAGGGTTTGAAGTTACAGTGGATTTGAGCTCAGTTATATCTTTAAGTATAACTAAATATGAACATTAATTGTAATTGAAAGGTCAAGTATAGAAATTAAATTTTCTAAACAGTGTAAGAAAAACTGAACTAAACCCAGATTCATAGGTGTTAAGAGACCAGGACAAGTATAGTGGCATCTTCGATCAAGAACAGTATTGTACTTTACGTTTTCTTTTCAGGGACCTTCTTTTCCTCCGCTGTCTGAGTATGCTCCACCACCGAATCCAAACTCTGACCATCTAGTGGCTGCGAATCCATTTGATGACAACTATAATACTATTTCCTACAAACCACTGCCTTCATCAAATCCGTATCTTGGCCCTGGTTATCCTGGCTTTGGAGGGTACAGCACATTCAGAATGCCTCCTCACGTCCCCCCAAGAATGTCTTCCCCGTACTGTGGCCCTTACTCACTCAGGAACCAGCCACACCCATTTCCTCAGAATCCACTGGGCATGGGTTTCAATAGACCTCATGCTTTTAACTTTGGGCCACATGATAATTCAAGCTTTGGAAATTCATCTTACAATAATGTTCTAAGTCAGAATGTTAATATGCCTAATCAACATTTTAGACAAAATCCTACTGAAAACTTTGGTCAGATTCCTCCACAGAATGCTAGCCAAGTATCTAATCCTGATTTAGCATCTAATTTTGTTCCTGGAAATAATTCAAATTTTGCTTCTCCGTTAGAATCTAATCATTCTTTTATTCCACCCCCAAACACTTTTGGTCAAGCAAAAGCCCCACCTCCAAAACAAGACTTTAGTCAAGGAACAAACAAAAACACTAATCAGAATTCATCTGCTCATCCACCTCACTTAAATATGGATGACACAGTGAACCAGAGTAATATCGAATTAAAAAATGTTAATCGAAGCAGTGCAGTAAATCAAGAGAACAACCGTTCAAGCAGCACTGAAGCTACAAATAACAACCATGCAAATGGGACACAGAATAAGCCACGACAGCCTAGAGGTGGGGCCGACCCGTGCCCCACTGAGAAAAGTAGTAAGTCCTCTTTGCACCCCAGCCGCCACGGCCACGCACCCTCCGACCCGGTGTACCCTTGTGGGATCTGTACGAATGAAGTGAATGACGACCAGGATGCCATCTTATGTGAGGCCTCTTGTCAGAAGTGGTTCCACCGGATCTGCACAGGAATGACAGAGACGGCTTACGGCCTCCTGACTGCGGAGGCATCGGCGGTGTGGGGCTGCGACACCTGCATGGCCGACAAGGATGTCCAGCTGATGCGCACTCGAGAAACTCTTGGTCCCCCGGCAGTGGGCAGTGATGCTTGATTGCAGGCATTAACTCAAGTGCTATTTTCTGCCTGGGTATTACAGAGGTTTGATGACAGGATTTTAGTATTTTACATTATTTTTAAAAATAACACAAAACCGTTATTCATCTTTCAGTTTTTTATTAATCTTCCACTTCATTACTAGTTCAGGTTTTGTATTGTCTGTTGGTATCGTAAATGAGAATAATGTACGTGGGGGTGCTTTAGAAACATTTATAAATAAATGTTAGTTGTTATTTAACCTAAACAAAAGCCTCTTGAAGCTTCAAAATAATGTATAACGATTATAGGCCAGTTTTAACTTTTAAAAGTTAGAATATTGACAATTGTATATTTCAGTACTGACCTTTGGCCATAGCACAGTATTTAGTTCAAAAAGTTTTTCAAAGATGCATTTAACATGTTTTCCAAACATACTGTATATGTCTGTAATACAGAGGACAGCATACATTTCAGTGGATTTTTAAAAAATTAAACAGTGCGATACCAGATTTCTCCTCCTTTAGGGTCTTTAAAATTAGCGACTTTTACACTTTTCAAGTTAGTCTTTCTAGGATATCTACACAGATATAAGACAGAGACAGATCATAGCAGATAGTAGATTTTCAGTAAATATTTGCTTATTAACTTGTGAATTGTACCACATGAAATTGCTAATATTATTAGATCAGTCGAAAATTCAAGTTTTCCAATTTTACATCTACAATAAATTGACATAAAGCATGTTTCTAGTTGTACTGTTTAGAATTATGATAGCATTATGCTCTTCATTTTCTTGAGTTGTTACTGTTTTCCAGAGAAATAAGTAAGATAGTGTCCCTCAGAAGAATAGTGAACACATTCATGTATATCATTTATAACCAGGACATACTGCAAATGAAGAAAGTCTTAGAGGGCTCTGTTAGCAAAAGAACTACTTAGTAGTAGTGTGAAAAATCTTAATCTGAGGATCTGAATTTGCAAAGTGAACTTCAGAGAAGATCAAAATCCCATTTTAAACAAAGACCAGTTAATAGCCAAGATAAAAGCTAACTTTCAAGACCTTGCTGCAGGTTTCAGAGTTTCTCCTGTTTGGTTAAAATTTGAAAATGGACTAGAGTACACCATTGACGAGCACAGACAGAAGTGTTCTCAGTAAGATTCAAAACAGCAAAACCTCATTTTTAGACCAGATCATAACCTGTAGCCAGAGAAACAAAAAGATACTGTATGACAGTCGCTGGCAAGCCATACCATGGTTGGACGTTGATGACGCTCTTTGTACACCACTGCAATCATGACAACCAGAAGTTCTGAAGGCCGTGGCCATCCGTTGAGGAGATAATTGCTACAGTGCAAACCTGGGGGAAACAATGATGGCAGCAGCATGTTAAGAAATTCAAGTTGCATATGTACATTTTCACTCACGAACATCTTTTGGTTGACAAATATGAACCCCTACTTTCACGTTACAGGACTTCACATGTCACAAGCCACTCAAGCAAAGGTTGGACCATGAAATTGTCACATCTCTCATAAGCCCTGGACCTTTAGCTAAGGGACTACTGTCTTTTTCGTCCTTTGGAGCTTTTTTAAAGAAACAGCACACTTCCCAATTGAGAAGCAGTAATGGAGAATTTGAACAATTTATACAATCTAACAATAATTTATGAAAAATGTTTAATATCTTAGAAAATGCTGATGCACATTTTGATTGAATAAAGCACATTTTTTTAAATAGTGTTTTAATTTTGACTTACAAAACAGCAATTTCATATGGTACAAGGTAATAGAAGGTTTTCTCCATTTACACTTGACTGTTTAGAGGTGAGTAAAAAGGTATTTTCAGTAGTTGTATATGTATCATCATGATTTAAGGAAACGAAATGATACGAACTCCAACACTAGCTGTTCCTTTGTGTGAACATATTACCAGTTAAAGCAGATTTCAATGTGGTATTTTGGGCTGACTCTGGCATTGATGGTTTTCAGTACCTACTTGAAGATCCTATTTTGGTTACATTGTAATTTTTGCTAGGGATAAATACTTCTAGTGAATGCTTTTTTTTTTTTTTTTTGGTACCAGGGATCGAACTCAGGGCCTCATGCTTGCGAGGCAAGTACTCTAACCACTGAGCTAAATCCCTGGCCCTGGGATAAATACTTTTATAATCATATAAGGACCTAGTTTTTTCTTGAAATTCTGTTGGGCGCTTATTTTTAAGAAATGATGGGGCTGGGGATTTAGCTCAGTGGTACAGCGTTTGCCTCGCAAGCACAAGGCCCTGAGTTCGATCCCCAGCACCAAAAAAAAAAAAAAGAAATGATGCCCTGCGTGCTATAAGCCCGCTCCTACTGTCAGATCATGACTTTTTAAGACTCTGCACAGAACTGGGGAGTTTTGTTGTGGTGCAGGGGGTTGAGCCCATGGCCTCATATGCCAGGCAAGCACTCTCCCACTGAGTTATATCCCCAGCCCACAGAACTAGGTATTTTGAGTAGACCCTTCCAATGTTCTCAGGAGTCCACACTTCACATGGTAGTACTAAGTTTTGCTTACTGTTAAAATTAATTATGTGGTTTATTAAACCCTTTATTGCTCACAGTTTCAGTAGTTAGCTGTTTTATAAAAAATGAAATGGCCTCTCCCAAGATAGTCTTAAGACATTTGATTTACAAAGTGATTCTTTCATTTTCTATTTTCGAGCAGTTGTCATTTAAAAACACACGGACCAGTAAATATTTATTCAAGTGTTTAGGTTTTCAAATCACCTTACTAAACTAAGACTCGGTAAATATTCTAAAGAAAAAACATGGTTGATTCTGACATGAGTCACAGCCAAACTGTAATTGAACCTAATCAATGTTTTTATGTATTGCAATTAATTTTCTTACTACTTCCACATTTGTCTCTACTAAACACTTGTCCAAAGTCACATAGATACCTTTGGGTAGGAAAAGTGGTGAACTATGAGAATGGCCGGAAAATTTGTCCAGTTTCACCCAAAGAAGACTGTTATACAAATTGATAGGGCATTCTTAGGAAAAGTAGTGATAGAACGTAGCTTATAAAGGAAATTATTCTTCAGATAAAATACTTGGATTTGTGATCAATATTTTCCTTTTGAGTGAAATACTTTATAGTACTGTTACTATGATTCTTGTTACCTAATTAGGAGGTTATACACATGAAACTGAAGATTTTCTTGTACTAGTGTTTATGCTTCATAAATAAGCACAATATAAAAGAAATCCAGGTTGGGTTTTTTTATTTTGGGTTTTTTTTTCTTTAAGACTTCTGAGCCTAGAGGTAGGAAAAAAATAGTATGGGTCACCATGAAATCTGCTGACTTGAATCATTCACATAAAATAAATATCAAGAGTCTTCATTTATGTCTTTCAAACTTACGTATCTTGAACAAATTAAAGTGCTAGGACTTACTATTCAACATACTAACTGTATTTACTAGTAAAAAATATAAGCAATGATTTTTTAAAAGGGAGTTCTAAAGTGTTTTGGATTTCTTTTTATGCACATGCATGAACATTTGTGCTGTTTTAGATGTTTTAATTTAAAAAGTTAAAAAAAATCAGGCTCCCAAAGGTCATTTGTAAATAGTGGCTTGAAACACAATATAAAATGATTAGATTCTTAGGGAAGCTCATAAAGGCTTATTTAAACCATAATGTAGTTAACTGTTGTTATCATACTAAGTTCTTAGTTTTCTTTAGGGAACCAATCAGTGTAAGAGAAAGAAGCAAAAATCTTTCCTTTTTTCCTGATGTGATCAGGAAGGTTCAGTTCTTTAGTGTGGGTTGTTTCCCAGCTGCCCTATTACCATCTAAACTTTCTGGTGAAATGCTATATAAACAGGCTTGGCTTTTCCCTTCCTGGAAGCTCTGTGCTTCAGAATTTCCCATCTTTCCTTTGATCAGAAATTCTATTCCTTGCGTGGTATCAGCTGGCTACATTTTAAGAGAAAATCATTTTTTTTCTGCTAAAATACAAATGAAGATGAGCAAAGAGACATTGAATTTTCTTTTTTTTTTTTTTTTAAAAAAAAGGATCTTCAGCCAGGCATGGTGGTGCAGCCCTGTGATCCCAGCACTCATGAGGCATAGGCAGGAAGATCACTGCCAAATTCAAGGCCAGCCTGGACTACATAGTGAGTTGAAGGCCAGCCTGAACTGCAAAACAAGACCCTGTCTCAATCAATCAATCAATCAATCAATCAATAAGGATCTTCAGAATGAATCTTTAACATATGAAACTTTATACAGTATAACCACAATTCACACACCATGAGAAGCAATATTTTTAGCAAATTAACTGGTACTGTCCGATACCTCAGTTCCTTTAGATTGTTTTGAATGTTCTTTTACAGCCTGCTGTCTTCTACTTCTGTATTCAGAGGTTTCCCTCTTATTTCCAAATTTTGGTAACCTTCCTCTTCTCTTCCACTTACCCTATAGATCACTATAAAAGTCACATCTACATCTTCTGACCTCTGGTGATACAGTGATGGGGTTTTGGTGGCATTCTGGAGCATTTCCGAAGACAAGAGGTCAAGGGGAAATGAAAGGGAAAGTGGCCATCAGAGGCTGCCTGCTTAATTAAAAACTTAATGAAATGTAATGGAGAAGCTTCATCTTTGTCGTATTTTATCAATAAATAACACATTACTTGGAATTATATTAAAACTCACTCACAATACCTGTACTCATTCTGTAGGTGTGTAGATGATGTTGCTTGTTGAGATGTTATCTTTTATAAAAGAAAGTCCTGCTTCTTATCATGATGTATGTGACTTAAATGATTGTTTCATATTAAAACTATTTCTTCCTTATGTACTGTTTACATATACCTCTTTTTGGGATATTAGTTCAGTACTTTTATACAAATCTGAATGTGTTCCACATTGGTGACATGTATTTTTGCAGTACTTTTTTTGTTTTGTTCTTAGAGCATGTCTAAAGTAATACATGCACTAGTGCTGTGGTCTGTGGCAAAATTACTGTAATTCAAATTGGAAAATAAAATGTTTCCAGACTTTGTCCAACATTTATTCCTATGACAAAGGAAATTACTATGTAATACTAATTATTTCTTATGCTGGTATGTTTTGAGCTACTCTATGAAGTATGTGAAACATCAATATTTATGGATTAGATGGTCTGATGTCTTTGAAATGTGAGAAAGGAGTAAAATTTGGTGTTAGCAATTCATGACACTCATAGTAAATACTTATTTAAAATTTGATCTATTTACAGGTATATCTTACTAAAAATTGTCTTAACTGACAGTGCATATTAGGATTTTTTAAAACCCATACTACTAATATTATACAGCAGACTTTGAACTTAAGTTGAAATCTCTCAACCATGGAATATAATTCAGTCTACCATAAACAAAACAAATAGTAATAATCTTCATTTATCAAGGAATGACTAAGATACCACGAAATTCTTATTTAGGATTTGTAATCATTGATATAAGGACTTGGATGATGTTTACTTTGTTCTATCTGATAAAAGGATTTGTTAATAAAATAAGACTTTAAAGACAATTTTAATTTTGAAGAGTTTTAAATTTTTTTAAATTTCAGGGTCATTTATTTAAGAACACTACAAGCATTCTTGTTTTGTCATTAAAACAAGTACCCAAAATTATTGTAATAGGTAATACTTGGCCAATGCAGATTTGTATATTTGAAATTATATGCTTGAAAGAAAAAAAAACTTATGAGTACTTAAACTGCGTATCTTTTTTTAAAGTTCAAATTTTTAGACTTTTATCAATTCAAACTGTTCTGAATGAAGTTTTAGTATATCAGTGAGTATATTATAAAATAAACGTGTACCTATGTTAATATTCCTATGCTGCATCAAACTTGGCATGGTGGTTGTGGTATATTTTATATTTTTGACTGTTGATAGGATTGATATAGCAATAAATCTGATTCAGTCTTAATATTTTTTAGAATGCCAGATACTGTACCATGTCATAATCCCATTATATTTGACTTCAATACTCATATTTTCATAGGTTTATTTTTTGTGTTAAAAATTTAGTATTACATGTTGGTTTGCTTTTGTCTGATATTTTCACATAAAATCTTTTAAAACTGGGTATAAAGAAGTATTAATATGAAATGATTCATGAACTACTTTGTGGTAAAACTTAGATAAAATATGAGAAAACTAGATCACCCCAAATTGTTTATTATTTTTATATGGTTTATGTGCAGTTACAATTTTCAAAGAAATAAAATTGGCTTTGTAATTGATAGAAATTGGGTAGTTTAAAAATTTCTGAATGTTAAATCAGTTACATTCCCAACTCTGAAACACTTTAATTACTGTAAATAGTGGTCAATTCTCCTTTTTCTTTTTGATGTATTTAACACTTACAGTTTCTTTCTTCTGATTCTATTTCCTTTTCCCTAAACACTATGCTAGAATTTAAAATTGGAGTTTAATTTGTCTCCCATGTTTTAATATTTTATTCTAAAATAATAAGACAAATAGAGGTTCTGCTGTTGACAGCTCATGTCATTGTTGGCCTTTCTTTTCAGGAATGATGCTAATGTCATTTGTGTGTTGTACAAGGAATGTCAGTATATAGACCTACTATCATAGAAATGATGTATGGCAGGCTTTCTTGAATATGTATTGCAAGTTCGTTTCCTATAGTGTTAACTATGCTTCATATTCTTTTAAATAAAGGTAGTTTTTAAAGAGAAAAAGACCTGGTTTTTTTTGGGGGGGTGCTGGGGATCAAACTCAGGACCTTGCACTTACTAGGCAAGCGTTGTACCACTGAGCTAAATTCCCAACCCCAAGACCTGTTTTTTAAGTGTTTGACCTTCATTTTTCATCAGGACAAATAGGTGTACACATTGCGCATTTTGGCTTTTATTTTTTGGGTTTTTTGATTGTTTTATTTTGGTTCTAGGGATCGAACTCAGGGCCTTCTACTTGCAAGGCAAGCACTCTACTGAGCTAAATCCACAGTCAACCATCTTGGCTTTTAGTAGGATATGTTCAACAAAATATCAAGCCAGAAAATATCCTATAGTTTACCAAGGATTTAATTTTATACTGAGAAAACCAATAGGCCAGGCCTTGCTGTATATGTACTGTTTTTCTTGCAAAATTTATATATAATATTGAGTCTTGGGTTTCTTGAGGAAATTGTGAACATGATATATATCTATTTTAACAGGAAATTAGCAGAAGAATCTACAACCTCAACAACTGAACTATCTTTGAGGCAGAGATGCCATTGTAGCCACCATAAATTTGCTAAGTAATAAGACTGCATTTACAGATCTCCACAGTTTGCATGAAACAGCCATCAGGTGCCTTGGTCTGTTACATGAAACAGCCAGATAAGATGTGAACAAGTCACCTGATGTGAGCTTGATATCATAGTAATACAGGCGACATTAAGATATGAAGATGAAATACAAATGCACAAAAACTCAATTTATACTAATGGAATGGGAAAACAACTATCCTACCTGTCAGAAGAGAGAAGAAAGATGTATAGAGTTTTTGGATCTAGCATCACTATGAATTGATGTTCTAAGTCACCCCCACTGTTCCAAATAGGAGTAATATAAAAAGATAAAACTGGATTTGAAGTAAAGATTTGGACATCATACACAACACCATGGGTTCAATCTGTAGCACAAAAACAGATAAAACTCATTAGTATCTAGTATGGTTGGTATTTTTATATGGTATGTAGAAAAAGCCAGGTATGGTGGCCCACGCCTGTAACCCCTGCACTTTGAGAGGCTGAGGCAGGAGGATCCCAAGTTAGAGCCTAACCTGTGCAACTTAGCAATATCCAGTCTCAAAAAATAAAAAGCGCTTGGAATATAGCTCAGTGTGAAGGCCCTGGTCCAATTCCCTGTACTAAAAAAAGAAAAAAAAATTGGGCATGAAAAAAGAGGCAACTAACAGCAGTGTTTCAAGCCAGAGACCTAGCTGGGATTCCTCTCTACTGCTGTATCACTTGAGAAAGGAGGCTAAAAACTGAAATCTTCCTTCACATGATACTTCGGGCTCTCACTCAGGAAGAGGCAGGGCTAAAGTGACAGAAGCAGTTTTTCAATTTGCTAGGCACATATGATCTACCAAAATTGAACCAAGAATATATAAATAATCTAATTAGATCAATTACAAGCAATGACACTGAAGCAGTAATAAAAAGTCTCACATGAGCCTGGCATGGTGGTACACACTGATAATTCCAGCACTCAGGAGGCCAAGGCAGGAGGATTACTGCAAGTTTGAGGCCAGCCTGGGGTACATAGTGAGTTTGAGGCAGCCTGAAATATATAGTGAGACTCTGTCTCAAAAAACCTAAAAAAAAAAAAGCTCACAACAAAGAAAAGCCCAAGACTGGACAGATTCACTGCTGAATTTTAATGGTCTTTTATTGGGGGGGGGGGCTGGGGATCAAACTCAGGGCCTTGTGCTTGCTAGGCAAGTGCTCTACCACTGAGCTAAATCCCCTTTAATAGGCTTTTAAAGAAGAACTAATACCAAGGCTCCTCAAAATATTCTATTAAGAGGAAGGGAAATGAACTCTTGCAAATTCATATTATGAAACCAGCATTATTCTACTACCAAAAACTGATTCGGACATAACAAAAAAAACTTTAAACCAATATCCCTGATGGCTACAGATGCAAAAATCCTCAGTAAAATACTTATAAGTCAAGTTCAGCATCATAGTAAAAAGATCACACACCATGATCAAGTTTGTTTTATTCCCAGGATACAAGGTTGGTTGAATATACATAAATCAATAAATGTGATTCACATAAATATAATCAAGGACAAAAATCACATGATCATCTCAATGCATGGGAAAAAAGCCTTGGATAAAATTTAACACCATGATAAAACTCTGAATAAACTAGGTATAAAGTATCATACCTCAAAATACTAAACACTGGGACTAACCCTAGCCAACATCATACTGAAAGGGGAAAAAAAAGCATTTCCTCTCAAATTGGGAACAAGACAATTACCACTCTTACTCAGAGTAGTAAAGGAAAACTTAGCAGAGCTATTGGGTGAGAAAAAGAGATAAATGGAATACAAACAGGAAAGAAGTCAAATTTGGTATTTGCAGACGATATGATTCTATGCCTAAAAACCTTGTGATAGATCTAACCAAGGAGGTGAAAGATCTCCACAATGAAACAGATGAATGGATGAAGAAAATGTGGTATCTCTATGTAATGGAAAACTATTCAGCTATAAAGAAGGATAAATTTGAGACATTTGTAAGAAAACAGATACACCTAGAAAATATGTTAAGTGAAATAGACACACAACCTTAATATCGTATGGTATTTCTCATTTGAGAAAGGCAAAGTACAAATGAGGAGCAAAATAAAGGATTGATAGAACAAAATAGGGACATAGATCTTTTGCAAATGGGAAGAGGTACAGGAGAACAAGGGTGAGGGGCGGGGAGAGAGGAAGGGGAAGAAAAAAATTCTAAAATGTGTCATGTAAATAGCAAATACCCACAATGAATGTAAACATTATATGTCACAAACATGAATGAAAAATAATAACAGTAAGAATGAAAGTGAAAAAAGAATGAAGACAGCAAAGAAGGATTTAGAGATGGAGGGAGGTGGGTGGGTGGGGAGGGAAGTGAATTAAAGAATCATGTTATATACAGTGGTGCCTCCATTCATGAATTTAATTCTTTCCACAGTTCTGATCGCAAACCAAATTGAATGAGAACTGAATCAAATTCAATGGTTAGGTTCAATGTTGACCATATGGAGAAATTTGATTCAGTTCTCGTCCAGTTCAGTTTGCGACCAGAACTGTGGAAAGAATTAAATTTGTGAACCAAGGTACCACTGTATATGTGCCTACTCCCTAAGAAGAATGCAAACTTCATGTACTGTAAATGTGCACTAATAAAATAAGTTATAACTCACTAAAGAAAATGAAAACACTAGAAGATTGAAAGACCCCACCATGTTCATGAATTGGTAAAATTACTATTATTAAAATGGCCATAAACAGGGCATTGGTGGTGTACACCTACAATTCCAGCACTCAGGAGGCTGAGGCAGAAACACTGCTGTGAGTTCAAGGACAGTCTGGGCTACCTAGTGAGTTCAAGTCCAGCCTAAACTACACAGTGAGACCATGTCTCAAACAAACAAAGGAAAACAAAACAAAACAAAAATCTTCTGCATAGCAAAGGAAACAACAGATTGAAGAGGTAGCTTACAGAACTGGAGAAAATCTTTGCCAGCTACTCTTCTGACAAAGGACAGAATATATTAAAAACACAAAAAAATTAACAAGCCCAAGTAAAAAAGCCCAAGTAATCCAATTATTATGCTTTAAATCTAAAATGTCCCTCAGTGGTCTCATGTGTTTGGAGGGTGGTTGGCTCATGGGTGCACTACCTTCCTTGGCTGATTCATCCACTGATGAGTTCAGTAGCTTAATGTGCTGTTAGCAGCTGGGGTCTGGTTGGAGGTGGTCATGGGGGTGTGACCTGGAAAGCTGCATTCTTGTCCCTGGCTCCTCCCTTCTTTCTCTGCTTCCTGGTGGCCATGAACTGAGCCCTTTCTCCTCTGCCATGCCCCTCTACCATCCTCTGTCTTCCTTGGAACCAGCTAACCATAGACTGAAACCATGAGCTAAAATAAACCACTCCCTCCTTTATGTTTCAGCTATCAGGTATTTGATCCTAGCAATAGGAAAGTAATTAAGACAGAAATCAATACCAAAGAAGTGAAGTTGTTGTTTTGACTACACCAGACCATGTTGTTCAGAAGCCTTTGGAACTTACTTGCAGAGGAGCTTGGAAAGGTTTGGTGATGTCAGCTATGGAAGGCTTAGAATGCTGTAAACAGAGTAAGCTAAGACTGCTGGAAGATTCTGGTGAGAGCTCAGAAGACCAGAATGCTGACAAGAATGCAGATAGTAAAGAAAAGACTTGGGAGGTTTTGGTTTGGAGCAAGGACTCAATTGGCAGTTAGATTAGAGGCCATGTGTGTTGTGTTCTGGCAGAGAATTTGTCTTCATTTTGCCCATGTCTTGAGACTTTTCAGGAGACCAAGATTAAAAGTGTTCACTAATTAATCTGGCAGAAGAAATTTCAAAGCAGCCCAAGATTCAGGTTGTGACATGGGTATTGCTGGCTGCTTTTAGCCAGACCTACAGTGAAAACCAAGAGTAAAAAAAAAGCAGACCTGAAAAATTTGCAGTTTCATCAGAAAGGAAGCACTCGAAGTTGGTGCCATGGACAGCATGGTTGCTGAAAAGATTAGCATTAAAAAGAAGCCAAGTACTTTGCAATGGGATAATAGAAAAGATGGTTTAAAGGCATTTTAAGAATCAGTAAAAGTTCTACATTTGCAGGCTTAAGTGTCCAAAACTATGAAGCTTTCATGGAGAAGAGAGACACTGGGCTCCCTGCTCAAGAAAGGCTGCCTAAGGAATTAGTTCCCTGGAATTGTTTCACAGTGGTCAGTCATCCAGGCACTCAGAGGCCTCTGCAGCCATGATCTAATGGGGACTGACTACTCTTCAACCTTGTGGCAGATCTTGGCATCATCTACATGCATGCAAGCATGTAGAATGCAAGAGTCATGGGTGTGCCCTTGACAGGAGTGTGTCAAGCTGTGAAGATGATGTCAACAGTGCAGTGGAGACCTCAGGAAACTGGAGATGCCAGGAGCACAGAACATCTTTTGAGGAAAGTCACAGACAAGAGACAGGGCATTTGGGCTGCTACAGGCAATGCCATAGGGGTGAGTCTATCCAAACCCTTTGGATCTCATGTCTCATCACAATTTGCCTAGACACAGAACTAGATCCCCAAAAACAAAAGATCCATTTAAAAAATAGGCAACTGAAATGAGTAGACACTTCTCAGAAGAACTACAAATGGCTAGTAAATACATGAAAAAATGTTCAATATCACTCTCCATTAGAGAAATGCAAATTAAAACAACAGTGAAATTACATCTTCCTCCAGCAAGAAAGGCTATTCTCAAGAAGTCAAATAAAAAATGCTGATGAGGCTGTGGGAGTAAAGGAAACCTTCCACATTTTTCATGGGAATGTAAATTAGTACAATCATTATGGAAATCAGTAGGGAGATTCCTCAAAAAACTAAAACTAGTCAGCTGTGGTGATGCGTGCCTGTGAATCCAGCACTTGTGAGGCTGAGGCAGGAGGACTGTCATGAGTTTAAGGCCAGCCTAGGCTACATAGTGAGTTCAAGGATGTCCCAAACTACATAGTGAGACCTTGTCTACAAAACAAAAAACCAAAACTAAAAATTCCATTTGATTCAGTTATTTGTAACCTATGTATGTATTTTCCCAAAGGACTTAAAGACATCATATTATAGTGATACATGTATACCCATGTCATGGTTTGTACCTAAATGTCCCCCCAGGGCCTCATGCAGTCGCAGGTGGGGCTTTTGCAGAGGCAGGTGGATCTAGAGTATGTGATGTTGGGAATAAAGGCGTGTCATCACTAAATCAAACCACTGATTGGTTTGGCACCACCCTAATCCCTGTAGCCTAGATAAGCTATAAGGCGCAAAAAGGAGTTACTTTTTGCTTCCCTTGCTGCCTTCTGCCTGTCTGCCATGCCACCCCGCCTTGGATCCAGCTGATTGTGGACTGAAACCTCTATGAACTCTGAACTAAATAAATCTTTCCTCCTTTAACTTTGGGTATTGAGTATTTTGTCTCGGCAATGAGAACAGTAACTAAGACAACCCATTTACAAAGTAGCACCATTCAAAAAAGATAAATCTTGGAAGCAGCCTAAATGGCCATTAACAAAGGAATAGCTAAAGAATACTACTCTGCCATAAAGGAGGATAAACTTGAGTCATCTGTAGGAAAATGGATACATCTTGAGAACATTTAGTGAAATAAATCAAACACACAGGCTTAAATATCACATGATTTCACTTATATGAGAGACTCAAATACAAATAAAGAGTGAAATAAAGATAGATAATAGGAAAAAAAAAAAGAAAATTTCCAGGAGAAGTTCTTGGTTTATTCAAGAGCTTCCAATTGTGATTTTATTTCTGCATTTTGTGATGTCTGTAGTACTGGACAGCTTTTTAAAAGTGTATAAGCTTCAGGCTTTACTAACCAGGGTTCTCTCTCCATTCACAATTATATCATTTTGTATTTTTATCAAGTAAATAAGTCTTTGGATATTAAAAAAGCAATAAAACTGGAGAAGTCTAACTAATAATTCATTAAGAGGAAAGGTATACAGCTGGGGATTCAGCTCAGTGGTTAGAGTGCTTGCCTAGCAAGTGCAAGGCCCTGAGTTCAATCCCCAGCACTGAAAAAAAAAAAAGAAAGAAAGAAAGAAACAAAGGAAAAAAAAAAAAAGAAACAAAGGCAACTAAATAATATGAATACCAATGAGGGACCCATTATTCCAAGGAGAGATAGGGCACACGAACTGTCTCATTTTTGGCAAAGTGGAAGAAAAAAACGAAACAAAACAAAAAACATGGTCATGATATGAACAAGTAAGAATTCAACTAAAAATATAAATGGCGCCGGGCATGGTGGCGCACACCTGTAATCCTAGCATTCAGGAGGCTGAGACAGGAAGAACACTGTGAGTTCGAGGCCAGTCTGATACCTAGCAAGACCCTGTCTCAAAAAACAAGCAAACAAATGGCCAAATATGGGCTAGTGTGCCACTTTGTTAGAGGTGGAGGCCTCAGACACAAGGTGAGTTTGCACTGCACTAGATGCTCAAGAGAATGACGGGGGCAGGAAAGGAGACAGAAAATCCCCACCCACCCACCTGCTGCCTGAACCAGCAGTGCAAGTACTCATGTGATTCTAGGGACAAGAATGAAGTGCAATTTTCAAGCCCTACTGAGGGAGGAGATCAGGGTGTGGCAAAAGGCGGCTGGGGAAACAGATGCACAGAACAGCTCCCAAAGCCCTGCATCTGGACTTCTCCTGAGAATGGCTCAGACCTGGGGCTGGGCCAGCCTGAGGATGGGACTCAGCACTGCCTCTCAGGGCCTGGATGGAGAAGTTCTCATGAGCTGAGACTTGGAAAATATAAAATAAAGGAAGCCAAGAGGAGCTGGTGCTACCAAACCTTTCCACGGCACCCTGTGCTGCATTTCCCATATGCAGCATGTGCTATTCTTTTTGCTTTTACCCCTTTTTCCCCTTCTTTCAGCCCAAGCTCACTCTGCAGAGCCAGTTTCTCTCCCAATCTCAATTTCTGCCTTTTAAAATAAACTTTATCACCACTTTTTACTCGTTTCGTCCAATTGTTCAAAGCAAGAAGAACCTGGAGTCCGACTCCAGAAGTAGGGGCAAGCAATCCAGAACCTGGTAGAGTTTAGTTGGCGGCCACTTTTTAGAAGCAAGCTATCCGATAACATTAGGAAACTGTTTCTTAGAGAATACTTAAGAACAAATGTTTTAAAAGTTGTTTAATTAAACAGAGTCAAGATTAATGAAAAAATATATATTCTAGTTATTTAATTTTGTAGTACTGGGGACATCTCCAGCTCCCTCCCCTCCTTTTTTTATTTTGCGAGAAGGTCTTACCAATTTACCCTAGCTGGCCTCAAACTTGACATCCACCTTCCTCAGCCTCATAAGTCGCTAGAATTACAAGTATGCACCATAGTGTCAGGAAATTTTTCTCTTTTTTAAACTATAATGTGAGGAATGGAAAAACAAGCCACTAAGTGACAGAAAATGTTTGAAAAACATATATCTGATAAAAAGATCTATAGCTGGCCATGGTGGCACACGCCTGGAATCCCAGCACTCGGGAGGCTGAGGCAGTAGGATTGCTGCAAGTTCAAGGCCAGTATGGGCTACAAAGTGAGTTCAAAACCAGCCTAAACTACATAGTGAGACCCTGTCTCAAAAAGACAAAACAAAAATAATTAAAAAGTTGCTGCCATTTTTTTATACCTTTGTATTAATTTAAAAAAAACCCAACTCCCTAATTTGGGGGGTGATTACATCTCCCAATATACGAAACACTCTCGCAATTTAACAGTAAGAAAACAAAGTTTTAAAAGTTATTTAAAACTTTAACAGACACTTCACCAAAGAATGAAATACAAATAAGCACATGAGAATTATTTACCACCATCAGTCACTAAAGAAATGAAAATTAAAACCATTATGAAATATGACTGGACAACTATTAGATTTGCTAAAATTATTTTAAAAACAAAACTGTTGACATTAAACTGTTCCTAGTGAATATGCAGAATAATGGAAACTTTCATACATTGCTGGTAGAAATGCAAAATTTGTGCTACTAAAGTAATTTAACAGTTTCTCTTTTTTTTTGGTGCTGGGGATCAAACTCAGGGCCTTGTGCTTGGTAAGCAAGTGCTCTACCACTTGAGCTAAATCCCCAACCCCAGCAGTCTCTTATAAGACTGAAAATACATCCACCACATTGATACAGGGGATGTAAACGTAACTCCCAACCTGCTAGATGTCAGATATGCTGAGTTTGTGTTCCTCGAAAATGAAGAATGAACTCTATGGAACAACAGAGGTTAAGAGTAGCAAAATTTCCTTTTTTCCTTAGCAGCAAGATATATCATATACAGGTACAAATTCTCTATGATGAATGTTATCATTATGCATATCTAAAATGTACTACTAAAATAAAAGTAAAGTAATTCTTGAAAAAATTGAGTAGGAAATTTATTGGAGAATAGGAATAGCTCCTAAGAGACAGGAGGGGTCCCAAATGGGTTGCCCATCAGCTCACTTCTCTGAGAAAGTTTTATAGAGGAAAGTCACAAGAGGTGGGAAAAACATAGGTTAAATTATAATCAACCAGTAAGATTATAAGTATAGTCGCTTAGCTAATATTGCTCTAATAGTAACAAGGGCACACTGATGACATCATTAACCTTGGTCAATAATGTATAGTCTTAGTTTTGGTCTTGGTGGGTGAGAGAGGATGTCCCACCTCTAAAGAGATAATGGTTTATTTTGTATGGAGAAATCTCAAAAGGGTGGTACCAATAATCTCAAGCTTCTTTTTACCCCATAGCGGAAGTATGTAAATCTGGCCATTGTGATTTTAATATTCTTCAAATGTGCTTCTAGCTAGTTTTTTTTGTGGGGTCGGGGATCAAACTCTGGGGACTTTGGTTTACTAAAGGCAAGCTCTCTACCACTGAGCTAAATCCCCAACCCCCTTTAACCAGTTTTGTTTTTGGTGCTGGGGATCTAACTCAGGGCCTTGTGTTTTCAAGGCAGGCACTCTAGCCACTGAGCTAAATCCCCACCCCCTAACCAATTTTGATGTGTTCTTATCTTCTGCACTGACTCCCTCGAGGGCCCAGTCTGACTGCCTGTGATATTTTTATCTAACTTACCTGTCTATAATTTTTTTTTTTTTTCCTGGGGATCAAACTCAGGGCCTTGTGCTTGCTAGGCAAGCACTCTAACCACTGAGCTAAATCCCCAGTCCCAGCTGTCTATAATATGACCCAGCAAATAAATTCCTATGTATTTACCTACGAATGTCTAAAACAAATTCATTCATAATTACCAAAAACTAGAAAAAGTGTCTACCAACTCTTGAAGGAATGAATCCTGTATGTGCATATACTACTTCTCAGCAACAGCACCTGCCTGCTCCCGAGCAGGAAGGCTCCCACCGGCTGGCGACCATGGTGAACCTGGGGTTGTCCCTTGTGGAGGACATCATGGCCACCAAGCATCATCACAGGCTCTGTGGCCAGCTATGGGGTGAGCAGAATGGAGGTGCAGAAATGCAGCAACCTCTGGCTCTTCCTGGAGACAGGTCAGCTCCCCAAAGACATGGGCACAGCTGTCAGCCCTGCTAGAGGAGCTGCAACCAGGGTGCAGATCTGGGATGGAGTCCTGGAACACAATCCCCAGCACCCCTGACTCCAGACCACCTCACACATGTGTGACCAGGCCCGATGAACCTGCTGCTGCTGCTGCCCACACCCCAGAACCTGCCCAAGAGGTCGGCTCAGAAAGGCCTGGCAGACCTGGGGCAGGAGATTCTCCTCAAGATCAGCACTGTGAGCCCAAGAGGGTTGTGTCCTGCTGCACACATTGTGGAGGCAGCAGCCTGCGAGTGGCAGACAGGACTTGTGCATCCTCTCTGGCCCTGTGGCATCCCCCTCTCTCCTCCCCAACGGTCCAAGGACACAGCAGCCACTGCAGGTGTCAGGTAATAAACAGCTTGTCTTGCTGTCCTCTCCACCAAAAAAAAAAAGCCCAACTTCTCAACAACAAAAACACTAATACATACAACAACACGGATGAATCCAAAAGCATTGCACTCTATGAAAGAAGAAGAGGCTAACGTGATTTCATTACATAGCATCCTGAGAGGCTGGGATGTGGCTCAGTGTAGAGCATTGCTTGGCATTCCCAGCACCAGAAAACATCTGAAAAAAATCAATGGACATGGAATTCAGCTGAGTGGCTGCCAGGGACGATGGGGACAGGAGCCATGGGGGAGAGGAGGCTGATCATAGAAGAGGACAAGGGACCTTTTGGACGTGATGGAAATGTTTCCTATCTTGTTTGTGGCTGTTGAAATCAAAAGGCTGGATTTTTTCCTCAGTGCTAGGGAAGTGCTCTACAAGTGAACTATATTCCAGCACAAAAAGACGTGTTGCATGTAATTACGCCTCAGTAAAACTAAGGAAAAAAACTCTGAGACACAGCTATAGTAAGAGATAAATTTACAATCTTCAGTGCATCTGTGAAGAATGCCAGTTAACATCACCTGATGTGGGGCTGGCTAGTCAACATCGTGCGCCCTTGATTTGACTGGCACCAAGGAAGGCGCAACCTCATTTCCTTGGTATTCTGGCCAAGCATGCAAGACTTGCCTCTGAGCATTAGGAAACACCAAACAGATCCACTTCAAGGGTCACCCTAACTGAGGCCTGTACCGCTTGGAAGGCAAAGAGAAGAGAAGAGACATAACACCTAAATATATTCAGTGTTCTCAGACGGATTCTGAACTAGAGATGAAGACTGTTGCAAAATGTAAAGCAGGTCTGTGGACCAGAGAGTAGTGTCTTCCTCTACTTATGTGCTCACTTGGCGGGTTGAACTGTCATTCTGTAAAAGTCTGGGGACTGCACGATGGAATATTTAGCAGTAACGGCATCATTCCTGCAGCATGCTCACATGTAATTCAGAAAGGTTTACAGGGATTGTGGGCATAAACTGCGAAGAGAGAAAGGGAAGGGGGAGAAGAGGAAGGGAGAGAGAAGGGGAGGGAGGTGGGCGGAAGGGAAGGGGGAGAGAGAAGAGGGAGGGGAGAGGAGGAGAACACAGAGACATCTTAATGTTGGAGGAATGTAGGTGTGAGCATGAGCCTTGTGTACTCTCTCTACAACTTCTAAACTTTTAAAATTATTTACAAATAGATTACTAGTGGATATGTATATCGTACATATTTGTAAAACTGTCTCAAGTGTCCCAAGGTAGCCAGTGGACTTCCCTGCAGAAGGGAATGAGACTGCGGCCCTGAGAAGTCCCCTTCTGTGCTGAGTCCAGGCAAGCGGCACATCTTTTCCTGGCTCCTAGAGGGAATCGCACCCCGCACTAAAGCTTTACATTTGCTGACTCTTCCCCCCCCCCCAAGTTCTACATTTCTGTCTTTACTGCTGGTCTTAGCCGAGTTTACCAGTCCCTCTCGGTCTCACTGTTCAGGCTCTTTCCATGATCAGCTAATGTGGACCTGACTATTGACACTAAGACAAACAGTACCAACGGAAAACAGCCTCAAACACTGTTCTAATGTGAAAAGCGGCAAAGAGGCATAGAAAGTGCAGTTTCCTTCTAAAGTGTTTGATGGAAGATGCTAAAAAGCATAGTGGAGTTGAGTATGGTGGCACATGTCGTAATCTCAGCTGCTCCAGAGGCTGAGGCAGGAGGACCTTGAGTTCAAGGACCTGTCCCAAAGACAAACAAGAGAACAGTGAGGTGGACATCTGAACACACTAGAAAGGTCCTGCAAACGATTAACTTTTTTTTTCTTTTTTTGGCGTGGTTTGTGATAATGTTTGAAAACGGCAATGAAATTTGTTAAAATTTTCGGTCGATTTTGCTCAGTTTTCATGAGTTTAAAATAACTTGCAAACATTTTAAGGTCTGATAAATTGTTAAAGATTTTAACTGCTGCCGAGGATGGTGGAGCGCGCCTGTAATCCCAGCACTCGGGAAGCCGAGGCAGGAGGATCTCTGTGAGTTTCATGCCTGCCTGGGCTACACTGTGAGTGTACGACCCGCCTGAACGGCACAGCGAGACCCCGTCTCAAAAAGATTTCAACCGCCGACCAGACGAACGGAAGGCAGAAGGCTCCCCTAGGCGAGCGCGGAGGGTCGGGGGCGGGGTCGGAGCCGCAGGCTGTGTTAACCAAGGCGCGCGGAGTCCACCGGGAGTCCGGGCGCTCTGCCGGGAGCCCCACCGCGGGCCTCACAGTGGCGGTGGGCGGGTTTTCCTCACCAGGCGCCCGGCCGGAATCCCGCGTCGTCAGTCCGCACCTGCCACCCGCTCGCACCTCGCGCTGGAAGCTCACCGGACGGCGGTACACTGAGTGACGGGGGCGCGCGCGGGGCACGCCGGGAGCCGAGGGCTCGGCGGGCTGACCCGGAAGTACTGCCTGCTGACCTGCGGCGGCCGCGACGCCGGCTTCCCTAGCAACCGAGCAGCTTGCGCGGCGGCTGCGATGCCGGTGCGGGTCAGCGATTACAGCTGGCGGCAGACGCCGGCCGCAGTCTTCCTCTCTCTGCCGCTGCGCGGTGTCTGCGCCAGAGACGCAGACGTGTTCTGCACGGAGAGTTACCTGAAGGTAGGAGTCGGAGCCCCGTCCCAGGGCGCGTGGCCCCGAGTGTCTCCTGCGGCGGATCCTTGCAGATGACCGTCCCTGGGTTTCAGTCCTACTTTAAAAAAGGAATTCCATTCCCCGGAGAGCCTTGCTTAGCACAATTCGTAGCACATCTTGGAAGCAGACGACGTGTCCCTCCACAGACGAAAGGATAAAGAAAATGTGGTATTTATACGCGATGGAATACTGCCCGGCTATAGAGAAAGATACATTCGAGCCATTTTGTAGGAAAGTAGATGCACCTCGAAAACATAATGTTAGGGAAAATAAGTCAGACACACAGGCTTAGATCCATATGATTTCTCTCATTCGAGTCATCCATTGTACAAATGAAGACCAAAATAAACGGTAGGTAACAGGAAACAGGGAGATAGATCTTTTGCAAATGGGAAGGGGACCTAGAGACCCAGGCTGGGGGTGGGGTGGGGACTGGACGTAAAAAAATCTCATGCGTCGTGTATCAACTACCCAGAATGAATGTAATCAGTGTATATCCTAAACATGAAATAAAATAAAAAAAAGAAAAACGAGGAAAGCGGATCTGGACACAGAGGGAGAGAGGTGGATGGAGAGGGGAAGAAGAATGTAAAAAGAATCAAGGTATGTGTACTACATGTGTCCACTCCCTAAAATGAATGTAAACATCATGTACTCTGAGTATGTATAGTTTACTGCAAGTATGTATAATAATAAAATTTTAAAAGAGAAACCATGAGATCAAAAGCAAACAAAAAATTCCAGCTGCTGGTAATCCCAGAACTCTGGAGGCTGAGGCGGGAAGATTTCAAATTCGAAGCTAGCCTGGGCTACACAGTGAGGCCCTGTCATCCTGTCAAAAAACAAAAAACAAAAACAGAACATCACCAACAAAAAGTAGAGGGGCTGGGGATTTAGCTCCGTGGTTAGAGTGCTTCCCTCACAAGGCCCTGAGTTCGATCCCCAGCACCAAAAAAACAAAACCAAAAATAAAACCAAACAAATAGTAGAATTCCAGTGGCACATGCCTGTGATCCCAGACAAACAGAAAGATTTTAAGTTCAAGGCCAGCCTAGGTTACATAGACAGACTCCATCTCCAAAATAAAATAATAAATAAAAATAGGTAGTGGTCCCAGGACGTGGAGGCTCAGGTTTCCCTGTTAGCACCAAGCTGTGGGTGGGAGGCTGAGGAGAATGGGGCCTTAGTGGTGCGTGGGGATTCATCAGGTGTAGTAGTTTCTTCAAAGGAATTTACATTTGATAAAAAATAAGCATTTGCCTTCAGACAGTTCTATCTGTGAGAACAAAATTTCTCCTGAATCCCTCATCTATCCTGTCTTCATTGTGTCCACAGGTAATACAAAAAGGACACAGGTCAGAAATATTTTGGGGCTCCTCTGTGTAAGTCTTGTGGCATGGTCTACACTGCTTCCAGTCCTGAAGATGGAATGCAACATGTCTGGTGTCATCACAGATTTCTGGGGGGAATCAAATACACAAGCTGGAAAAGAGAATGAGTAGTGGCAGAGTTTTGGGATGGAAAGATCCTGTTGGTCCTGCCACATGGTCCAAGTTATGCTTTCAGGGGCTGGGGATTTAGCTCAGTGGTTTGAGTGCTTACTTAGCAAGCCCAAGGCCCTGAGTTTGATGCCTGGCACCAAAATAAATAAATAAATAAATAAATAAATTATGCTATAAGAAAAGTAGCAGATGTCCAAGAAATTGTTGATTATGAACTGGGCTTCCCAGCGAGTTGTTCCCAAAGGTCCAGAGGAAACTAAAGCTTTGGAGAGCAGTGGGATGTTTCATTGCAGGGCTCGTCAACAGGCTTCTGTGTCCTGTCGGGAACATAATCTTCGGGCTCTCGAGGGTCCCAGAGGGTGCCAGGACCTGTGGTCTGTGGCATAAGCAGAACCTGGGTTTTCAGACTGAAGAGAAGAAAGTAGGTTGCAAGACATCTGGTAGATGCTCTCAGAAATTGCTTTTCGTTTGGCCGTTTCCTCAGCACAAATGAAATAGCATTTTCTGACCTGATGGCAAGTTGTTTGCAACCAAGTACTGCAGCACCCCTAGTATAACTTTAATGGTTAAAGCCAATTTCAACTATAAAAAGTTACTAGGTGGATAAATTCAGGTAACTCCTTTCAGAGGAAAAACAAATTATATCAAAATAAAGAATACAGAGACTTTAAAAAAAAAAGCCCTAAGTGGTGGCATACCCCTGTGGTTCCAGCACTCTGGGAGGCTGAGGCAGGAGAATGAGGAGCTGGAGCCCAGCCTGGGCAATTTAGTGGCTTAGCTAGACTCTGTCTCAGATTTAAAAAATGTTGAGGATGTAGCTCAGTATGAAGGTCTTGATTCAATCCCCAATACCACAAACATAAGTAAATAATAAAGAATTTCACACAGGGACTGTCTCACTTGTAGACAGATAGTATAAGATTAGAGATTGCTTTTATCCAGGTCTTTCTCATATGCATTGCTAAATTTTGCTACTTGGAGGGCCCTTAAAGAAATATAGTTTGGTCTTAAATCACATATTTCTTTTTTTTGTTTTGTTTTTAAGTTTTTGATATAGGGTCTCGCTATGTACCCAGACTGACCTTGAACTCATAGCAGCCCTCTTGACTCAGCCTCCTGAGTGCTGGGATTACAGGCATGTGCCACCATGTGCCAGCCGCGTATTTCTTTTAATGGCAGTGTCTTTAATTTATTCTGTTTTCTTTCTCCAACAGGTCAACTTCCCCCCTTTTCTGTTTGAGGCATTTCTCTATGCTCCCATAGATGATGGGAGCAGCAAAGCAAAGATTGGAAATGATGCTATTGTCTTCACCTTGTATAAAAAAGAAGCAGTCATGTGGGAGGCCCTTTCTCTCTCGGGTGGTAGGTGTTTTTCATTAATATATGCGCAAATTACAATATGTGTTTGAGGGTCTCACAGGGAAAAGTGGACCGAAACAAAGGGGTGAGATTGGAGGGCCCGTGTAGACTCATAATACGGGAAGGCTGGCTGGCTGCTTAGTGTTTGGGGAATACAGAAACACAGGACAGTTAGCGTCTGTTGGCCAGGGTGTAGTCCAGACTTCTAATAGCTCGTCCTGTGATGAGAGGTAGTGCCAGCAGGGTGTGTAGACAGGGGCTGTGCTCCCAGCGACGCAGGGGCCGAGGCAGGAAGATCACCCGAGCGCCAGTGTTGGAGGCCAGCCTGGGCAACGGGAAAGTCAGTGCTGACTGGTAGATGGACTCATGAGGAGGTGTGTGACGACGGAGGGGTGGTGCCGGTCGGCTTTAGAATCTGGGTTCATGCAGCAAAGAGGAGGTAAAAGGCGGCCTCTGCTGTGTCTGCTGCTTTGCAGCTGCCTTCCGCTCACAGCAGTCAGTTTACACAGCAGCAGATTCCCAGCATGTCCCAAGTCCCTTCCGTTGCTGTTCTAGGGAAAGAAGGCACAGCACCTGATTGAAAGAAGGTAGTTCTTCTGCCATTTACATAAGCCTAAGGTGCAACACAGCAAGACCCTTAGTGAATAAAATAATATAAAGGGGCCTGTGAAGTTCACCTGCTCCGCCAAAGGGTCTGATGTTCAGAAAAGGCTCTGAACCTGTTCCTGGCCATGGTTCCCCTCTCACCTGACTACTCTGCCTACTGCCTCCCTCTCTCTCCCTGTTCCCCCAGATTTTCTCCATTCCCCTCCCCTTGTTTTTCCTCGCTAAAACTAGATCTTCTCCCTTAGGATCTAGTACTTCCTTCCCTAAAATAATGGATCACAGGGCTGGGGATTTAGTTCAGTGGTTAGAGTGCTTGCCTAGCAAGCACAAGGCCCTGAGTTCGATCCCTGGTACTGGAAAAAAAAAAATGGATCACAGACTGCAGTTTGGTAACATTGAGCTACAAGGAGTATAAAAATATTCTTGATCCAGGCACACACCTGTAATCCCAGCACTCTGAGAGGCTAAAGCAGGAGGATCACAAGTTTGAGCCCAACCTGGGCAATTTAGTGACTTAATGAGATCCTGTTTTAAAACGGGGGGTGGGGGGTGTGCCTCTGTAAAGGCCCTGAGTTCAATCACCTTTACTCAAAAAAAAAACCTCCTCTATATAATATGCAGGAGGATCACCGAGAGTTTGAGGCCAGCCTGAACTATATAGTGAGACCCCGTCTCAAAAAGTCAAAAGAAGAAAAAAAAGGATGATATATTATGCGCAGGTTTACAAACAGCCTTAGTTTCTCTACAGAGAAAGATGAATGAATGTGTTCTCATCCCCCTCCATTCCATCCTACCCTTCCTTCCCTTCTCATTTCCTTACCTAGCTTGTTCCCCTCCCCCATCCCTTCTTCTTCTTCTTTTTCATTGTTGTTATGGTAAATTGCCTGTCTTTTAATGTTAGCTTCTTGGCTGGTTCCGTATTAAATGTTTTCACTTTTTATGAAGTTGAGTCAAGAAAGATCTCATCATGGCCCATATGGTAAGTAGTTCTCTTCTGAGTCAGACCAGTTAAAATCAGATCCTGAGGCGCGGCGAGAGGGGTGGGGAGGCCAGGGCCAGCGCTGCCCTCAGCCCTGCTCTCAGCCGCTGCCCCCCCCCCCGGCAATGAGGGTATATAATATATTCTGGGCAGGCCCGGGACGCCAATAATGAGTGGCCTAGCCAAGGAAGCCAGAGCTGGGCAGAGCCCTGGTCCTGCGGAGGAAGGTTCACAGGTGCAAAAACCACACTCCTGCTGTCACAAAGCTTGGCCACCAGAGCACTGTGAATGTTAATGGCCTCAAACTCAGGTTGTTCAAAGCTGGGCAAGAACACCTGCTGCAATTCTGGAATGAACTGGAAGAAGCCGAACAGGTGGAGTTTTATACGGAGCTCCAGGCCATGAACTTTGAGGAACTGAATTTCTTTTCCCAAAAGGCTATCGAAGGATTTAACTTCTCATCTCACCAAGAGGAAATAGATGCTGGAATGAAACCTGTCCCTCGAGAGGTGTTGGGCAGTGTTACTAGGGATCAAGACCAGCTCCAGGCCTGGGAAAGTGGAGGACTTTTCCAGATTTCTCAGAACAAAGTAGCGGTTCTCCTTTTAGCCGGTGAGCAGGGGACAAGACTTGGAGTCACATGCCCCAAAGGGATGCATGGTGTTGGTTTACCATCTCATAAGACACTTTTTCAGATTCAAGCAGAGTGTATCCAGAAGCTGCAAATGTTAGCTGAAAAATGTGGCCACAAATGCATCATTCCATGGCATATAATGACCAGTGGCAGAAGGATGGAAGCGACAAAGGAGTTCCTCACAAAGCACAAGTACTTTGGTTTAAAAGAATGGAATGGTGTAATCTTTTTTCAGCAGGGAATACTACCTGCTGTGGGTTTTGATGGGAAGATTATCTTGGAAGAGAAGAGCAAAGTTTCTATGGCCCCGGACGGAAATGGAGGTCTTTATCGGGCTCTTGCAGCCCAGAATATTGTGGAGGACATGGAACAAAGAGGTGTTTGGTGCATTCATGTATATTGTGTGGACAATATATTGGTGAAAGTGGCAGACCGATGGTTTATTGAATTTTGGATTCAGAAAGGAGCAGACTGTGGGGCAAAGGTGGTAGAGAAGACGAACCCTACAGAACCAATCAGAGTGGTTTGCCGAGTGGACAGAGTATACCAGGTGGTAGAATATAGTGAAATTTCCCTCGCAACAGCTCAGAAATGAGGCTCAGATGGACGACTGCTGTTCAATGCGGGCAACATTGCCAGTCATTTCTTCACCATGCCATTTCTGAGAGATGTTGTCAATGTTTATGAACCTCAGCCGCAGCACCGTGTGGCTCAAAAGAAGATTCCATATGTGGATTCCCAGGGGGAGTTAATTAAGCCAGACAAGCCAAATGGAGTACAGATGGAGAAATTTGACCTTGACATCTTCCAGTTTGCAAAGAAGTTTGTGGTGTTTGAAGTATTATGGGAAGATGAGTTTTCCCTGCTAAAGAATGCAGACAATCAGAATGGGAAGGACAAAGGACAACCCTACGACTGCAAGGCATGCTTTGATGTCCCTTCATCATTGCTGGGTCATCAATGTGGGGGGCGCTTCATAGATGAAAGTGGTTCTCGCCTTCCAGCAATTCTCCGCTTGAAGGGTGCCAATAATGTACTAATCCAGTGTGAAATCTCTCCTCTTATCTCCTGTGCTGGAGAAGGACTAGAAAGTTATGTGGCAGATAGAGAAGTCCATGCACCTTTAATTATTGACAAGAATGGAGTCCATGAGCTGGTGAAAAATGGTATATGAGTCATATGCCAAGTTCTGCCACAACAGGGGACAGCATTTTATTTTTGATAGACCACCTGTGACCCTACAGGACCTGTCTTGGAAGACTGAAGTTTGAACGTTCACAGGGTTTCATTTTGCTTGTTGAACTCTTACAGCTACTACAAACTTCCCAAGATCCAGATGGCTGAACTTCAGATAGCATTTTTATGATTCTCAATCCATTGAAGTTCTTATTTGTATTTTTCAATTGTGTGATTTTTTTCCAAGTCAAAGAAAACATTGGCTGTCTAGGAAATTTTTTATAGCTTACGTATAGTCGGGATGTTCAACATCACTTTCCTTGGAGCTGGAAGTGTTTGTCTTTGAAGTTTTACATAGTAATAATATGTCATTGTACATGTCAGAAGTTTTCTATGGTACTAAATGTTTGGTTTATTCTATCAAGCATTAAAGTTTTTTTTTTAAGACACATTTATTCAGCGTCATGAAGCATTAATGTTTTTTAAGAAAATTTAAAAAATCACAATCCTGAGCTAGCATATTCCTTCTATTTCAGTTGACAAAGAGATGATGCAGAGAATAAGAGAAAAATCTATTTTACAAGTGCAAGAGAGAGCAAAAGAGGCTACAGAAGCGAAAGCTACAGCAAGACGGGAAGATCAAAAATATGCATTAAGTGTCATGATGAAGGTAGGGGCAGATGTTGGAGAGTATTCTAAGGGGATAATAGTAAAAGATGTAAAGATAATTAGTTCCAAACACTGTAGTTCTCAGCAATTGGTTATAAAATTTACTACTATTTTATAAGCTACTTACTGCTGTTTAACTGAAAATCTGGCCAGGCCTAGCGATGCGTGCCTGTAATCCCAGTGCTTCGGTAGCTGAGGCAGGAGGATTATTCTGAGTTCGAGGCCAGCCTGAACTACATAGTGAGACCCTGTCTCAAAAAAAAAAAAAGTTACTACAGTTTATTTTGGATCTTAAAATAATGGACATAATTGTTTAAAGCAAAACTGTAGATGAAACACTAGATAATAACAGTATCTTTTCAACTGTTGAGGCTTTCAGGTGAGAGATTTAATATTGAAAAATCAATATATTTTGAGATATAATTCATATGCCATACAGTTCATCCATTTAAAATATAGAAGTCAGTGACATTTATTATATTCAGTGTTGTGCAGACTTCATCACAATTTTAGATTGTTTTTGTAACCCCAAAAAGAAGCACAATACCCTTAATAGTCATTCCCTACTTCTCCGACTACTAATCCTAGGCAAGATCTAATCTATCATTTTCCCTATTCTAACTTTTACAAACAATGTTTTTATAATCATCAGTTCGCAATTCCAAAGATTCTTTGCCTTTTTTTTTTTTTAATCTCTTCTGCTTGGCTTTGAAGCAGAGCTGTGATGTATACCTGGTCTCATACTCAGGGATTGAACGTGAGGCCGACTGGCCAGTCTCCCCTTTAGGATACATGATGACGTCCATCTTTTCTTGATTTTGTTATCATAACTATGAGCCTTTTGATTTTCATTATTTTCCCATGTTTTTCTTAAAAGAAGCAAGATAATATAAATTTATGGTAACAGATAAATATTTCTTGAACTAAAGAAATAGTTAAATGGTGGTATAAGTACACATGATGTATTGGTGAATGTGACAGAACTGAAAAATTGGCTGGTAGGTGAAAATACCCCACTATACCATGAAGTTATTCATCTACTGATGAATGAGAACCTGACTTTGATATTTGCTAAGGAGGCTTAGGGGCATTAGTGTCTAAATAGGAAGGTGAGGTTTATACTGAGGGGACAGAGTCTGTGAAGGCTCATCTGTCCCTCAGTTGATAGTTGGAACATCATCCTCATTCTAGCCATTGCCAAGTAAATAGTATGTACTCAGATATTTAAATGAATTAATACAAGGACCTTACTCTCCTAACATGTGCCCGTAGGAAAATTCCACTTTAGTGGATAGTTGGAGCCTTTTTTTCAGTAGTGGGTCTTGAACCCAGAGCCTTTGCACTGGGCTGCATTCCATCTCTCTTGGTTTTTGAGGCAGGGTCTCGTTAAACTGCCCCTGCTGGGTGTGAATTCCCAAAGTTCAGAGATTATAGGGATACGCCATCACACCTGGCGAGCTGGAGCTGTCTGTGGTCTGATCTCAGACACCTTTCAGAAAAGAACATGACAGTCCAGAAGAAGTAGATGGAGAGATACAGCAACTAAAAGCAACCTGCTATCAGCTTAAACCACAAGGCAGTTTAAAACTTGAATAGTATCAACCAAAAGTTGTCATTCCAAAGTAATAACCTTTTAAAAATAATTATGAGGGCAAGTCCTAAGATTTGTTAGTTGGTTTGTTCTACTGGGTCTCCAGCAGCGGTGGCAGAAGAACCCCGGCACAGCACGTTTACAGCCTCTGCTGTGTCCCGTCCCAGCTGTCCACTCGCCAGAGCGAGTCCCGAGCCAGACGCAGGGTGAGGGGCTGGCACACAGACTTCTTCTCTTCTTAGAAATCGGTTGGGTTGCATTCAGAAGGGTTTACGTGTAGGGACAGGGCGCTTTGTGACCATCTTTACAATTTTTTGTATTCAGTTTGTATGAGTTCAGAAGGACTGAGTTCGAGGCTAGTCTAGGCTGCATAGTGGGTTTAAGACCAGCCGGAACTACATGGGGAGACCCCGCCTCAAAAAACAAATGAACAAAGAAAATGATAACATTCCCTTGAGTGCATCTTGGCTATAATTCCAGAACTGCACTGTTACTTTTGGTTTTAAGAACAGTGTCACTTTTGGTAATACTTATCCTTACCTGTTTTAAAAGCTTTATTTAAAATTTATTCTGCCTGCGGGCATTGTGAGGGTAGAGATTTTGGACTCTTCACTTACCTTCCCTCCTCCTCTGTGTTGAGTACCAAGACAAACATGTTATGCTTTGGATCGAGGATGTTGCCCAAAGCCTGTCATGCTGGTGGCAGGACTCCTGGACAGGGACTGGATCGCGGGGCTCCTGCAGCTGGCTTGCTCTGAGCTGGAAGCGTGCCTCCCTTCCGGCCTCTTCCCTTCTCTCTGTGACTCCTGGCCTCCCCAGCTGCAGCAGCTGCCCTCCGCACCTGCCCGTCCAGCACACTGTCCTGCCTTGGACCCGCTGACCAAGGGCTGTAACTGTGAGCCAGGACAAACCTGTCCTCCTCTGAGTCATGGGTGTCAGCTTGTCTCCCAGCCACGAGGAAAGTGGCTAAGACAACATCCCGTTAAACTGAGTGAGGAAGTTGTCCTCCTTCCTCTTTTAGCTTGTAACTTCCTAACCTTTCTGGTTATCACTGTCTTTTTTTCCTTTTGTAGTACTGGGGGTTGAACCTAGGAGTGCTCTACCACTGAGCTACATTCCCAGCCATTTTTAATTTTGAGACGGCTGTGGGTTGCCCAGGCTGGACTTGAACTTGTATCCTCCAGAATAGCTGGGATTGCAGGTGTGCACCACCCCCACCCAGCCATCGTTTCCCTTTTGCTAGGCGTATAAATGCTGGTTCCTTACCATGCATAGCACCCTTCTCACCTGTTTTCTTCTTGGCAGCTCACCAGCACCTCTCTGAACTTAGAACATGTAACGATTGTCAGCTTTCATGCTTAGTTAAAACCTTGTTTGGATACATTAATCTGCTTTTCTTTAACAAAATATCTGAAGCTAGGGAACCTCATAAAGAAAAGAGGTTTATTTTGCCATCACTTGGGAAGCTAAAGAGCCCCAGATCAGTCAGTATCATCTGTTCGGCTCTGGCGAGGGTACCTTAGTGGGAGGCATGGTGGAAGCCACATGGGGGAGCAAGAAGTCCTGTCTAAAACAGGAAGCTGGAAGCCAGGTGTGGTGACTCACTACATAGCCCAGGCTGGCCTCAACCCTAATCCCTCCCATGTGCTAGGATTACAGTCATGTGCCACCACACCCAGCTATGTGAAATTTACTTTAAAGTTAGTGCCTCCCAGTTCAGTAGGAAAATAGTCTTCCAGAAGAAGGATATTAAGAGAGTTTTAAAAGTACTAAGCTGTGTAGAGAAAGTATTAAGTCACATGGGCTATTACAGACCACCTCAATGCAGATTTCATACCTCTAGTGTCTGTATCCTAAAGTAGTGCAACGTTGCTCTGGTGCCTTCCTCCCAGTGTTCTGGTTCTGGTACCACTCCAGATGTGCTGTTAAATGTAAGTAAATTTAGCCAGAGGCAGTGGTTCGTGCTTGTAATCCCAGCTACTCAGAAGGCTGAGGCAGGAGGATCCTGCAAGTTTGAGGCCAGCCTGGGCAACATAGGGAGACCCTATGTTAAAATAAAAAGTGCCTGGGGATATAGCTCAGTAGTAAAACACTCCCCAGCATGAGTGAGGTCCTGTGTTCAATTTCCAGTACCACAAAAACGTCGAGTAATTTAAGTTTGATTAGGGTATGAAGTTAAGGTGTGAAATCTGCATTGAGGTGGTCTGTAATACCCATGTAATTTAATACTTTCTCTATACAACTTAGTACTCTTAGCACTCTTTTAATATCCCTCTTCTGGAAGACTGTGTTCCTAACTTTAATATAAATCTGCACTAATCCGACTTAAGAAAATTTAAAATTCGGTTTGTCAGTCACAGCAGCAGGCTTTGAAGAGCTTGGCCGCACATGGCCAGGGGCTGCTGCACTGGGTAGCACAGAACATGGTGAGTGCTGAAGAACACCCTTTCCTAGAGGACGGGTGAGAGACTGTCCTTACTGTAGGAAAGGCAGGTGTGGAGCCAGCCGCATGTACAGCAGTCACTGGTTTGTTTGTTTCTTTTTTGTCCACGTGAGGGAAGCTGGTAGAAGCAAAGTCACCACACTCCCACACAAGATGCTGCCTGCCAGCCTGTCTGCAGCTAACCTTTCTGCGATGGTGCCAGCCGCTAAAGCAGACATGGTTGGCAGCAGGATTGGGGTCCACATCTCCCCCTCCGGAGGCAAGCTCTCTCCCTTCTCCTTCCTGTCTCCCTCTGCTCTGTCCCCTCTTCTCTCCAGTCCCACACCAGCTAAGACTGAGCTACAGAGGAAGGTCCCTGTTTGCGTGTGTGTCTTCAGGGTACACACATGCAGCTTTGGGAGAAGGGCCTCACCAGGCCCTGAGATACCCTAACTGAGTGCTCACTCACACTTGGGGTCTGAGTAAATCGAGGTTAGAGGAGGTGCTGCCCGAGACTGTGTCAGTGGTTAGAGGTGGATTTGGGACTAAAACCTGTGCTCCCTGACCCCAAGTCAAGGGGCATTCTAGTAATTCGTTTACCTTTCCTATTTTAATCAATTAATGATCTTTGGTACTGAGGATTGAACCCAGGTCCTCATGCATCCTGAGTAAGCTCTGCAAGTGCTCTACCACTGAGCTACATCCTGCTGTTTGAGTTTTTACCTTTATTTTTATTATTATTATTTTTCGTTTGTTTGTTTTTCTGACACAGGATCTCACTACGTAGCTCAGGCTGGCCTTGAGCTCACTATGTAGCCTGGGCTAGCCTCAAACTCCGGAGTGCTGGGATTACAGGAGTGTGCCACCACCATACCTGGCAAGGTCTCCCTAAATTGCCCAGGCTGGTCTTGCACTTGGTTGTGTTCCTCCTGCCTCAGATGCTCCAGTAGCTGGAATTACAGGCATGTGCTACCATACATTTACTTTCTTTTTTTGAGGCAGAGTCCTGCTAAGTAGCTCAGGATGGTCTTGAACTTGCCATCCTCCTGCTTCAGCATCCTAGATGCAGTAATTACAGGCATGTGCTACCACACCCAGCTCACTTGAACTCTTTATTCATGACTGACTACTGCTCTAGATGTGACAGCATGAGTTTAGATATTCCCAGCACTAAAGTGGCTGAGGGAGGAGTGTCACAGATTGAGGCCAGTGGGCAGGCTGTAGTGAATTTGAGCCTCGCCTGGACTATACAGTGAGACCCTGTCTCAAAAAAAAAAAAATTAAATGTAACAATAATTAACTATTACAAGTTTCTCTGTCTCTCTCTGTCTCTTTCTGTCCATCTCTCTCTCTCCCCCTCTCTGTTTCTCTCTCTCTGTCTCTGTCCCATCTCTCTCTCTCTGTCTCCCTGTTGCCCCCCTCTCTGTCTCTCTCTTCTCTTCTCTCTGTCTCTCTGTTGCCCTCTTTGTCTCTCTGTCTCTGTCTCTCTGTGTCATCTCTGTCTGTTTCTGTCTCTCTGTCTCTCTATTGCCTTCTCTGTCTCCCTCTATCTCTCTCTGTCTCTATCACTTTGTTGCCCTCTTTGTCTCTCTCTGTCTCTTGGTCTCTCTCTGTCTCTCTGTCTCTGTCTGTCTCTCTGTTGCCCTCTCTGTCTCTCTCTCTATCTCTGTCTCTCTCTCTGTTTCTCTGTTGCCCTCTTTGTCTCTCTCTCTCTGTCTCTTTCTCTGTCTCTCTCTGTCTCTCTGTTGCCCTCTCTGTCTCTCTGTCTCTCTCTCTCTTTCTGGTGGTACTAGTTTTTTTTTTTTTTTTAGATTTTTATTAAAATTTATCCAAAATTACACAAACTTACAGGCAATTACACAAGCTTACAGACCACAATTAATTGTACCTTTTGCTTATGACAGTGAGCAATGTAAACAACCACCTACATACAGCAGTAAGTCACAACTATATAAAATTACTTTAGTACCCAGTGTACGTGTCACTGATTTAAGTTTGGGCTATTAGGTTCTTATTTTTAAGATATCATTATTCCCCTGGATTCCCCTTTCCCTCCCCCTTTGCCCTCTTCTTGTCCCCTTGAACCCTTTGTCTATTAGCTTATATCTAACACTTTGTCTTTTTGTATCCATTGTTTACTCTTTTCTTTCGTTTGTATTTTACCTCACTAAATGAGGGATACCATGCGATATTCCAGCTTGTGAGACTGGTTTATTTCACTCAACATTATATTTTCCAGGTCCATCCATTTTCCTACAAATGACTCTAGTTTGTCATTCTTTATAGTCCATTATGTATAGGTACCATATTTTGTTTATCCAGCTATCCATTGATGGGTATATGGGCTGCTTCCAGAATTTGGCTATTACGAATTGTGTTGCTATAAACATTGTTGTGCAAGTATCGCTGTAGTATGATGTCTCTAGCTCTTCAGGAAAGATACCTAGTAGGGGAAAGTTCGGCTCATATGGGATTTCTACATTCAGACGCTTGAGAAATCTCCATACTGATTTCCATAATGTTTGTATTAGTTTGCATTCCCACCAACAGTGTAGGAGGGTTCCCTTTTCACCACAGCCCTGCCAGCATTTGTTATTGTTTGACTTCCTAATGATTGGTATTCTTTCTGGGGTAAGGTGGAATCTTAGAGTTGTTTTAGTTTGCATTTTTCTAATAGCCATAGATGTTGAACATTTTTTCATATGTTTATTGGCCATTTGTATTTCTTCTACTGTGACATATCTGTTCATTTCTCTGGCCCATTTCTTGAGTGGGTCATTGGTTTTAGGTAGTTTAATTTTTTTGAGTTCTTTGTATATTCTAGATATTAGTCTTCTGTCTGAGGAGTAGCTAGCAAAGATTTTTTTCCCATTCTGTGGGTTTTCTCTTCACCCTTCTAATGGACTCTCTTGCTGTACAGAAACTCTTTAGTCTAATGTGGTCCCATTTGTTGATTCTTGTTGTTATTTCCTGCATGATTGGGGTTCTGTATAGGAAGTCCTTTCCTACTTCTGTGTCTTCAAGTGTTTTACCTATTCTGTCTTCCAGAGGGTTTAATGTTTCTGTCTTGATGTTTAGATCTTTGATCCATTTTGATTTTAATTTAGTGAAAGATATATGGTGAAAGGTATATGGTGAAAGATATGGGTCCAATTTCATTCTTCTACAAACTGACAACCAGTTTTCCCAACACCATTTGTTAAAGAGGCTATCTCTCATCCAATGTATGTATTTCTATCCTTTGTCAAAGATCATATATTTGAATATGTCTGGAGAAGTTTCTTTGTCCTCGATTCTGTTCCATTGATCTCTGTGTCTGTCTTTATTCCAGGCTGGTGGTACTAGTTATTGAACCCAGAGCCATGTGCATTCTATGCAAGTGCTCTACTACAGAGGTACTCCTCGGCTCCTTATTCAAAGAAATGTTTTTTATATGTTTTAAATAATTTAGTTGTTGCAATTTTTACAGATTGAAGAAGAAGAGAGGAAAAAAATAGAAGATATGAAGGAAAATGAGCGGAAAAAAGCCACTAAAGAGTTAGAAGCCTGGAAGGACTGTCAGAGGAAAACCGGAGGACAAGCAGTAGCTCAGAGAGAAGAGAAAGTGTGTCAACGAGAAAAGCCAGTTGAAGAAAAAAGAAAAGTAAAACATCAGAGTCTTATTGGAAGTTCGACGTCCAGACACAGTGCCACAAAAGGTACAGTGATGGATTTAATGTTTTATGGAAGAATGGGTCCTTTTGAAGTCATGCAACACCTGTTTTCTGTCGTGGTGAGTCTGTCTGCATACTGCACAGTGTTTAGGTCTACTGAGGTGAAAACCCAGCACGAAGACTACAATGAAATTTACATCCGACTTCTTGTAGGGTGCAGTGAGCTTTTCCATTACAGTCAACAGTGATCCCTTGTCATCCCTGTGTGCGCGGGTGTGCGTGTCTGAATGTGCTTAACTCTGGTGTAAACAGACTTGGAGTGGACTAGCAGAGTCAGGAGCATTTGTTTATTTTTTTAGAGAAACTAGGAATTTTATCAGAAGACCTTTACTGACACAATTTAAGAAAATGAGTGCAGGGCCAAGCATGCTAGTGCACGTCTATAATCTCAGCATTTGGGAGGCTGAGGCAGGAGGATTGCTGCGAGTTCAAGGCCAACCAGAGCCACATAGTGAATTCATGGCAGCCTGAACTGCATAGTGAGACCTTGTCTCAAACAAACAAACAAACAAAAAAGAAAACGAGTGCTATAAGCAAACTTTGTCTTCAGCAAATAAGGGTTACTTCTGACCTTTGACCCTGATGTGTTCAAAAAAAGAGCTAAGAGGATGTGAGGGTGATCTGGCTGTGACATCCGTCACCCCATCGATTGCCAGGATTGATTCAGCCGACCTGGCAGGCTGGAGAGTGTGTCCTTCCTCCCTCGCCGCTCCCTATGTGCTGGGTGGAAGAGGACACCCCCCACCAACCCCGACAGGGGAGACCGTTTTCCTCGTTGAAGGGTTGCAAGTAGCTGCGCTCCCTGCTGGAACCTCCAGACAGGCTCTCGAAAGCAGTAAGAAAGCCAGGTGTAGTGGCTAAGCCTGTGATCCCAGCACTTGGGAGGCCGAGGCAGGATTGAAATTTCAAGGCCAGTTTGGGCTACCAAATGAGTCCCTATCTGAAGGGAAAAAACAAAAGAAAGCTGAGTCTGCTTTCCATCTGACGGTGGAGTGTGGACACTGGGTAGAGAGCAGTCTCCCCAGTCTGGGCGGATGTAGTCAGGGGTCCCGGGATCCCTCACACCCAGGTTGTGCTCTGCTTGTCCTGTAGGCACGTAGCGCATGAACCCTTCCTTTCCCTGGAAGGACGTGCCGGCTTCTCTTTGGAGATTGGTGGCCAGGGCCACGCTCTTGTACATCTGCCTGTCCTGCATGTGTGTGGGCCCAGGACTGGGCACAGCTCAGAGAGTCCTCTGCAGGGTCCTCCCCGGGCAGGGGGCAGGGGCTGTGCAGGGGGCGTGGCAGCTCATTCACTCTGCAGGCAGCAGGACACACTCTCGCACACAGAACTTCTAGTCAGAACTTTATACTTCCTCTTTAATGTGGGCTGAGAGCTGAGGACCGAAGTCAGAAGAGTGAACTAAGAAGAGAGAGCCAGGACGGCAGAGTGGCGATCAGCAGCAGAACACAGCCTCTCCAGGGCCTGGGATCCAGACACCTGCAAAATAACAACTTGCTTTATTTTTAGAGAAAAAGAAATAGACTCAGGGATTGGGAAAGAACTGACAGGAAAATTAGACACTGCCGAGAAGCTGGAGCAATGGATCACAATGCAGAGAAAAGAGTTAGGCAGTCTGGAAGCCCACCCTGCCCCCAAGATGGGGAAACTGTCCGCAGTCACAAGGGAAACCCTGGATTAGGCGCTCCAGGGAGAAACAACGGGCTGGGCAGGCCACGCTTTTCCCCAGGAAAGACCGTGGCTGTTGTAGACTGCAAAAACAGCATGGGGTTTGACTCTGAATATGACCCTTTCCACAGAGCAAGCTAGAGTCGGAGAAGGAATCCAGTGCAGTACCTGCCATATTGGAGAGGGTTTAATCAGTTGTCATTTCAGGAAGGGGTTGATTATTTAAGACGGAGCCACAGAACAACTAGAGAACAACTTCATTTCAGACTTCCCAGTGTCACCCTCTGTCTTAGTCACTTTGCTGTCACTGGGACACAATACCTGGCACCCGCAGATTAAAGGAAGGAGAGATTATTTTGGGTCACAACTTTTGGAGGTTTCAGTCCACAGTTGACTGGCTCCAAGGCAGGGTGGCATGGCAGAGGGCATGGCCAAGAAGTGGCTTGTGGCATGGCGGCAGGGAAGCTGAGAGAAAGAGATGGAGGGAAGTGGGGGTGATGTACCCTTCCCAGCTACGCCCCAGTAAGCCACCACTTCCTGTCAGGCTTCTGACACCTGTGAGCATGTGAGGCTTTGGGGAGGGCCATCTAGAAACAAGCCGTAGCACATAAGCCCTGACATTCTCCCATGGTGACTGGGTAGGAGACAGCCACAGGCCACAGTCGTGAGAAGGCGTGGGCTAGACGCAGGACCTCTGAGACGTCTAGGCCCAGTCTGAGAAGGACATGGGGCCTGGCCCTGAGTGGTGAGAACCTGGCGTGTGCGGCCTCCAGAGGTGGCTGGGTCTGAGAGGGTGCGCAGAGTCCAGTGGTGTGCTGGGGGCCTCAGCCTGCTGCCTACGCCCAGCACAGGTCAGAGGTCTTGCTGCTTTCCCCGACACACTTGGCTGGGATGGTTGCCACGGCTGGGGTGAACGGACAGAGGGGCATTTGGAATAGGGGGTGTGTCTCGCAAGCCCACAGTCCATAAAGCTGGGTGGACAAAACTGTGACTTTTTGGATTCCAAAATTACGGGTCCTGGAGAGAAACCACTTATTCAGAAATACAGAAGAATTTATTTTTCACTCATTTCCTTTTTTATGCCTCTTGTCATCTCCATTTGTTTTTTGGGGCTTGGAGTTTTTATCTTTTTATGGTTTTTTTCTTCCTTTGTTCCTTTAACTTTTTTTTCTCTTTTCTTCTTTTTCTTGTTTCTTTTCTGTTATCTTTAATTTTATTGATTTTTTTTTACTCCTTAATAGGATCCTTTATCTCACCTTTCTCTCCTCCTTCTCATCTCTATTAATTAACTTTTCAAATTTTTCTTCTTTCATTATCCCATTACCCACCCCCTCTATCTTTACTACTATAACCACTAAGCTTTATTAATCTCTAAGTAGTTAATTCTATTCTATTACTGTTGAATTCTTTTCTATTGTTAGTGGAGGTATAGTTGTTGCATTTGGTAGATATTAATTGTATGTCAATATTTGGATGATTTTAGTATTTATACTATAATTATAGATCTCTTTATATAGTGATGGGTGGCACATTATTGGTTCTTACAGTGTGTCAATATCCAATTTGTCTTTGATACTATTATTGTTGCTGATTTAGTTGTTTTTGCTAGGATGGCATAGTTGTTGGTATTGATAGATTTTCTCTGTATGCCAATATCCAGATTACCTTTGTGTCACTAACAATACTGTGTTACATTCTCAGATAACTAGGTGCTGGACCAATTAAATGGCAGCCTCCCCTCCAAAAGTAATGGAGGTGGCTAGAACTTGGGACAGAGGCAAAGGTCTCTACAGATGTTCCTCATTTAAGGACCTACCTGTTTAATGACTGGCCAGAATTAAGATCCACCACTCAGACTTGTAACCCATCTTTTTTTTTTTTTTTTTTTACAGTTCTGTACATTTTGTTTATAGACTTTCATTGTCTTTTTTTGGTACAGTACAGCTTGTGTATATAGTACTGTAGTTTTTGCTGATTGTATTATACAGTATAGTACTATAATTTTATGTTTTGTTATACATTACAGTACTGCATGTAAGCGTTACGCAAATAAAAGCAAAGTTATTGCTGGGCCCAGTGGTACACACCTGTAGTCCCAGCATTAGCGAGGCCAAGTCAGGAGAATTGACATGAGTCCAAGGCCAGCCTGGGCTACATAGTGAGTTTAAGGCCAATGTGAACTACATGCTGAGACCCCGTGTCAAGAGAAAAAGTTATCAAGTTGGAGTTTCCTTTGACTGATTCTTTGTTCTGAATATTGTAACGTACATACTATATACAATTCTTTGTTTAGTGACCAACTCATTTAACAACCTAGTCCCGGGAATGGAACTCAGTCATTAAACACGAAATGCCTGTAGTTAGCCACACTCAGAACGCGTTACTGGAAAGCAGACACTAATTAAAAGTGATCTCCACACCAGTAACAAAGTCTTTCCATTATAAGTGCCTGCAAACCTCAGTACACACACACATACCCCAACACAACAAAAGAAACATGAGAAAAGAAAGCAATAAAATGCCTCCAGAAACTCCCATGACAAAGAGCACCTTAAGAAATTCATGACCACCATGCCAGGTGTGAGTTCAAGGCCAGCCTGAGTGAGACCCTGTCTCAAAAAAGAAAAGAGAAAAACATTCATGATCACCAAACCAGCACTTCAAAAATTTCTCAAAGCTATACTAGACTATTTCTTCCAGTAATGAAGGGGAAAGTTCTAGTCACAGCACTGAGAAGCGATCTGGTGAAGGAGCTGTGGATCTCTCCACAAAGCCTACGAAGATCTCCATGTTTGGATTTGCTATAAGAACCAGACAACAAATAAAGTTGGATCAATAGACCTAAAGAAACTGTTCCAACTCTTGTTTCAAAAGCCCTTTGTGGGGCCTGGGGATTTAGCTCAGTGGTAGAGTGCCTGCCTTGCAAGCACAAGGCCTTGAGTTCAATCCCCAGCACCAAAAAAAAAAAAAAAAAAGAAAAAGAAAAAAGAAAAGAAAAAACCCCCCAACAAACCCTTTGGATAGCAGCAGCTTTTAATGAAGATGAAGACAGTGAAGCAGAGGCAGTGCCTGCAGAAGCAGAGACAAGTCCCAACCAAATGCTCTTAAAGATTCTTTGCTACGTAGTCTTATAGTCTGGCATGCATCTTGTAGAAACAAGACGTGCTGGCAGATTGCAGGGTTGATACGTGTTTATCTTTGTTTTATATTAAAAAAAGTTCTGTGGGGGAAAAAAGAAAAAAAGCAGAGACAAGGCTGAAGAGCCCTGGAAGGCCTGCACCAGTGTCAGCGGGACAGACTCTTTCAGCAAAGGACGGCGTGGCTTCTGATAACCAGAAGCTGTGGGAATGAAGTAGAGAGTCTCATCTTGGAAATGTGCGTGACCAAGGAAGCTGAATGTCGTGTTCTGAATTGGGGTGTGGTGAGGTGGGGTGAGTGTAAAAGAACAGTTTCTTTTTTTAAAGAACGATATAAGACTGTCTTTGGAGCTGCTTTTTTTAAAGACAGGCTCTCGCTATATAGTTCAGGCTGGCCTTGAACTTCTGATCTTCCTGCCTCAGCCTCCACAGTGCTGGGATTACAGGGGTGCACCACCACACCTGGTTTGGACTTTTTTTTTGAAAGCATGTCACAGACAAAAGAAAAGTGATACAATGATTTCCCTCAAAAGGTCCACAATGTTAAGTTTGGAGGCAGCTTCAAACTGTTGTACTGGCGGTAGTTCCTTGCTGACCACTCTTAATACGCAGTCGCTTCAGAAGAGAAGCCTGTGTGTGCCTAGTAAGTTGTTGTTCTTCATTGAAGTTTAGGTTAAGCTGCAAGTAAAACTAAGCAAATGTATTTAGAACTACTAGTTCTTACACAATTTAATTATGTCAAGATACGTTAATTCAACTTTAACATACTTTTATGTAGCCAGACTATCCATTTTTTGTCCATTTCACTGTTTGTTAAAATGTTTCCTACATACTCTTTTATTGACCCAAATGAAGTATTATTTTAAGGTCAAGATGAGGAGAGAGAAACGGCTGAGATGAATGTCTTCACTAAAATAACCAATAAATCTTGTCAAACTAAGAAAAAAAAATTAGTTGCCACATCAGTAGTGATGGATTTTATATTGGCTTATGGCAGAAGATATCTTTGGTTTATTTGGATAGGGTTTTAGAACTAGCATTGATGTATAATTATTTAAAGTCAGTTTGTTAACTAGAAAATGAGAAATAAAGTACTTGTTGCTGCCATGCTTTTGCAGGAAGAAATTCAGAAAACATATTTTCTGAGAAGGTGGAGGAAGACTGCATCCGCGCCCCCCGCCCAGCGGGCAGCATCCGGGTCAGCTTCACCCCACGGGCCTTCCCCACGGCCCTGCGCGAGTCCTGGACGGCGCAGGAGGAGGAGGTGGGTGGCTGCTGAGTGGCTTCTGGTTTGCTTCATGGGCTGAAACGAGTGCTGGTTTTGAACTTAAGTGTTTGTAATGCTAGAGACATTCCGTCATGAATCTATTTCAGTATTTTCTCATGAGGAAATGCCTTTCAGGGGTTGGGGATTTAGCTCAGTGGTAGAGCACTTGCCTGGCAAGTGCAAGGCCCTGAGTTCAATCCCCAGCACCCAAAAAAAAATTAAGAAAGAAAATGTAGATTGTAGGTTTTTGGGCTCAGAATACTGATGAGAGAACATCGGCTTAATATATAATATTGTTGCTTATTCAGAGAGGTAAACTATCGCATGTGGCATTTATTTTATCAGCTATATCATTTCCTATAATATATTTATAAATTTTGGATGGGGGCTAGGTGTGGTGGTGCACAAGTGTAATTCTAGCACTCAGGAGGCTGAGGCAGGAGCATTGCTGAGTTCGAGGCCAGCCTGGGTTACATAGTGAGTTCAAGGCCCACCTGGACTACATAGTGAGATCCTCTCTCAAAAAACCACAAGGCACCAGCCTCAGGTGTTTCATTGGAACAACACTAAGTGAACCAGGACGGTGTCCTAAGTGAGACTTTGTTCTCATTGCAGTGGCTGCTCAAGCAGGCCGAGGCTCGCAGAGCGGGGAGCACCGATGTCCCTGAGTTCTGTGATTTGAAAGAAGAAGAGAAGAGCCCGGATTGGTTAAAGGAAAAAGGAAAGTAAGTTGTCTGAGCTCTAGCCGCGAGATTTGCAACCGGTGTGGGCGTGGGCGTGGGCAGGAGCAGCCCTCCGGCGCTGTCAGCGGGCTGGCGGCTGGTGTGCAGTGTCACTATTTGTGTCACTGTTACGTTGTCTTTTCTGGTTTTGCCTCCTTAGCAAATTGTTTGCAACAGAGAACTATCTGGCTGCGATTAATGCATACAGTTTAGCCATAAGACTGAATAACAAGATTCCACTGCTCTATCTGAATCGGGCTGCTTGCCACTTAAAACTGAAAAACTTGCACAAGGCCATTGAAGATTCTTCGAAGGTAGTTTCCTATCTATTGATTTGTATGATGCTTTAAAATTCTTACCCTCTATTTGTTGGTTTAAATGATGCTCTTAGGCTGGATGTAGCTTTGTAGTAAAGTGCTTAGCATGTGTGAGGCCCTAGGTTCAGGCCTCTGCACTACACAAAACATTAAATGAGTTTTTTCCCTATTAAATAATGGAGATGCAAGGATTTTTAAAAACCATTTTGCTTTATTACATCTTTTTTTCATTTGTTTGTTTGTTTAAGACAGGGTCTTACTATGTAATTCAGGTTGGCCTCAAACTCACTGTGTAGCCCAGGCTGGCCTGAACGCTCAGTAGTCCTCCTGCCTCTGCCTCCCAAGTGCTAGGATTACAGGTGTGCGCCACCACGCATAGCTCAAAAAGTGAATTTATTTATTTATTTGGTGCTGCTGAGAGCTGAACCCAGGGCCTCATGATGCTGGGCAAGTGTTCTATCATCAGCTCCCCTCTCCGCCCCATTACATCTTCTTAATGCTTTTTTGAATGGACTAAGAACTGGTGTGTGTGTGAGACTCCAGGTTGGATTACACAGCACCATCACCGTGCCGCGCTACCTTCACCATCACTTGGGTTCACGAGGAAATCAGTAAATGGTCATCAGCTGTCCTCACCCTTGTTATTAAAGCTTTTGGGGAGAAGGAGGGACACTCGGGTCCCTTGTTCCCTCTGTCACCGGCAGAGTGAAAGGTGCTTCTCCATCGTTGTTCCTGATTCTCAGGGCGAGGGACTGTGTCTTGGCCGCCCTGTAGTATTCATAGAGGGCTGCGGGTTTAACTCGCCGGTGCTGTGCTTGCCTGGCACGCTTGGGTTATGGGCAGAAGGACGATTATTAGGATTATGATTATTATCATGGAAGTATTTTAGATTCCTACAGCTTTTCCTTTTTGGATTTTTTTTTTTTTTTGAGACAGGGTCTCTCTAGACAGTGCAGGCTGGCCTTGAGCTCCCTGCACACTGTGTAGCCGGGCTGGCCTCCATCTCACAATAATCCTCCCACCTCAACCTCTCAATTGCTGGGATTACAGGCGTGCGCCACCACACCTGGCGCTACAGTTTGTTCTTTTCTCCCCATATCAAAGCCACTTGTTTTATTGGAAAATCTCTTGTGTGGCTCCTGAAGATTGAGGATATGGAAGAAACAACCAACTCTTTATACCTTGATCTCATACTTTTGCTTTGTTTTGTTTTTTGTTTTGTTTTGTTCTGTTGAGACAGGGTCTTGCTTTGTAGTCCAGGCTGGTTTTGAACTCATGATGATCCTTCTGCCTCAGCCTTCCGATTGCTGGGATTACAGGTGTGTACCACCAGGCCCAGCTGGATCTCATGATTTTTTTTTTTAACCCATTTTTCCTTTGACAGTTTTCTGCACAAATATTTACTGAATGAATGAAAGCACAAACTGACCACCCATTCTGAAAACAAAGACCACACATGCTATGTACTCAATCCTGCTGGTTAGGGAAGTTCTACGGATTTCAAATGATCAGCCAGACTGTGCCCTGAGCCATTTGGGAGTCTCATACAGGAACAGCCAAACTTTTCGTAAATTGCCCAACATAAATATACATTTTTGATAAGTTTCTGCACGAGTTAAACTAAAATTTTAGGTGAGTGAGGGCTTGAGATTTTTTTTTGCTATGTTTTTCCTATATTTAAATTTGGAAGCTATAGCTGGGTGCAGCGGCACACACCTCACTCCTATATCCTGGAACACTGAGGCAGGAGGATTGCAAATTCAATGGGGGTGACTCGGCAATTTAGCAAGACCCTGCTTCCAAATGCTCAGCGCCAAGGCCCCCATTCATTCCCCGACGCTGGACATGAACCAACCAGCGAAACCGCACAGACACAACCCGAGCACATGTCGTGTGTTTACGTCTTGCAAGGCTTTGGAGTTGCTGGTGCCGGCCGTCCCAGGCAATGCTGCTGCAAGAATGAAGGCGCACGTCCGACGTGGAGCGGCATTCTGTCAGCTGGAGCTGTATGTCGAGGGTAAGAGCGATAGAAACGTTCCTGCTCACAAGTTATTTCCTGGAAAAAAATGTCACTGAGACTGTTTCAGATTGTGACTTTTAGGGCTTTGTGAGTTTATTATTTTAGCTTGTGATTTGTTCTTAGAAATGTGTCAGATAATAAAAATAGCTTTTGAAATCTTGTTGATTGATTGACTGTGGTATTGGGGATTGAAGCCGAGGCCTTTGCACTGAGCTACATCCCCAGCCTTTCTGATTTTGAGGCAGGGGCTCTATAAGTTGCCCAGGGTTTGTGATCTTCCTGCCTCAGCCTCCCAGGGTGCTGGGATTATAGGCCCATGCCACCATGCCCAGCCAGAATCTTATATATGTATATGTATATATGTAGATATAATATATATGTGTAGATATAATATATATAAAATTATTATATATATATATTTGTTTTTTTGTTTTTCTTTTGAGATAGGGTTTTGTGTGCCACCATGCCCTGGCCAGAATTATATTTTAAAAATTTATTAGTTGGGCATGGTGGTGAACACCTGTAATCCAAGCACTTGGGAGGCTGAGGCAGCAGGATGACCATGAGTTCGAGGCCAACCAGGGCTACATAGTGAGTTCAGGACCAGCCTGGACTGCATAGCAAGACCCTGCCTCAAAAAACAAAAAAACAAACAAAATTTATTGTAGGATTAGGGATATAGCTCAGTGGTAAAGCACATGCTTACCGTGTATATGGCCCTGCATTTGATCCCCAGCACTACATAAATCAGTCAAGCAATGAATCAGTCAGCTGGGGTGGTAGCACACCCCTGAAACCCTGGCACTTGGGAAGCTGAGGCAGGAGGATGGCCAGGAGTTCAAGGCCAGCTCGGGCTATATAGTGAGACCCTGGCTCAAGAACAAAGGAAAAAGCAAATAAAAAAAGGTTGATTGCAAAAGGGGATAAACCAAGATATGCGAGCCATGAGTCTAGGCCCAGGAAAATGCTGTACGATCAGACGCTGTTTCTGTGGAAAGCTGTGTGGACGGGGTAAAATGATTCCTGTGAGATGGCCGCATCCCGTGAGCCCGGGCGGGGGCTCGTGTCACTCCACACAGTGAGCAAACCCGGGCTGTGTGTCTGTGACAGGACCGTCCCTGGCCGCAGGTGTGTGGGACCGTAGGGTTATCTGCAGCTACTCTGCTGCCTTCCAGGAACCTGGCGCCTTCCCAGACGGCTTCCCTGACACTGCGGCTTCCGGGACTTCCTCAGGGCTGTGCTGAAGATACTCCTTCCTGATGGTCCCTTGACAGGAAATGGGGCTGGGCCTGGCTGCACCTGCCTGTAATACTAGCACTGGGGAGGCTGAGGCAGGACGGGCATGAGCTAGAGACCAACCTGGGCTAGTAGTGAGTTCAAGGCCAGTCTGAACTACACAGAGAGATTTTGTCTCAAATAAACAAACAAACAAAAATTGCAGGGGACAAGTGTGGTGGTTCACACCTGTAATTCCAGTTCTTGGGAAACTGAGGCAGGAGGATTGCATTGAATTCAAACCAGCCTGGGCTACGTAGTGAGTTCATAGTGAGATCCTGACTCAAAAAGCAAAAACAAAACAAACAAAAGGAAAGAAAGCAAGATAGTTTTAGAGTTTTTGTTTTTGTTTTTTTGCTACAGGAGGCATTCGTTTTAGAGATGAGAAAACGGGGGCTTGAGAAACGGATTGGCCTGAGGGGCAGGCAGGACAGCATCACTTGGGACTGGACTTTGTTTTCTTACTCCCAGAGAAAATTCAGGACAGAGGCTTTTTGGGTACAAATGGCAAAGCAGTTACTTGTTTTTAGCAAAGTCCACAATACTTTTCTTTTTACCCAACCTTCCTCAAAAGAATTCTGTACAAAACTACAGAAAAAAAAATACTGGTCTATGAATAGAGAGTATGGAGTGAATCTATGAAAACTATTTTTAAAGACCTTGTATTTCCTGGCTGAAGAGTTGCTCAGTGGTAGGCCACACACCTATCGTCTAGGCCATGGGTTCAATCCCCAGTGCCCTCTCAAATACCTAGAATTTCTAAATTACTTTTTCATTGAGTTGATTAAAAGTATCTGTTAGACATGTAAGTTTGAGTCTGTTTGTTTTTGTTTTTGTTTGTTTGGTTTTTTGAGACAGGGCCTCACTATGTAGCTCAGGCCAACCTCGAACTTGCTGTTATCGTCCTATCTCAGCCCCCCTAATGTTGGGATTACAGGTGTGCACCACCATACCTGGCTGAGTCTGTATTTTAATAATGAGTTCAAATTGTTAGTTTTTCTGCTGTTAGTTTTCTGTTAGTTTAAATTTAAAATAGCTAATCAGGTGTGGTTTAGCACGCCTGCAATCCCAGCATTCTGGGAGGCTGAGGCAGGAGGATCACAAATTCCAGCCCAGCCCTAGCAATTTAGTGACTCAGCAAGGCCCTGACCCACAAGAAAAAAGGGCTGGGTTCAATCCCTAGTACCAAAATAAAGTAAATAAATAGCTGCTTCTTTCTGAACCCTGAATGAAATCGTAATTGTTCCCTAAATCATGGAAGAATGCTTGTTATTTTATAGATACTATCATATGTGAGGATTTATTATAAAAATGTTATCTAGTTAAGTACTTATAAAGTATTTGTTTTACTGGTCACCACTGCTCTGTGAACGTAGGCCTACAGGATTACGAGGCTGCGCTTAGGATCGATCCAGCCAACACAACTGTGCAGAATGATGCCCAGGAGATTCGGAACGTCATTCAAGCAACAGAACTAAAATCACAGTGACTGCTGGGAGCAACTAGCTTGGTACCAGGTATTTACATTATTTAGCACCAGGTTTTGAAATTTTTCAAAAGCAGGAGCCACATAGTGGCACACGCTTGTGATCCTATCACTTGGGAGGCTGAAGCAGGAGGATCTAGAGTTTCATGCCAGCCTGAGCTATTTCTTTCTTTTTTTTCAACCTGGGCTATTTCTGTCTAAGGAAAACAAAACGGGAGATGTTAGGAATCTTTGTACATAGTACAGCTGATTGTGCAGAATCCAGGCACTTGTTTAATACTTTAGTTTTGTAAGGGCTAAACATTACATATCTGTAGAAAATGAAACTTTTGCCTTACATCATTTCCAAATAAGAATTACCATGTAATTATATATATTGTTTGTTCTGGTTACTGAATTACAGTTGTTCTTATCACAAAATTGTTGGTGTGGTTGCTGGGACGCTGACTAATATTTAATGACGTAGTTTCTAAGCGAATGCTTGTGTTCGTGGTAGGTTTGGTCTGAGTACCGTGTCAGCGTCACAGTGTCGCCCCATGTGACGAGCATCCGTAGGCCCAGCTCCGGCCACATGCATAGAGCCTCGCTTTTCTTTTTTTGCAGAGCCATGCTGGGGATCAAACTCAGGGCCTTGTGCTTGCTAGGCAAGCGCTCTACCGCTGAGCTAGATGTCCAGCCCCAGAGCCTCGCTTTTCTTTGCTACTTTGCTACCACCTACTGGTTTGGGTTAGGTCAGGTGTGCTGTACTGATAAACATGATCTTCAATTTTGTTGTAAGAACAAAACAAAAATTTTGGCTATTTTCAATTAACAAAACTACAGCTCATTTAGTTCATAGATCTTGGTGGACTATTTTGCAACCTGTCATTTTACAAGATAGAGTAAATGTCAGCTGAGCTGAAGAGGCTGGCTTTCCCCATCTCAAGGGCTAAAGAAAGCAGAAAGAAAGAACAGCCAGGCTTGATAGCATATGCCTATAATCCAAGCATTTAGGAGGCTGAGGCGGGAGGATTGCTGGGAGTTCAAGGCCAGGTTGGACTACATAGTGAGTTCAAAGCCAGCTCAGATTACATAGTGAGATCCTGTTGCCAAAAAAAAAAAAAAAAAGAAAAAAAAAAGTACAAATTACACAGCACACACTCGAAATCCCAGCTCTCAGAAAGAATGGAAGTTCAAACCCAGCCAGAGGTTTGAATTTAGCAAGACCCTGTCTCAAAATAAACAAATGGAAAGGGCTGAGGGCAGAGCATGCCTGGCTGCCAGAGATGCTGTGCTTAGTTCCCAACATTGGAAAAAAGGCAGAGGCAGCACATTTTCATCTAGAGCCACTCTGGGAGTCTGACACAGAAGGGTCACAGATTTGAGCTAGGAGGAGACTCAGTGAGACCCTGCACGGTATAATCCAGGCAGTTTGAGAGGCTGAGGTAAGAAGACTGCAAGGTCCAGGCGGGCCTGGCATGCATAGTAAGACCCTGTCCAGAAAAAAGAAAGAAGAGAAAAAGTCACTGTCACTCAGTTACCAAATGAAAATTTCTTTATTTCTTAAAGGTATATTTTCTTTTTTTTTTTTTAAGGTATATTTTTTCGTTTACTGAAATCTTTATGTTTTTAACCTGAGTATTCTAGCCTTAGATTTGCAACTCATTTTCCTGGGTGCATATTCTCTTAAATTGTCAAAGGAATGTCTTTTCATAGAGTGTGTTGAAGATTAGGAAAATCAAGGGTTCTGGTTCTGTCAGGTGCAGTATTGAGACTGTTGTTCTGATAAAATCCAGTTGCTCTGATATGACTTGAAAACGCCTGCTCCTTCGGAGTGTAAGTGCAGGGCAGGAACTGCGGCATCGGGGAGAACTCCCCGTAGTGACTTGCACTGGCCTTGTACATGATCATCTGAGGCTGTGAGAGGGAGGTGGCTGTGCGCAGTGTCTTGGGGTCCAGCATGCAGGAGAACACAGGATTGCCAGGGTTCACACACGGAGGCCGCTCCGCAGCTTTCATGTCTGTGTCTGAATTTGCAGCCGGAGTGCTCTTCTTATCCTACGAGGTAAACACAGGAGGTCTTTCACTTACAAAACAATGAAATTTACCTGTTCTGCTCCCCATTTTGGGGATGTTGTTGGAAAACACCGGAAAAGTGACTTTGATCTATCCAGAGTGAACTCGTCAACAGTATGCATGAAATGGTTTCACCTGCTCCATTTCATCGTGACAGCGCCCTGATGTTTCCAGTTGATGTGGTCCGGACAGTCTGACCAGCCTTGGGCTTTGTGGGTAGAGGCTATTCAGACCTCCTCAGTCTGCAGAGTACGTCTCCTTGACTACACCAGTGTTTTCAGGAATGTTTGTGTGATTCACAAGTTGGTCCAGTGATAACTCATCCCTCTGAACAGACTCTCTTTACTGAGGAGCTTTAGCTTCATAGGAGTAAAGTAAATTCAGACCATGTGGAAGGAGCCGGTCAGAGTGAAACCATGCAAAGGAAAGCAGAGCCCAAACTGGAGAGACGAACGAAGTCTTGATGACAGTGTTTTTGCCCCTGGATCCAGCTGTGCCTGAAGGTAATATATCCTCTGGATTTTTCAGATATATGAAACAATTAATACACTTTTTGCTTAAATTAAAAACAAATCTTATACTAAACTGGGTGTGGTGGCACATGCCTCTAATCTCAGCACTCTGGGAGGCTGAGGCAGGAGGATTGCAAGTTTGAGCCCAGTCTAGGCAACTTAGCAGTGTACCAAGATGCTGTCTCAGAAGAAAAAAGGGCTGGGAATGTAGCTCAGTGTGAAGGCCCTGGGTTCAATTCCCAGTGCCACAAAATAAATACCAAAACAAAACCAACGTCTTTTACCAACACTGTGAAAATCTATTAAAAATTTGTAAATCATTGGGAAAATCTTTAATAAATCATAGTTGGAAGAGGAAGTTCAATTCAGTTTTTGTGGTGGAAAAGCATTAAGCAAATAATTATACAACTAACTGAGTATACATGCTGCAAAGAAACATGTATCTTTATGTGTTGGGGTTGGGGATTTAGCTCAGTGGTGGAGTGCTTGCCTAGCAAGCACAAGGCCCTGAGTTCAATCCCCCCACTGCCCCCCCCCAAAAAAAGAAGCACTAGGTTTTTAGGAAGATGTACTAGGGACGCTAATCTAGCACACAGGGTCTGGGAAGCTGCTCAGGCAAAGCCTCAATAAATCTGAGAGTAGGAAGCAGGGTGGGAAGAACGAGGTGGGAATCAGGAGACAGCAGGGCTGAAGCCCAGCAAGCTGCTTGCAGCTGTCCCCAGAGACAAAGAGGCAGGGCCGACCTCACAGGGTTTTAGTTGTTGTGCTGAATTTGGGGTTCCAGCACTGAGCTAGAACCCTGGGTGGGGATTACACAAGGCCCTGGATTCAATTCCCAGTACTGCCAATATTTTTTTTTTAATGATAGGCCAATAACAAAAACCTGAACAATGAGCCAGGTGTGGTCATGCACGCCTATAATCCCAGCATTCAGGAGGCTGAGGCAGGAGGATCATTGGAGGCTAGTCTGGGCTACATAGTGAGACCTTGTCTCCAAAAAAAAAAAAAAAAAAAACCAACCAACCAAACAAAAACCCAAACGCTGGGCTGGGGATTTACCTCAAGTGGTAGAGTGTTTGCCTATCAAGTGCATTACCCTGAGTTTGATCCCCAGCACCAAAAATTCTATCATAGTTGGGCATGAGGGTGCAAGCCTGTAATTCTAGCTACTTCAGAGGCTGAAGCAGGGGGACTATAAATTTGAGGTCAGCCTGGGCAATTTAGCAAGACCCTATTGAAAAAGAATTTTTTTTTTTTTTTGAG